>JAKTTU010000013.1:0-337811 GCA_030581595.1 Yamadazyma blattariae
TACTGGTTCTAATGGTAATACTGGTTCTAATGGTAATACTGGTTCTAATGGTAATACTGGTTCTAATGGTAATACTGGTTCTAATGGTAATACTGGTTCTAATGGTAATACTGGTTCTAATTCAGGTAATACACCATCAAGTCCACTGGGAGGAGCTTCAAATATCCCATCATCTCAACCATCTTCAGTCTTTGAAGGTTCAGCATCTAATACTAAATACTCACACGCTTTGTTAGCTGTAGTTTGTATAATATTCCCATTATTTATTTAATAATAATAATGATTTTTTTACGTTTAGCATAATTTAATTTTCAATTTCAAATACAATTTTCCAATGGTTAATTTACAATTTACAATTTCCAATGTACAATGTCTAATTCAATTTCAATTATATTTTTAATGTCTTTTTTATATTTTTTCATATTTTATACGTTTTGTCAAAAGATTTTGACTATTAATTTTTTCGGGTTATTTCTATAGAGTAAAAATAAATAATTTTATATTTTTTAAAAACTACAATCTCTTATTTTTTGTACTCTTAAATTAATTCTTAGTCTAGATTTCATACAATTTTAAGTGTATAATAGTTTTTTTGCAACCAATTATAAACTTAAATAAAACTTAAACTCTAAAAAAAATCCCCCGGTGTCGGGTGTCGAACGACATCAGTGCACAAATGTCTCTTCCAATAAAAACAAACTAATTGATAATTTGTAAAACTTAAAACAACCGGGGGGTCTCAAAGAAAAATCTTTTTTCGAAAAAAAAACTAAAACTAAAAGAAGAATATAATGTTAAAATCTATTAGCCGTTTAAATTCTATTGGATTAAGAAGATCATTAGCCACTAGTGCCAATGAACAAAGATTGAAAAGTTTCCATATTTATAGATGGAATCCAGATACTCCAGAAATTGAACCAAAAATGAAAACTTATGAAATTGATTTAAATCAATGTGGACCAATGGTTTTAGATGCTTTATTAAAAATTAAGAATGAACAAGATGCAAGTTTAACATTTAGAAGAAGTTGTAGAGAAGGTATTTGTGGATCATGTGCTATGAATATTGGTGGTACTAATACTTTAGCATGTTTATGTAAAATTGATCAAGATAATAGTAAAGATTTAAAAATTTATCCATTACCACATATGTTTGTTGTTAGAGATTTAGTACCTGATTTAACTCATTTTTATAAACAATATAAATCTATTCAACCATATTTACAAAGAGAAACTTCACCACCAGATGGAAGAGAAAATTTACAAAGTATTGAAGATAGAGCAAAATTAGATGGTTTATATGAATGTATTTTATGTGCTTGTTGTTCAACTTCATGTCCATCATATTGGTGGAATCAACAAGAATATTTAGGACCAGCAGTTTTAATGCAAGCTTATAGATGGTTAATTGATTCAAGAGATGAAGCAACTGGTTTAAGAAAACAAATGTTACAAAATTCAATGTCATTATATAGATGTCATACAATTATGAATTGTGCTAAAACTTGTCCAAAAGGTTTAAATCCAGGTAGAGCAATTGCAGAAATTAAAAAACAATTGGCCTTTGATTAGGTTTGTAAGTGGTGGAAGAATGTTTTAATTAATTAATTAAGAAGAAGAATAATAATCAAGAGTTTTATTATTTTATGTTGATTATATTTCTAGATGAGAAATGAAATGAAATAATTAGTAAAATCACATTGCATAATGAATTACTATATTTTAATTGTTATTATTATCATGGTAATAGTTATTACTATATGTTAGTATTTATTAGATATATATTTATACGTTATCCGAGTTTACTCCATGATTTTAGTTACCCATCTCTGTAATTGGCTATATTTGCGTTTTGACAAGTCGTGTGAACCTGACGAGTTTTTTGAGATGAAAAGTTTATAGTATGGGAAAGGGAGCAATTCGGAAGTGATTATAATTTTTAACAAATATCATACTTTATAATAAGGTTTTGAATCATTTAAATCAAGCATTGGCTAGGTTAAAATTGGGTGATGCTATAAATATAAATTTTTTAAAGCTAATAATATATAAAAATTTGATCTCATACAAATTAACAACCTAAAAACCTAAAAACCTAAAAACTTAAACAACCTAAACAACCTAAACAACCTAAAGATCCTAAAGAACCAATAGTATATAGTACCACCAGTATAATGGCTTAACTTTAATACCGTTTATGGACAATAAATCCACGATAAATCTAAAGTTTTAAGGATTTATTCAAAATCGAAATTGGCTATGATTCGACCTTATTTTTATCTTTTCCATCTGTCAAAAATCTTAAATCAAAATGAGCCAATTTATCCATATTGCCCCTATTTCAATTCACCCCTAAAATTGGAAAGAAAAGAAACAAAATAAAAACAAAAGAAAAATCATTACTAATACCTAATAATGACATTATTCTCCTCTTTAACTCCTAACTACTCATCATCATTTTTCAAGCAATTGGAAAAGATATCCTATCCTAATCAGTTGAATGATTTGCAACCTAAAAACGGTCTTAACTCTTGCTGCGAAAAATAGAAAAAATTACGCGGTTATTCTAAGAGGGTTAGAGGGTTAGCGAATTGTGGGGGAAAGATTTAGATTTTACCACTGTAGTTCTTAAACTGGTCTTAATAGAAATTATTCTCTTATGGAGTTTAGTAGAAAATGGTCATTTATATGATAAACATTTTAATATAAATATGAATCAATTATTCATTATTTTCTTTTAAACAAATTTTTCAATTGAGAAAAATATCAATTGAATAATATATTACAATTGAGTAAAAATAGAATTAAAGAATTTAACTGAATTTTAATTTAACAGAATTTAAACTTAAGTTATAAAAATATAATCATGTCAAAGGGTAAAGTTTTATTAGTGTTATTTAAAGGTGGTGAACATGCTGAACAACAACCAAAATTATTTGGTTGTGCAGAAAATGAATTAGGTATTAGAAAAATTGTGGAAGATAATGGTTATGAATTAGTTACAACAACTGATAAAGAAGGTGAAAATTCTGTTCTTGAAAAGGAAATTGTTGATGCTGAAATTGTTATTAGTTCACCATTTTGGCCAGCTTATATTACTAAAGAAAGAATTGCTAAAGCTAAAAATTTAAAATTATGTATTACTGCAGGGGTTGGATCTGATCATGTTGATTTAAATGCTGCAAATGAAAAAAAAATTGCTGTTCTTGAAGTTACTGGTTCAAATGTTGTTTCAGTTTCTGAACATGCAGTTATGACTATTTTAAATTTAGTTAGAAATTATCCATCTGCTCATGATATTGCATTAAAGGGTAAATGGGATATTGCCGCTGCATCAAGAGATGAATATGATATTGAAAATAAAGTTGTTGGTACTGTTGGAGCTGGTAGAATTGGTTATAGAATTTTAGAAAGATTAGTCGCTTTTAATCCCAAAAAATTATATTACTATGATTATCAAGAATTACCAAAGGAAGCAATTGATAAAATTAATACTGTTTCAAAAATATTTAATGGTACTGATTTAATTTTAGAAAGAGTTGAAAATTTAGAAGAAATGGTTAGTAAATGTGATGTTGTTACAATTAATTGTCCATTACATGAAAAATCTTTTGGTTTATTTAATAAAGATTTAATTTCTCATATGAAAGATGGTTCTTGGTTAGTTAATACTGCAAGAGGTGCAATTTGTAATGCAAAAGATGTTAATGATGCTGTTAAATCTGGTAAATTATTAGGTTATGGTGGTGATGTTTGGTATCCTCAACCTCCACCACCTGATCATCCATGGTTAGATTTAAAAAGACCAAATGGATTTTCAGGTAATGCAATGACTCAACATATTAGTGGTTGTTCAATTGATTCTCAAGCAAGATATAGTGAAGGTACCAAAAATATTTTACAAAGTTATTTTAGTAAAAAATTTGATTATAGACCTCAAGATGTTATTGTTATTGATGGTGATTATGCAACAAAAGCATATGGTCAAAGAAAATAATTTTAAATAAAAAGTAATTTAAGTGAAAATAGTTTAATTGAATTAGACTATTATTTTAATTCTCAATTTATGTTTTCAATAAAAAATATGTTCTCCTACAATGTTCTTTATATAATTACTTTTATCTTGTTTCTTTTCTTTCTCTTCTTTACTTTGAATTTTAGGGGGAATGAAATTTTATTATATGTATTTTAATATGTACAAGAATCTATCATAACTCATTTATTCCGATATAGCATCTTTAATAGCTAATTTTCTTGAATGTGAATCAAAATGATTTGTGAGTTCAACAAAATTAGTTGTCTCTGGATCGGCATTCATTTTATGTTTATCTTTAAATGTAACTTCAATAATTGGTTTTTCAGTTGGATTAGTTAATACTTTATAATCTATAGTACAATGAGATTTTATTGATGATGGTAATCTAGATAAAAATAATCTTGCTGGTTTGGCACCAGGTGTAAATGGGTGGAATTTAACTGTTACTTTAGTAAAATATTTGATAATCATTATCTTTTTATTAACTGATTCAGTCTTGTAAAAAAAATTTTCAGATTCCTATCTCAACCCATAGAAAATGCGACTGAGAAATTATCATCAAAAAATGTGTGTGTGAACCATACATTTTGTTAGGTGAGTTATGTAAAGCTAATATGACTAAAAACTTTTGTATTACTACCTATACATTAAATATATTAATTGGAGTTGTTATAACCAATAGTATCTAATTGTTATTTTTTCATGATTTTTAGAGTTCAATTTTACATTTTTTTAAATTTTTTTAAAATTTTTTAAAATTTTTTAAATAGTTCGATAAATCTTGCTAATTTCACATATTTGATAATAGCTGCAAAAAAAAAAATGAAATTATTCTTAAAATAGGTTTCTTTGTATCATTTTCATTAAAAGAGGTTAAATTATAATTAAACTCAATAGGGTTAAAGGGGCACTATTGATAATGGTAATTATGGTTGTAATTACAATTATAATCCTAATAATAGTCAATTAATTAAATCAATTAATTAACTACTAGTAGAGATCTTACTAAAAAGGATTAGATCACAAAACAGAGAAAAATAACAAAAAGACAGTTAATTTTGTTTAATGTCAATCCTAATAAACAAACATAGTAAGCCACGTATTGATAAAGATTCTACCGTCTAAAAGATAATAAATTCTCGAATTGGAGAACCCGAGATATTTTGGGAAAGATAAAATGTTTATTTTGGTTTTAACCCTCGTCAAAGAGGGTTCATCACTATTGTTAATTTTTACACCATCGATGAACGAGAACAATGAAACCACAACTAATTTAGCATCAAAGAGTTTTTAGCAAACTAAACTAATCCAACAACAGGAATTCAATGTAATTTATTCCGATGTTCCCCCTTTCATACTCTTTAACCAATAATTTCTAGAAATTCATATACATATTCAGATTAGATGCAAATTAAATTAAGAGAAATTTCAATTAATCTGAAATCAACTAAACTGAAATCAACTAATCTGAAATTAACTAAACTTATGTGTGATTCACATACTGTAACTTGTAGGTGAAATAATAATTTTAGGTACAATAATTGTGGATACCTTAATTTTTAGGAACTTTAGGAATTAAGGAATATAAATTAACGAATTAGTGTGTGTCGGAAAATAAATATACTTAATTAATTAAATTTAATTTAAAAATCTTTTTTTTTCTTAGACTAGATTAAAAAGTGTAAGTTAAACCGAATTTAAAATAATATAACCATAAATTAGTCTAATGCATTGATAAACCTAGAACACTAATTAGGAAACTTATTTAAAAGCGAAAACTGATATTTACAGAGTATAAGAGTTTATGAACGTGTTAAATCTACCTCTTGTAGACCCTGTGAACGGCTGCAACCTTGGAATATACATTAGAACATCATCATATCCTCTAATTCCACATCTATATAAGTATTTTTTTTTTTGCAGCCATGTCTTGATTTACTTTTCCATTCCAACTTTTGTTTCCCCTAATTATATTTTTCTTGTTGTCTTTTTTTTGCTGCTATTCATTTATTTGTTGTTTTGTTTCTCTTTCATCAAATGGTGTTCATACCGTATTCCACCAATTTCTCTCTATAATTATGTAGTTATTCGAATAGCAAGACGAACCCTTAACAATAAGATTGCAATTGAGATTGTATATTGTTAAAAGTCGCAAAACAATTTGAACCTCACAAAGGGTCTTTGAAAAATTATCGCGAAACTATTTCCTAATTTGAACTACCAATTACTGACTTTAGACACAAAATGAATTTATTAAACAAAGCCAGAAATTTTGAAAATGGTGGAAATCTATAATATTAGAAGAATTTGGTTATTTCAGCAATTGTTTCCTACTTGAAACCTCCCTATGAATGCATTTATTTCGACGTTTGAACAATAGAATTTTTTTCAATTTAAAAAATATTTTTTAATTTTAGATAGTTTATGATAATCCTTGATAGTTTTAGTTAGTGAAATTTTATTGTTCACTTAAGGGTTCAATGGGGTAGATTTTTTAAAATTTTGAACTTCTATATTGTTATAAGATTTCAAAGTTTATATTTTGGTTTAAATTAGTTATAGGAATATATTAATTAATTTAACAATTGGTAATTTCATAAACATTTATGTGTTATTCTTTTCGTTTAATTGTTTAAAACTAAACTACCCAAAAATATTAAAAATATTTATAAACACCTAGGAAGTACCCACTTTATTCATATTTTTTAAATTTTTATATTAACAGAATTTATCTTATTTTTTTGTTTAGTAATTTTTAGAGTTTATTAGTTTTTGGGAAAAGTTAATAATAAATTTTAAAAGTATTTTATAATATTAAAAAGTGATAAATTAATTTCAATTCTTTTATTTTTTCACAATCGTTTTTCGTTTTTTATTTTATTAAAAAAAAGTTTTATTTACTTAGATTAGATATCTATTAATAATGTTATTCAATAAACAAACTTCAATCGCAGTTGCTATAGCTGCTTCATCATTTATTATTGGTGCTAACGGTTCAGTTTTAAAAAGAGCTTTAGCTGATGCTGGTATTCACGGTTCAGCTGAAGCTAACTTATTAGGTGCCTCAGCTGATGCTTATGCCGGTGCAGATGGTGAATTATTAGGTTCTCATGTTGCTGAAGCTGCTGCTTCAGAAGGTGCCCATGCCGGTTTCTTAGACTTAATCGGTGCTGGTTACGATAAAGACGCTGCTGCATCAATCTTAAAGAGAGCCTTAGTTGATGCTGGTATTCACGGTTCAGCTGAAGCCAATTTATTAGGTGCTTCAGCCGATGCTTATGCCGGTGCAGATGGTGAATTATTAGGTTCTCATGTTGCTGAAGCTGCTGCTTCAGAAGGTGCTCATGCCGGTTTCTTAGACTTAATCGGTGCTGGTTACGATAAAGATGCTGCTGCATCAATCTTAAAGAGAGCCTTAGTTGATGCTGGTATTCACGGTTCAGCTGAAGCCAATTTATTAGGTGCCTCAGCAGATGCTTACGCTGGTGCAGATGGTGAATTATTAGGTTCTCATGTTGCTGCTGCCGCTGCTTCAGAAGGTGCCCATGCCGGTTTCTTAGACTTAATTGGTGCTGGTTACGATAAAGATGCTGCTGCATCAATCTTAAAGAGAGCCTTAGTTGATGCTGGTATTCACGGTTCAGCTGAAGCCAATTTATTAGGTGCCTCAGCAGATGCTTACGCTGGTGCAGATGGTGAATTATTAGGTTCTCATGTTGCTGCTGCCGCTGCTTCAGAAGGTGCCCATGCCGGTTTCTTAGACTTAATTGGTGCTGGTTACGATAAAGATGCTGCTGCATCAATCTTAAAGAGAGCCTTAGTTGATGCTGGTATTCACGGTTCAGCTGAAGCCAATTTATTAGGTGCCTCAGCAGATGCTTACGCTGGTGCAGATGGTGAATTATTAGGTTCTCATGTTGCTGCTGCCGCTGCTTCAGAAGGTGCCCATGCCGGTTTCTTAAACTTAATCGGTGCTGGTTACGATAAAGATGCTGCTGCTTCAATCTTAAAAAGAGGTGAAAATGCAGGTAACGAAAAAGTTGAGTTATTCCAAAGATTTTTGGATGAAGCTGGTTACTCTGGTGCTGATTCTATTATGGAAGTTATCAAAAGAGGTGACGAAGAAGCTGAAGTTATGAAAAGACAATTAAATGCTGCTTTTGGTCCATCAGTTGCTTCCCAAATTGTTGGTGAAAAAAGGGAAGTTGCTCCAGTTGCCGGTAACAGAGTTGCTATGGTTAAAAGAGCTTTAGCTGATGCTGGTATTCATGGTTCAGCTGAAGCCAATTTATTAGGTGCTTCAGCCGATGCTTATGCCGGTGCAGATGGTGAATTATTAGGTTCTCATGTTGCTGAAGCTGCTGCTTCAGAAGGTGCTCATGCCGGTTTCTTAGACTTAATCGGTGCTGGTTACGATAAAGATGCTGCTGCATCAATCTTAAAGAGAGCCTTAGTTGATGCTGGTATTCACGGTTCAGCTGAAGCCAATTTATTAGGTGCCTCAGCAGATGCTTACGCTGGTGCAGATGGTGAATTATTAGGTTCTCATGTTGCTGCTGCCGCTGCTTCAGAAGGTGCCCATGCCGGTTTCTTAGACTTAATTGGTGCTGGTTACGATAAAGATGCTGCTGCATCAATCTTAAAGAGAGCTTTAGTTGATGCTGGTATTCATGGTTCAGCTGAAGCCAATTTATTAGGTGCCTCAGCAGATGCTTACGCTGGTGCAGATGGTGAATTATTAGGTTCTCATGTTGCTGCTGCCGCTGCTTCAGAAGGTGCCCATGCCGGTTTCTTAGACTTAATTGGTGCTGGTTACGATAAAGATGCTGCTGCATCAATCTTAAAGAGAGCTTTAGTTGATGCTGGTATTCATGGTTCAGCTGAAGCCAATTTATTAGGTGCCTCAGCAGATGCTTACGCTGGTGCAGATGGTGAATTATTAGGTTCTCATGTTGCTGAAGCTGCTGCTTCAGAAGGTGCCCATGCCGGTTTCTTAAACTTAATTGGTGCTGGTTACGATAAAGATGCTGCTGCTTCAATTTTATAAGTAGTTTTGCATTTTTAACTTTTCCACCTTTTTTTGTACATTTTAATAATTCCCATGGTAATGATGACCCAAAAAACTTTTCCCACTTGTATTTATGGTTCTTCTAGCGTTTTTCGTTTTATAAATTAATAATATATATTGTAACTTTAATTTTTTTTTCAGTCTCTGTTAATACATTTGAAAAAGAAGTAAGATTTTGAAGCATGAGATAATGATTTATTTACTATACAAACATATATATATGTTACAATTATGCAGATGATCTTGGATTACTTGAAATATTTCGAAGTTCAATTCCTTCATTGGTAACATTTGGAACTGGACTTAGAGATGTGTTTCTTGGTGATGTATCTGAATTTGAATTATTGGCTGGCTGTGGGATATTAGTTGATTTTGAATCCATTTTAATTTTTAATTCATTATATCTGATCATTCTTGTACCATTAAGGTATTCCCATTGGAAATAACCGATTGGAATATAAGCTAATAAAGTGAATTTTAAACCCATTTCCAACCACAGATTTTCATCAACAAATCCAAGACCAAGGAAAATTAAAATCATTTCAGAAATTATTGCAACCGGGAAAGTAAAATAATGATTATGAAAATTCAACCAAAATAAAAATTCAGGTGAACTTCTAGTCTTAATTCTAAATGAATAATAAGCATATTGAATTATATAAATACAACACCATGAACTAATTAATAATGAATATGATGTATGTTTAGCAATTTTAGGATGTGGTGTAATAACTCCATAACAAATCCATACCATTTTAATGGCATTTAATATTGGCCATATATCATAAACAGTGAATTTAAAACTAATACATGATTTAACTAAAAAAATTCCAACTAATGGTAAAACTGAAACTATATGAAAAAAATCAGCAATGCCTGCTGGCAAAAATCTTCTACCAACTAATGGTAATAAAATTAAAAATCTTCCAAGACAACAAAACCATAAGGTGAATGAGCAGACATTATGGAAGAATACAAGTTTGTAGTTTGTAGATAATGGATATAAATGAGCCATTGGTTAGCTTTTCCTTTAACTTTGCTATTTGTGAAAAGATATATAAAATATATATAATTTTGATCTGACAAAAACGCGAGTGAAAAATTATTGTAACACATATAACTTATGAAGATGAAATTCATTTACATTTTGATTCTTTTCACAACTGCTGTGTTTGCTGTTAATTGGGCCCCAGAAGATTATGAAATCTTTAATTTAAGGGACAAGATAATAAATGATTTAGGAGAAGGTACAACTTTTTACTCTTGGTTAAAATTAAAAAATGGACCAAAAGCTAATTATGAAGAAATTAATAAAGCTTATAGAAAATTATCTAAATCAATTCACCCTGATAAGTTTCATAGTTCTGGTAAGAAAGCTAGAAAACAAGCTGAAGATAGGTTCCAAAGGTTATCATTAGTAGGAAATATTTTAAGAGATCAATCTTTGAAAAAAAGATATGATTTCTTTTTAGATAAAGGATTCCCAGTTTTAAAAGGTTCTTCATATTTATATTCAAGATTCCGTCCAGGTTTATTATTAACTTTAGGATTTTTATTTGTTTTAGTTAGTATTTTCCATTTTGTTTCATTAAAAATCAGTAGAAAGCTGGATTTTAATAGAGTTGTTGAATTAAAGAGACAATTAAAAAATCAAGCTTGGAATTCTTCATTAATCCCACCAGCTGATGGATCTGATAGAAAAGTTGGTGATCAAATGGGAAGAGAATTTATTGTTCATTCAACTGGTGAAGTTAGTCTCGTTGAAAAAGATGAAAAGGATAAAATGATTTTACATCATTTAGATGAAAATGATATTAATGTTAATGTTGGATTCTTTGATTCACTTTTTTATAAATTCCCCGTTTTATTATATAATAAAAGTTTAGGTAGAGTTTTAGGTGAAATCAAACCAATTGTTTATGAAAAGAAAATTGAAGAAGTTAAAGATGAAAGTGATAAAAAAACTAAAAAGAAAAATACTAAAAAGGGTGAAAAAATTGAGTTACCTAATGGTAAAGTAATTTATGGTAGACCAAACCTGAAAAAGAGAAAATAAAATAGACTGTAATTAATAAATATGTATTATGTAAATTATTAAATATTACGAATTAAATAAATATATATATATATAAAACATTCATTCATTTATCATATGAAGCTCTTGATTAAGCTATTGTAATCCTTTGTCATCTATTCTGAGTTATCTATAATTTTTTTGCTTTCCTTTTTTTTCTAATTTATGTATATTTTTGTGTTTTAAACTTGAAGTTTTCTTTGATTGGAATTGGGGGTGTTCTTCTTAGGCGCTATGCTTTTTAACTCTAGTTAATTTATTATCATTATCATTATCAGTTTCATCTTCATTTCCAAGATCCTCATCATCTGATGAACTTGATTCCGAAAGATTTTCAGAAAAACCTTCATGAGAGAATTCTTCAACTTCTTCATCGTACTCATCACTTAATACATCATCACCCATTTGTTCGACAGGTTTAGGTGACATATCCTGAATTCTAACACTTAACATTGTTGACATTAAGTTCTCATGATCTTC
This sequence comes from Yamadazyma blattariae, assembly GCA_030581595.1. Taxonomy (NCBI): domain Eukaryota; kingdom Fungi; phylum Ascomycota; class Pichiomycetes; order Serinales; family Debaryomycetaceae; genus Yamadazyma; species Yamadazyma blattariae. The sequence goes on from JAKTTU010000013.1 coordinate 11,658, forward strand.
TTCATGATTATTATCTTTATCTTCGTCATCATCGTTTCCATCATCATCTTCAGCATGGTTATTACTCTCATCGTCCTCCTCATCTTCTTCATTTAAGGTTGCATCAATCTTCAATTTTGTTCTGGATGAATTTAATAAATTATTATTATCAAGGTGTCGATTCTTATGTTCATTTTGATTATCACTTCCTTTGTTGTCATTCATACTTTCCTCGTCATCATCGTCATCATCGTCATCATCTTCATCATAATAATCTCTATCGTCAGTCTCAGCACCTAATACTACATTATAAACCTCTCTAGTTTTAAGAAGAATTTCAGCAACAAACCAATGCCATTCATCAGAATTAATCGAATCAACAATTAATGGAGAAATTAAATCAGGTTTATATAATGAAGTGAATTTAACAACTTCTTCACTAATTAAAATCAAATGACCTAAATAACCTGGCCTTAAATCATAATCAGCTTTATAAGTTTTAACAATAACATTAGTTAAATTATAACCATCATCTTTTTGAAATAAATTAGCAATTAAAAATGAATTATAAGAATTTAATTTACCATTAAAAATTTGTTGAATTAAATCAAAAACAACATTATGGAAAAAATTATGCCATGAATATTCGGTAAATTTTGAAATTATATTAACTAATATATTCAGATCAATTAATTTAATTTTTAAATAATCTCCAATTGTTGGATTTGACCTAATTAAAACATCTCTTTCTTTACAAACAAATGGATTTTCTGATGAAATACTCGGTTCTTCCTCGTCACTTTCTTCATCAAGTCCAAGATTTTCAACTAATTTATTAAAGTCTTCAGTTTCACCGTTGATTAATTTTTCAAAAGTTTCATGATCAACATTCTTACTTTTATTATTATTAACAGTATGATTACTACCCTCAGGTCGATTATTATTATTATCACCATTATTATTTTCATTCTTATTAGATTTATCATCTGCATCATCAGTCATTTCCATTTCCATTTCCATATCAAGATTTGAATCAGAATTTGAATTAATTTTACCTGATGGATCAAGTATATCATCTAATGAAACTTCACCAAATTCTTGAGATAAATTAACTTCAATATTAGTAATTGTATCAGTCAATGCCTTTTCTAATCTTGAAATTTGTTTATCACGAATTTTATCTCTTATTTCAACAATTTTACGAATTTTATTTGAATTAATTAAAATCATATTTGAACAGTGTAATAATTCAGCAATTAATTCGGAAATTCTTAATTTTGTAAAACCTAAAATTTTTGTATCTTTACTTATTCTTGATGGCAATTCAGGTTCTAAATCCATTAATTTATTTAAATTATGTAAATTATCAGAAAATATTGATAACATTTCACCTAAAAATATTGGGTCTCTAACATTTGGAGTATTTTGTTCAAAATCTTTTAACCATTGAAACATTACATAAGAATTAACTTCAGTTACTTCACCATTATTATTTGGTAATAATGAACTATAACTACCACAATTTAAATCATAATCACTATTATTTTTCCTAATTAATTCAATTATGATTCCAACACAATTATTAATACCATGCTTATTAGTTAATTTAATATTATTTTTTTTATCTTCAACTGTATACAATATGATATCATGAACCATTTGATTAACAATTTCTTTTGAAACCAACTGTCTAGTTAATTGATTTGGTCCAATATTAGCTTCAACGACAACTGCTAATGCAGTATTAGAAGATATTGTAATTAAAGCTTTAATAAAATCAGTTGCAGCAGTTTGTCTAAAAAATAATGCATCATTTGGAATTCTTGAATGACTCGTTTGAAATTGTGACGGATCAGGTTTTAAAATATCAATTAATTTTGGTATTAAATTTTGATAATATAGTGTTTCAACAATACCAGTTGGTTTATCAGGTTTATCACTTTGAATTATTCTAATGAAAAAATCCATTAACATCGGTACTTCTAATTTCTTTAAAAATGTATCAACTAAATCTTTTCTATTTCTAATAAAATTTAATAATTCAATACTATTAGTATCCATTAATTGATCTAAAATATGAACTAAATGTGTTACACTTGGTGAACTTTCATCAATATTTTCTAAATATAAAATCAGCCATAATTTATTAATAATTGACGGAGTTTCTAATATTCTATTTGAAATAATCCATAAATCAATTGAAAGAATATCTGCTGATAACTGAATACAACGACGCATTTTCTCTTCATAAGTTTCTAATTCTTCAATTTCATTATCATCATTAATTTCTTCATTATCAGATTTTGCATTATCTATATCGTCTTGTGAATCTTCAACCTTATTCGACTCACTTTCATCAATACCATCTAGTCTATTAGTTGCAGCTTCTTCATCATTAATGTCATCATTAGTAGTAGTAGTATTATCATTATTACTACTTTTATCATTTTCTTCATTATTAGCTTGTTCCAATTCGTCTTCAATATTTTCAACATTTTCATCAGTTTCGATTTCAACATCAGGAGTTTCATTTAAAATTTTTTCTAATTCTTCATTCTCCTTTTTCTGTAATTCCTTAAAAAAATCAACACTTTTAACTATATAATCTAAAAATCCATTCAAAATATGAGGTTGAATTAAAATTTCAATTAATTTTATTCCTCTTGGATCTTTTGAATTTGCATTGAAATCAGTATTTGATGAAGTTATTGAATTTGAATCATTATCAATTTGAATTGTTATTTGATTCAGTGAAGAATTTGAATTTGGTGCAGTGAGACCTAAAATTGATGAATTATTATTTAGATTATTCAGATTATTATTACTCAGTGCATTGCTGTTATTATTATTGACCACCGATTCAGAATGTAGTTGAACTTGTCCTGTTGAATTTAATTGATGTTGTTGTTGTTGAAGTTGTTGCAGAAACAGGAATCCAGTTGCATTATTATAATTACCTTTAATTGAATGTAATTCATTAACTAATTCTTGCAGTAAATTTATATCATCTAATATACTATCAACTGTAACTTGTGAATAATCTTGAACATTATCAAGAAACTTCTGTAGTTGAGTATTATTATTAAAAGTATTGGTAAATGGCCAGAATGACATCTTTTATTATGACAACTAACTTTTATTTCACTTTTCCCTTTTCTTTATTTAAAATTTATTTATAGCTTTTATTAATTATATTCTAGGAAATATTTTATTAATCAAAAACTTTGGGTTGGAATTTGGAATATTTCTCCTAAGGTTTATCTTTATTTTTTTAAAATTTCCCTCTCCTTGTTCTTTGAATTCTGATCTTCAAAACCCTTTTGAGCGGTATGTTACTTGAACTAAAAATTTGATCAATATTGAAATATCCAATTGATAATAAAATTAATTATCAAGAATTAACTATTTGATAATTTTTCAATTAATTTATAAAGATTGTAGTAATGGACGACAAAGTAAAAAAAAAAGACTAATCAAAGCGATTCTAGTCAATCTGTTGATAAGTTTAGATCGTTGATTCTTTCGAGGTGCGAAGATTGGAATTCTGTCTGCAATTCCATCATACGTTTAACTTTTGAAAATTTTATTCTTACACTATACAAAAGAAAAGTAAAAAGTAAAAGCAATTTAAAGTAAGGAATTACTGAAATGTATATTTATAATTAGAAGAATTATAATCGTAATAATAATAATAATTCTCTAATCAATGGTGGGTAAATTTTTCAAATTTATTAAAGTTTCGTTATATTGATTATCTAAATCATTAATCATTTCATTAAATAATTCTCTGGCAATTTTTTTACAATTATTACCACTATGTTCAATCCATTTTTTAATTGTCATATTTTCTTCATCCTCTGGCATTTGTGATATAAAATTTGTTAATTCTCCATCATTATCATCTTTTAAATTAAATTTCAATTCTGCAATTTGATGCAAATATTCAAACGCATTTTCCATATTATTTATCTTTTCATTAATTAAATTGAATGATGATCTTAATGCTTTTGAATAATTATCTTTTGAAATTTCTGACGATTCTAATTTACTTGAATTTTTATCAATTTCTTCACTTTCAATTTCACTTTCTATTTTACTAGTTGATAAGTCGGATTTTATGTCCGCTTTTGATTCATTAGAATTTGTTGTACTAATTTCAATGGATTTTATTTCATTTTTAGATTCTGATTTTGGTGATATTATTGAAACTCTTCTTGAATGTGGTACTGAACTCTCTCCTTGTTTACTAAGAATTGATTTTCTAGGTGAAGTACTTGGTAAACTTGATTTTCTTGATGATGTAGTTGAAATTTTACTAGAAATTGATTTTCTTGGTGAATTAATTGGTGATTGATAGGAAAATGATTTTCTAGGTGGTGCTACCCCAATGATAAAACTACCATCTTGTTCAAAATGAGAATATGAATCTTCTTTTGGTCTGTAAACTGGAGAAATTGGTTCTTCTTGCTCTTCCTCTTCATTGGAGTCATCTTCGTCTTCAGCTTGTTCTTCATCTTCAGCTTTTTCTTCATCTTTATCTTCAATTTTTTCTTCATCTTCCACCTCTTCACCATCAGAATCTGCATCTACTTCCTGTCTTTCTTTTTCGCTATCCTCCTCTTCAACATTCTCAATACTTTTAGCTTCATCAGTTCCAGCAACTTCCTTTTCACCATCTTCTTCAATTCCTTCATTTATAGATTCATCAATAATATCATTCATGTCACCATTTATAGGTTCATCAATAATATCATTCATATCATCATTAATTTCATCCATATCATCATTAATTTCATCGTCTGATTCAAATCCACTTTTTTCTTCCTTTAATTCTAAATCACTTAAATCATTTAATAATCCATTTTTATCCATAGTATCAGTATCTTCATATAATTCACTATATTCTCTGGTTGAATTAAATAATTGTTCATTTAATCTTTTAATATCTTTAATTTCTTCTAAATAAGCATCAATTTCATCTGATTCATGTTCACTAATTTCATAATCTTCATTTTGATTAGATTTATCATCATCTAACTCTTTGTATTTATCAATTACCATTTTATCTTCCAGTTTCGAATCTTCCTGTTTTGGAATATCTTGAGGTGGTTCTTTCTTTGGAGTTGACATACTAATACCATCAATTGAAATACTTAAAGATCCGGTTGATTCTTTCTTTTCAGGAACTTGGTCAGATTCTAGAACGTCTTCCTGTTCATCTTCCTGTTCACCTTCAACAGCTATCTCTTGTTCTTTTTCTGATTCTGGTTCTGGTTCAGTTTTAGATACAATCTCAACTTCAACTTGATGCACAGGTTCAGGTTCAGGTTCAGGTTCAGGTTCAGGTTCAGGTAAATTTTCAAAATTATCAACATTTAAAATATCTTGAGTAATTGGACCAGCCGAATCTAACTCAATTTTTTGTTTTTTAGAAGGTTTACGATCAATTGATTTTAAATTTGTAATTACATTTTCTTCCAAAAATTGTAAATTATCTTCACCATAATTACCAATATCTTGATGAGATAAATTAAGTATATCATAAGGACTTGGAGATTTTGACTTTGAATTTTTGTTATTTTTATTTAATTTAATCTTACGTTTTGTTGGAGATGATAATAACTTTTGAAATTTAAGTTCATCTAATTCATCTTTTGTCTTTTTTAAATTAATTTTAGTTGATTTTGATGGTGACAGTTTGGTTTTTGACTTACTTGGTTTAGAATCTTTCTTATTAATTTCTTTATCTGATATAATAGATTTTGATTCATTATCTGATTCAAAATTCAGTTTAGAAGTTGATACGTTGATATAATCATCACTATCATTAGCAAAATCAGATGATAAATTTTCATTCTTATACGATTTAACACGAGTACGTTTACTTCTCCGTAATGGTTGGGCAGGTTCAGGTTCTGGCTCTGACTCTCTCTTTTTAGATTTTGCTCTTAGTTTTGCTTTTGGTTTATCTGCATCTGGTTCAGGTTCCACATTTTTTGATTTAGTCCTTGCGTTAGTTTTAGTTTTAGTTTTAGGTTTAGGTTTAGGTTTTGGCCTTATTGGTTTAGGTTCAGGTCTAGGTTCAAGTTCGGAATGAACTATTATATCTTCTTTAGATTTGACAGGCACCCTATCTAAAAGATCAACTGATCCTGACGAAACCAGTTCATTATCAGCATCAGCATCACTATCATCTATATCAACATCCATGTCCACATACATATGATTACCATGATACTTATCATTTTCACTGTCAATTGCTTCGTCTGACACTACAGTTTGATTATCATCATAAAGTGCATTCATCATCATTCTTTCCTTAACTAACATCAGATGCCTAGCTGATTTCCTCCTCCTACTACTTCTTCTATTCCCATCATCATCAGAAATTAAATAATCAGACTGAGAATCATTCATTGATTCTGGTTCAGTAACTTCTGGTGATGGTGATGGTTGAGTTTGAGTTTGAGTTTGTGATTGAGATTGAGATTGAGTTGGAGTTCTAGTTGATTGAGTTGATTGTGGGGTATACGGTATACTTGAAACTTGAGAATCTGTATCTGATGGAGCATGGAAACTATCATCAGAGAACGCATCAGAATCTATAAATTGTGAACCAATTCTAGCAGTTTCTGATTTAGCTATATTAGATTTAATTTCATCATCTATTGATTCTTCTGTTTTATCTTTACTTAAATCACCACTACCACTTCTTCGACCATTCTTACTACCATTTAATCTATTATTTATTTGTTGAGATAATTTAGGATTGGTCGAAGCAATTGATTTACTATAAGCATCTAAAAATGAACATTTTTTATTACTAATTTCAATATGAAGTTGAATTGGATCATCACCATCATCCCATGCTTCTAATGATGCACCACAATACATACATTCAACATTATCATCAATCCCTTCAATCATTAAATTTAAGAAAAATCCACCATCAGATAATTTTTTACTTGATATATTTGGACAATTAAAATATTTTTTAAATGTTGATAATCTTAAATCTTTTGATTTTTTAGTTATTGGATCATCTAAAAATTCGATTAATGGTAATATTTCATCATTATCAGATACTGGATCAGTATAATATAATACATGTGAATAAATTGTTGAAAAAAGACATTTAGGATGACGTAGTAAATGATATTCATGGAGTTTTTCAATACCTTCCACATTAGTTTCGGAAGAATTACAATAAAAACAAGTAATTCTATCAGGATAAGTTTTGCTAGGATTGAAATAAAATCCAGTGGTGGCTAATATCTCTTTGGATGGGATGGTTAAAGTCCACTGTCGATTTCTTATAGAATCAAATGTTCTAAGTCTATTATCTCTATACTGCATTCTCGCGTTATTTTGCGAGAGATCAAAAAATTTGGTGATATACCAAAATTTAAAGTTTGTAACTTGATGTTACTTAAGGGGGAACATAAGAAATTAAGAGAAATTAAGAGAACTAAAGTAAAAGAAGAACAATTTCAAAAAAATGGAACATGTATTTCTAAGGTCCCTCTCTATGATTAAGGGAAAATATTTTAGAAAAAATATTTTAAAGATAAAAATTGTGAAATGAAAATAAAAAGAACCACCCCAAATAAGTGAAATTATGAAGTTCTGTCTTAATTTTGACCAACTAATAATTGAATTGTTTTTAAAGATTGATATTTTAATTCATTATCACTACTATTATCTAATAAATTCATAATTAATAATTTATAATCTTTATTATTATTAATAAAATCGATTAAATCTTTACCTAAATTATTAATTAAATATTGTAAATCACTTAAAATAATAATTTTTGATAAAATTGGATAATCATTTGAATTTAAAATATCAAAAATTTTAACAATTAATTTAAAATTATTAATTTTAAAATTTGAAGAATTTTCTAACCAAAATTCTGAAGATTTATGAGTTGGAGAATTCCAATTAATTAAATTTGGATTTTCTAATTCAGTTAAATATTCATCAAATGAAGTTAATTTATTATCAACAATTTCTAATAAATTATCATATAAATAATTTAAATCATTTGTTAATTCTTCATCTGAACCATTTGAACTAAATTTTCTTTCCTTTAAATTTGAAATTAAATTTAAACCATCATTAAATAAAATAATTTTAATAATTTTAAAATTATCATTATCATTTTCAGAAATTGAAACAAAATTTTTTAAAATTGAAACTGATAATCTAATAATTTTTAATTTAATTGAATTTTTGGAAATAATTAATAAATTACCAATTAATGTTGGGAATTTATTTAAAATAATTTTATTAAATTTACTATTAAATGATAAAATCCAAATATTTAATAAAGTATTATAAATTAATTGTAAATTATTTGAATTAATTGAATCATTATTAAATTTTTCAATTAATAAAATAATTTTATTAAAATCAATATTATTAATAAAAATTTTTTTAAATTCTTTATTTATAATTAATTTTGTTAAAATTTGAATATTTATAAATTTATAATTAATATCATTATTATCTAATAAATTTAAAATTGTTTTAAAAATTTTAATTAAGGTTGTTTTATCAATTAATAAATTTGAATTATTATTTCCACTTCCAGTTGAAATTAATAAAACTAAATTATATAAACTTAAATTTTTAATAATTAAATCATTATTATCTAAATGTTTTAAAAATGGTTCAAATGGTAAATTTTTATCTTGTTTATTTAATTTAATTAATTCATTTAAAAATTCTGGTAAATTAATTATTAAATCATTAATTAAAACTAAAATATTTTTAATAACATCATCTCTTGAATTAACATTTAATTTATTTAATAAATTTAATAAGGTATTACTATATAATTTTAATTGATTTTTAACTGTAATTAATTTATTTTCATTACTTTGTTTTTCTAAAATTTTAATATAATTTGATTCATCTTCAGTAATTATATTAGCTCTTGATAATCCTTCCCATGGGATTATTCTATCTCTAATAATCTTCTTTTGATCTATCAAAAATTGGCTTTCAATCTAGAAGTTTAATGTTAGTAATTGCTTCATACTAAAATTATATAATGTCTTTAAACAATCTGTTTATTATTTAAACAATTGTTAAATTAGTACTTACTTCTTCCACCATATCTCGTTTGTTCAATTTCGGTCAATCCCTCACTTTCTCAGCTTTTTTGGTTCAAAAATTCTCATAGCAGATCACGTGAATCACACCAGTACACCATATATAGTTAAGTATTGTTAGATCTGTTGAATTATACCACCGTGAGTTGTTACTTACTTTACTAGTTTAGAGAGGTTGGCTGGGACAAAGAACGATAGGGTAAGTTCTTTGGACATACCTCCTGATTTCTCTTCTTCGAAGTTCTTGTATCAGGATCTCTCTATAACTATATCTTTTCTTGTATGTTTTTAGTTACCTTTATTGCCATTAGTTTGCCATTAGTTTGCCATTAGTTTGCCATTTCATTATTTAGGTTCCCAGTACAAAATAAATCAAGAGGTAACCCTTTTACATATTCAGACATTTAGTTTACAATTATAATTGTTTCACTTATCTCAAATTTGATTTGATTTTAGTAACATTTAGTTACTCTAGAAGTACAAAATTATTATTTTGCAACATTTCATCAATATAAGCTTAGCATCTTATTTTAATTGTACCATTAATCAATTAACTAGCGTACATATCTAGTTTATGATATATTTACACTTGTACGATTGTGATTTAGGTAAAGTATTTACTTATCCTGAGTCTACAAGTTAACTAATATACGGATTTCTTCACTGTCAGTTTTCCATTAAATTCTTAAAAATGCTTAGTTTTCCATTCATATCACTTCCTGTGATGTATAAGACTTTATTCTATAAATACTAATTATAATGAAATCATTCCAAATTCTACAAAAACTAGAATCCTACTCTCTGTATTACGAGATCCATACAATCTCATTCAATTTCAACGCTAAAGCCACCATTTCTGCCTCTAAATCTAACCAAACACGATTCCCAACCAACGATCCAACTAATAATAATGTGAATGTTATACCACTACACACATAATTTATACAAAGTGGCTGAAACATTGCTGCAACTATTTTTTTGCCGCACACCGCACAAGATTAAAAATAGAAAAATCAAAATAAATAGAAAGACAAAAATGAAAAAGAAATAAAAATGTAGTAACTATTAACTATTAACTCTAGGGAGGTTTATCATTTTACAGAGGTTAAATAACCCAGGGGATTAAGACATTTAGAAAATTTGAAGATAGAAATAGAAATTTCAAAGATTACCCAATCGGGTATGTAAACCCGCGATGAGATTTTCAGTTTTTGTTTTTCTATTTTCACAGCCTTTAGGACAAAAGGGTCACAAGACACAATCAGATGAAATCAAGCTCTTGTAATGAATATGAGAGGATAAAAGAATTTATAGTAATTGTTTCACAATATATTCAAATATTAAGACATTTAATACAATTGATCTATTAGGATCCTAGTTTTGTTATTTATAATAAGAATTGTTGATAGTAAGAAAAAGTAAAAGTAAAAGTTAAATCTAAATCTAACCAAACTTCAATTAATGTTGTTGATTAAATTTAATTAGATTCTCTTGCAAATTCTTTTGACATATCAGCATCTGGAATTGAACCACAAATAGTTTCAATCATAATACCAGTAACTAAATAAGGATCAATATTTGAAGCAGGTCTTCTATCTTCAAAATAACCATAACCTTCTTTAGCAACAGATCTTGGAATTCTAACTGATGCACCTCTATTAGCAACACCTGAAGAAAAAGCTTCCATTGAAGCAGTTTCATGTCTACCAGTTAATCTCATATCATTATCAGCACCATATAAAGCTAAATGTTCTTTATGTCTAGTTGCTAATTTTGAAATAGCTTCATCAATATATTTCATACCACCTTCATTTCTCATTAATTCAGTTGAAACATTAGTATGACAACCAGCACCATTCCAATCACCAGCTAAAGGTTTTGGATGGAAAGAAATTTTTGCACCAAATTCTTCAGCAACTTTACTTAATAAATATCTTGCAATCCATAATTCATCACCCATATTAATACCTTCACATGGACCAACTTGAAATTCCCATTGAGATGGCATAACTTCAGCATTAATACCAGAAATATTAACACCAGCATAAAGACAAGCTCTATAATGAGCTTCAACAATATCTCTTGCAAAAACTTTACCAGTACCAACACCACAATAATAAGGACCTTGAGGAGCTGGGAAACCACCTTTTGGCCAAGCATAAACTTGATCAAATTGATCAAATAAAGTATATTCTTGTTCAATACCAAACCAAGTTTTTTCATTTTCATGAGCTTTCATTAATTTAGCACATTCATGTCTATGATTAAATTTATTTGGAGTACCATCATTATTCCAACATTCAGCTAAAACAATAATATTATCACCTTTTCTAAAAGGATCTGGATAAAATGAAGCAGGTCTTAAATAAACATCAGAATCATGACCTGGAGCTTGACCAGTTGATGAACCATCGAAATTCCATTCAGGTAAATCATCAGCTGATGAAGGTTTTTTTGATAAAGTTTTACATTTTGATCTTGTATTACCTTCAGCATCAATCCAAACATATTCTGCTAAAACTTTTCCTTTTTGATCTAAATCTAAATATTTGGCTAAAATAGCACTTTGTTCAGTAACTGCAACCATAATTAAAATTATTAATTGATTTGTTTTATTTGTTTTTATTTGTTTTTACAAAAAAATAACCGCTGATAAAGGTTTAATTTAAATTTTGTGAAAATAAAAATTTCCCTAGAGCGGGAGTCAATTTATTTAAATTAAAAAAGAGTAAGGAGACATATGTCGCAAAGGAAATCATGAACAAAAAAACGAGACATTATTCCTTAATTTTTTCTCACCTTAAACTACATTTTTAAACTATCAAGTTAAACGGTTGATTTTGGTGGGAAATGTCTCTTGTTACCCAATCAGTTTTGATAACCCATTAAGACAGACTTTCTTCAAAAAGGAGTGAAAAGACAACTTATAATACGTTACCCAATTCAATATTACAATAGCAAATAATAATAGAGAGGATTTATAATTCACACATTATTATTGATCTCTAATTCAATTTCAATGGCAATTGCAATTGCAATTGCAATTGCCAATTGAGATCGAAATCTAAGAAACATCAAACATCTAGGGGGAACAGAATATAAAATAAACATGTCGAAAGAATCTTTAGTAAATCATTTTTTGTCAATATTAATGTTGAGTTCAGATAAGTATTTAAAAAAATATGGCTAATCGTCCTAACTCTCTAACGTTAATGCGCATGTATAGACTTTGAGTCATAATATTCATCCCAATGATATTCTCAATGATATTCTCAATGATATTCTCAATATATTCTCAATATATTCTCAATATATTCTCGATTCAAGTCCAGCCAATTAGATTCAATGCATATAGACTATTGATTACCACTTAACATAACCATAGAACCAAACTCTTATATACTTATATGTATACTCTCCCTGGTAATACTTGATAGCTCTCACGAGAATATGAATCCTATTTGCAAGGGGGCCAGGTTGGATGATTTTTTTGTAAACCTGTTTAATCCATAGAAAAAGATTCAACTTTCCCAGATTGAAAAAAAGTCTCCCTCCTGAAAAGGCCCGAATAACCAATTATCAATGTTACAATAATCCATAAAAATAATAATAATTAAAGAGATTGGTTGAATAACATTATTTCCTTTTCAATTTCTTATCAACTTCCTTTTACCCCATAAACAATTTCAAACACTCTCAAACCAAGTATATATAAAGTTTGTGAGTTGTGCTGATGATAGTTTTTATAACTAAACTCCAGTTCGGTTTTTTTTTTGAAAAAATGTATTCAGGCTTTAAGAGAAATGTCTGTGTAACTTTAGTTTCCCAACAACTTTTTCTTATCAAAATAGGAGATAAATCGGTATTTTCCTATTCGTATCTTTAAAAAGGTATTTTGACTAGGTGAGACAGAGAAAAAATTCTGTAGTAGAGAGAAAGATAGACATTAGAGAGACAGATAGACATAAGTGATTGATGTGAGGTAATAATAACTAGTATAGATTTACAATCAACTTATCAACCCCCTTTTTTTTTATCTTGATCTTTATCTTTATCTTTTCACTGTTTAGTTCTTTATGGTTCTCTAATTCTCTTTAATGTCTTAATATTTCTGTTACTTACTCTAACATCGTAAGATCGTTGTTTTTTCGAACGATAAGCGAGAATTATGGAATAGTTTGTGGAATACTTCCACTTCCAATGGAATCAAATCGGTAATTCCCTTTATATTTACCATTTTTATTTTATTATTCATTTCCAATTATTTATTCCCATTTCCAATTCTTATTGCTATTTGAACCGTCAATTATTCACTTAATCATCTCATTTACGTTACGATCTATTTACTCATCCCACTTTCATTCTCATTTAACTTATGCTTTAAACTACTTTAGTAACTACCCCTTTCTTCATCATATTCACGTTCATTTCTTTTATTTTCTTTTAATTACTTTTAATTGCTTTTAATAGGTGAAAAACCTTCTACCTGTATATACAATTACGGATCGTTCAGTTGTATCAATTTACCTAAGTTAAAGGAATAATATAACCTGATGATTTACAGTAAGCCGCAAATTTATTATTTATGTGGTTTAACTGCTAATCATTCCATACTTTACTTTAACTATGTGGTTAGATAAGTGAAGTTTAAGTGAGTAAATATAGGGTTAATTTGATATGACATTTAATTGAAATTTAAGTGAAATTTGAAAATCAATTGAAATTTAATTGAAGTGAATCATAAAGCCATTGAGGGTCATTGAAATGATGACTACTGGTGGATTGAAGTTTTGGCTTCCTGATAAGAATAGTTTATGTAACCCAATTAGACTGTTATCAATTAGTAGATGACAGTAGCTAATTTTAATTAATTGTTCATTCCTTACAAGTCAGTTTTTAAAGTAATCAGTTCGTAATTGATTCTGCCGTTCTATTGCTCTCGATCATTACACAACTTAAATATCTAATTTTTTTTCCCAGTTTTTAGTAGTTTCACCTGCTTTAAAAAAAGTAATTGAAATTGCAATGGTCAAATATCCACGTTATCTAATCACCAATATTGTCCTAACTACAATGATTACTTCTTCTTAATCAACTGTTAAGTTTCTATGGGGAGGGGTCGTGTCCCACACTCAATAAATATCATCAAATAAAATGAATCGCACTGATGGCATCTAACCTGACACGGTCTAAAAGTAAAACCAAAACAATACGTACCTAATGCTTTATAGATTTCTATTACCAATATCATTAATTGGTATATACATATTAGCATTCCAACATACCATCTGCCCCCATTTGGACTTATATACCTCGTATGTTAAAGACGTTGAAACATTAAATTTTTTACAAATATCAAAAATTTTAAATAAAAATTGTGAAATTATAAATGAAATTAATCATGAAAATATTAATCATTTAATTGATAATTTAGAATTTAAATATAAGATTTTCGTTCAACCAAGAATCAATTATTTTAGTTATTTCATTTACCCCCAAATTAAACTTAGATTTGAAATTTTTAGTAAAAATATTAAAATTTTCTTGATGGAGAATATTAAACCATATTGTGATTTAGTAATTATTAAATTAAAAAATTCAATTAATATTTACTATCAATTGATTTCCCTTAAGTTTAGTGAATTTAAATTATTTATAATTAATACTTCAATTTATAAACAATATTTTGAATCAGTGGTAAATTATTGTAATTTAATAATTAGTAAATTCAACTTGATAATTTCAAAATTCTTAGAGAACTCAAATTTCCAAAAATTCAATAATCGTAAAAAATTCTTAGTTAAAGAATTTAAAAATTTAGTTAATTGGAAACTGAAAACTAAAATTGATTCTAAAAGGAGAAGGAAAGTTAGAGTTAATCATGATAATATAGCGGATGTAGCTAAAGAAATTTTAGATGATACTGGATACTATGATTATGGTTCTTCAGGTTCTGATAATGATGATGGTGAATTTGAAAAAGACGATGGATATTTTGAAGACGGTGAAGATGGTGAAAATTTAGAACCAATCACTATTAGAATTACTTCTACAATTTATGAAGTAATGGAAACGGGAACTAAAGCTCCAATTAATTATTTACCGATTGAAATTGAAATTAATGAATTATTAGATACTTTTGAAAATAAAATTAATAAAACCATGGAATTGGCATTGATTAATATTTCTAATGAAATTAACCCTAAGATAAATTCAACTATTGAAACTTTAAAACCTCAATTAACTGAAATTTTTAAAAAAATTCAAAATGAAAATTATAAATATTATAAAGAACTGCATGAAATGATTAGTAAAATTGATAAAGATTTATCAAATTTAAAGGAATTATCTATTAAGAATTATAATGAAACAATTAATAGGCAAGATATGAGAGATATAATTGAAAAATGTAAGTTTTTCAATACTCAAGAACACCAACATGTTGAAAGTTTAGTTAACTCCAATTTTGAAAATTTAATCAATTTTTACCTTGGGGTGATTCAAGATACTATAGATATTTTAGAATCATTCGCTGATTCTTCATTCACGAATTTTTCAAATGAATTAACTATAATTATCTCCAAATCTGAAAATGAAAAATTTAATTGGGATTGTTGGAAACGTTTCCATAATTTGAAAAATATATTATTAGATAAAAGGGATTTCATATTCGATCAAGCAAATTATTTAAAATCGAAAAGTTTCGGTGATGTTGTGATTGATTCGGATTTTGCAAATTGGTTAAAATTTATTAGTGAAATTAATATGCATTTAAATTTCTTACATCAAGATAATCAAGAATATTTACAATTAATTAGAGCTAAGGCTAATGTAAGTTATCAATTGAGGGAAGCTGAAGAAGACAAACAATTAAAAGAACAAGAACAAGAACAAGAACAAGAACAAGAAGTTTCAATTTTGCCAATTGATAAAACTACCATTTCATCAATGAACTCAATTTCTAAATCACTTTCAGTTTCAGTGAAAACATCAACCCCCGTGGCCGAAACTAAACAACCAGAAGAAGTAGAAGAAGAAGAAGAAGGGGAAGAAGTTGAAGAAGAACAAGAAGAGGAGGAGGAAGAGGAAGAAGAGGAGGAGGAAGAGGAAGAAGAAGAAGAAGAAGAAGAGAAAGAGGACGTTGAAGAAGAAGAGGAAGAGACAGAAACAAAGACGCTAACTAAAACTATCCAAGTAACTGAAGACATAGATATTGATGATATAGAAGTTGATATTGATCCAGATTTTGATGTAATATAGGCAAAATAATTTTAAAGGTATATATATATTTCGTACAATACACGGATATAGTAAACAAACTCTGATTCAAGGTAGGAATACAACATTAAATAAAAAATAAAGAATTAACTCTCAATTCATAAACTAAAAGTATTTTCATGAACTAAAAGTATTCATAAACTAACAAAGTATTTTTCTCCCTTGAATAGTGGAAAAACATTCCACATTCCAATATGTTTAAGCAAACTTTTCTTTATATAAAGAAACAGCTTGATTATATAAATCAATAGCACCATCATAAATTTGAATTTCAATAATTTCAATATATTGGAAAACTTGATTAGCAATTGGAGAAATATATTTAACTGAACAATTATAACCACAAACTAATTTTTCATGAATTTTATAAGTTTTAAAGAATTCAGTTGAATGAACATTTTCATCTAAAAATTTTTGTAAACTATGACAATATGGAGTAACAAATTTTTCAAATTTATTTACACCATCACACATTGAAATATGATGATTATTTAAAGGATGTAAAATTGATTCTAATCCATTAACTTGTTCACATTTATAAAAAAATAAATATGAAGTATAAATTGAGATTAAACTAATAAATAAGATTTTAGTTGGAG
Organism: Yamadazyma blattariae; assembly: GCA_030581595.1. Lineage (NCBI taxonomy): Eukaryota > Fungi > Ascomycota > Pichiomycetes > Serinales > Debaryomycetaceae > Yamadazyma > Yamadazyma blattariae. The sequence continues at coordinate 28,633 of JAKTTU010000013.1, forward strand.
TTGAAAACATAATTGCAATTACAGTGATTACCTTTAATTAAACAAGTACTTTCTTTTGCCTTTGTGCAAATTGATAATTTCTGTTGACAGAAGGGAAAGCAATACTTTTTTTTGGGATCGCGAATCATGTGATTCTGTATTGAATTAGTCTTAATGAGGGAAAAAGAAAATACTCACATGAATTAACCAATTTATATATTCTATATTCTAAAAAACACTATATAAAAAACACTATAAATACTATGTAACCATTATATAACCACTATATAATAAGTTACTTGATGTTATTTTAAATAGTTTATTTGTTTATTTGTTTAATTAATCATTCATTCCTCATCTAACCAATCTTTTGCTCTATCAACTGCTTTTTCCCATCTTTTCCAAAATTTTCTTCTATCTTCATCAGGTAATTTTGCTTTAAATAAATTATTTTCATTATGATTACTTGTAATTTTTTCATTAACATCATCTAAATTTTTCCAAATTCTATCTTCTTCATTTTCAAATCCTAACCCTGCTGCAATTGCTGCACCTAAAGCAGTACATTCAGAAATTGCGGCTCTTTTTATAGTTACACATGGTCCTAAAATATCTGCTTGAATTTGTAAAACTTCATCAGCTTTTGACATACCACCATCAACGGCTAATGTACTTAATGGTTTTGATTCATTTTGTGAATTTAATGCAGTTTCTAAAAAATCTTCACTTGCTCCTGCATCTGCTGCCATTGCTCTTAATATACCTCTAACTTGGAAACAAACACCTTCTAATGCGGCTCTTGCAATATGTGATGATGATGTATATTGAGTCATACCAAATATTGTACCTCTTGAACCTCCATTCCAATATGGGGCATATAATCCTGAAAATGCTGGTATGAATACAACTCCTCCACTATTTGGTACTTGAGAAGCTAATGGTCCAATATCTTTAGCATTTTCAATTAATTTTAAATTATCTCTTAACCATTGAATAATTGAACCAGCAACTGCAATTGAACCTTCAAGGGCAAAATGTGGTTTACCAGAATCCTTATTTAAATGACGGAACCAATAACCAATAGTTGTTAATGCACCATATTGACTAATTAATTTTTGGGTACCGGTATTATATAATAAAAATGCTCCTGTACCATAAGTACATTTTGCACTACCTGAACTAAAAGCCATTTGACCAACTAATGAAGCTGATTGATCACCTAAACAACCACAAATTGGAGTACCAGTAATAGTTTTCAAAATTTCATAAGCTTCATTAGTAATTTTATTATGGAAACCTAAATTATGAAAATTTGGTGATGCAAAACTACCATAAAATTCTGATGATGATCTAATTTGTGGTAATTTAATTCTTGTTGGATCAATCCCCCAAAAATCTAATAATTCATCATCATATTCACCAGTTTCAATATCCATAAAATAAGTTCTTGAAGCATTTGAAATATCAGTTATAAAAGATTTTTCTTTAGTCATATGATAAATTAACCAAGTATCAACTGTACCAAACATTAAATTCCCATCACCTTTTTCATATTCTTCTCTAATTACATCATCATTATCTAATAACCATCTTAATTTTGCTGCACTAAAATAAGTTGATAATGGTAAACCAGTTTTTTCTCTTAATTCCTTTTTTTTATCATCATCAATTAATTTTTCTAAATGTTGAACAATTTCTGAAGTTCTTGTATCAGTCCAAGCAATCCCATTACTTAAAGGTTTACCAGTTTTTCTTGACCAAACAATGGTTGTTTCTCTCATATTTGCAATTCCAATACATTTAATTTTATATTTTGTTTTTAAATTTGGATTTTGATTAATTTTACGTAAAGTAATTAAACATGCAATAAGACATTGTACAGCATTAGCTAAAATATGAACTGGCATACATTCAACCCAACCAGGTTGTGGGAATCTTAAAGTTGGTCCAACACTTGCTTTATTATTTTCAATTTCAATATCATCATTAATACTAATTGCAACCCCTTCAGCAGTGAAAATTGGTTGATTATGTCTCATTAATGATGATCTTCTTCTAAATTGATCAGTATTTGAACTTTCATCGGGTGCTTCTGATGCACTTGTACTATATTCAATTTGATGTTTTGCTAATTCTTCACCCTTATCATTAAATAATATAGCTCTAGCTGATGTTGTACCAATATCAATAGTTGCAACTACTGGATAAGTTGGAGCATTACTATTACGACGAACCATTTTTGTTAAAAAATAATGAATAAACCTATATCTATAATATATTTGGCAGTATTGTTTTAACTTTTATTTGAAATTTAAAATTGGGAAAAGTTTTTGTCGATTTCGTGTTATTGTACAAGTTTAAAGTTTTTCGCAGTATCAATTCTCGGGGGTTGAGTAGCAATTTGGTTATGGTTACTCTGAATATTGTAGCAATTATTTTGATAGTTGATGATCAACAATTATCAACAACAATTTTAAGCTCAAAGGTCTAGAACTAAGTGACCGTATTATGACTATCTTATATGATGATTCTTTTTTTGGGTGGTGGAAAAATCCTTTAAACAGATGGGTTGTGGCTCCCCCCACATAATATGTGAAATCTTTTAAGCGACATTAGATACAGGCAGATCAAATTGTTGCAAAAAAAGAAAAATCTCTAAAAACCATTGTTTTAACAAGAGTTACAAACAGATAAAAGATATCAATGAGATAAAGAGAGTTAAAAAGATAAAGAGAGTTAAAAAGATAAAGAGAGTTAAAAAGATAAAGAGAGATAGAGAGACGAAATGAGATAAAGAGGTGAAGATAAATTACTTTTTTTCATTAAATAATATCACCATTTTTAAAATGTTTACCCTTTACAAAATTTAATCCTTCACCATTATAACTTGTTAAACTACTAACTTCAATTAAACCATTTTCATCATCAATAATTCCACCATTTTCTTTAACCCATTTTGTACCTAATGTTAAATAATGATTTTTACAAGTTGTTGGATTATCATTTGGTGAAGCATCAGAATTTTTTAATGGTGAAAATTCTTCTGATCTTTCAACTTCTAAACAACCAAATTCATTTAATTCAATTGATTGGAAAACATCAAATATAAATTGTTCTAATTTTATACCATTTGGTTCTGATGGTTTAACAAAAATTCCTTCATCATTTAATGATGGAATTTTCTTTTTAGCAATATGAAATGGTAAATAATTTTGTGATGAAATCCAAATTGGTATCATTTTTTTTAATAAATCAACTGAATAATAATGATTTACAATATTTGCAGCTCTTAAAAATAATTTTGATTCATCTTTTGGATCTTTTTTATTTGCTAATTCTTTTGAAATTTCACTATATTCAATAACACATGGTTTTGAAGAATTTTCATCCATACCAATTAATCCAACACTTTCATTAGCATCTCTTTTTCTAACAACTTTTGTACCTAATTCGATTTTTTTATCAATTGCAAAACCAATAAAAATTGGATCAGCAACTTTAACTAATGCATTATCAACACAATACATATGTAAATGTTCTATACCTTTAATTTCAAAATCTTTAATTAAACCATTTAATTCTAATGCTTTATATAAACCTCCATTACCATCAGGACTTTCACAAATCTTACCTTCTTCTTCCATTAAAATTTTTGATCCATCAGTATTAAAACAAGGTAAAGTACCTTGATTAAAAAATTTAATTTGTTCCTTGGTTAAACCAAAATAATTATTTTTTGCAAAAAATTCTTCAGTTGATAATCTTGTTGGTTTACTTGTCATAATATACCATTGAATAATTGGATTTGAATTTTTATATTTTTCCTTGGATAAATTTTGAATTTTTAAAATTTTTTCAGCTTGAATTTGAAACATTGATTTTTTTGATGGTAAATTAATATTATAACAACCTTTTGGATCATTTGAACCTAATCTTGAACCTTGACCACCAGCCATTAATAAAACACCAACTTTATTTTCAGAAATTGCATTTAAACCTAAATTATACCAATGATCTTTTAATTCATTATTTAAATCAATTGTTGATGCAGTTTGTTCAATAGGTAATTGTGAAAATTTTTTATTACAACAATTTGATTCACTATATTTTAATGCTTTTTGAACAGTATTAATTAAATGAACGGGATCATCAATAGTGGAAAGTTGATCTAAAAATTCTTCTTGTTGGTCTTTTGATAAATTTTCAAAATACTTGAATAAATGATTTTGTTTTGCTTGCTTAAAGGAATCAATAATAGTTTCAGTCATGTTTTATTTGTACCTTATTGTTACTTTTACCTTTTCACTTTAAGACTCTATAATAACTTCTTTTCGTTGAAGGGGAAAAGTGGGAACTGAAATATTAAAATTTGGTTAAAAAATTTCAAGTTGTTACAAAAAGGATTTTATTCTATTTTTATGGGTCGCGATCTAATTTAGCACCAATTTGGTAAATTTATAAACAGAAGGCAGGGGGTTAGAAATTAGAATTTTCTTTTTATTCTTATGACTTAAAACTTATAAGCCATTTTTCAGTCATTTTAAAGGCGTTAATAATATTAAACTTATCATATGAATTATTATATAAATATTTTTATAAATTTAAAAAAATGATTATTTTTGTCCCACGGTCACGTGATTGGTGATATTGTATGGTACATTACTGCAACTGTGATAAATATAGGTATAGTTAAAAGAAAATGATATATATAAAAGACAAACTAAACTAAATTAAAACGGTAAATAATGAAGTGAAAATAATAGCAACAATACCACTACCTAAATATAAACCATTACCATCAGATTTAGCTGATGAAGAAGAATCTGAAGAACCTGAAGAATCAGAATCATCATCATCTGAAGAACCTGAACCAGAACCTGAAAAAGTTTCAGTTGCTAAAGAGGCAGACTCACCACTAGAATGTTTTGTAGGAGCAACACATTTAAAATTATGACCTTCAATTTTATCTGAAGAATGTAATTTTTTAAATTCTTTACAATCAAAATCTTCATTATCACTTTCAACTGTAAAATCACCATCAACTTCATTTAATTTTGGTAAAGTTAAATTACTGAAAGAACCATCAATATTAACTGCCCCTTTAATTTTTTCTAAACTACTAAATGAATCACTCATATCTTCTAATTCAGTATTATTAAAAATTCTAACTTCACCACCAACAGTTGATAAATTACCCATTTCAAATTGAGTTAAATCATCATTTGCAAAAATTTGTAAAGCACCACCAACTTCTTCAACTGGTAATTCAAAACTATCAAATTTATTATAAGCAATAATTAATGAACCATTAACTGTTGTTAAATTTGAAGCAGAAATTGAACCAATATCTTGTAAAGTTAAATTTGAAGCAATTGATAAAGAATTTAATGAAATTTCACAATTATCACCATTAAAACTTAAAATTAAACCTTCAGTAACTTTTTGTAAATTATCTAATTGTAATGAAGTAATATTTTTGTTATTATCAATATCTAATTGATTAACAGAATTAACTTGAGTAATTAAACCTTGTAATGATGATAATGCAGTATCACTAATTTTTAAATTTGTTAATTTTGAAATTCCAGTATTTAAATTAATTGTTGATAATGATGGTAATGAAATTAAATTTAAATCATTAATTTCTGATAATTTTGTAAAATCAATTACATGTAATTGAGTTAATGCATCAATTGATAATGTACCACTAATTTTTTCTAATGAATTTAAATTAATATCAGTTGCTGATGATGAATTAAAAATATTAATATCACCACTAATTTCTTGAACTGAATGTAAATCTAATGATCCAATTTCTTCACCACTAATTTCTAATGTACCTTCTAATGTTGGACATGAAGCTAATTGACTAATTGAAGCTGCTTCAGTCATAGTCTTATCATCAAATGAACAACTACCACCTGCTGAAGCTGATGAATCAGCTAAAATTTTAGTTAAAACAATAGCTAATGGGTATAAAGATTTCCAGTGCATCATATTAAAAATATTTATAAAATTACAAAATTTTATATTATTACTCTATATTTATTAAGGGGGTATTAAAACGAATGTAAAAGATCTATAAATCTATAAGTCCCAGAATATATAACAGAAATAAAGAACCAGAAGGGAGAAAATAAAAAAACAGAAAATTTTTTTTACAAATCGTCGAATAAATATTTATATATCTAAAATTTTAAAATCTTAAAATTTAAAAAAAAAACTTTAGTGTATTATAAGTGCTGCTAATCAGAATTTTATTAATATTTATAGTTAACTATATGACAGTATTTAAGGGCTCTAAAAAATTAAGGTACCAATATTTGACGATGGCTGCAAACGCGTTTTGCATTATTTTGCAGCAACCAAAAGATAAAAACATGAAACGATGTAACTTATTTTTGAAGGAATTATAATATTTCATTATTCATTATAGATGACTTTGAGGCCTTTAGATCCAAGTTAGTATCAGATAGTTTATTCCAATTATTCTAATTCCTATAGAGTAGTCCGCCATATTTTTTTTGGCATGTCTAATTTCATTTCATACTTTTCGTTCCCTGTTCACCTTGTAGTGTTTTTCTGAGTGCATACAGTGGATCAAACGAAAGGAGGCGATGATACTATGAATTACTTTAATAAGTTAAAAAAAACCATGTGTTTTTAAGAAATATGTTTTTATTTCCTATTCCTTTGATTTAACTAATATATAACTTATAAGAACTCTGATGTTATTAAATGGTTGGGTGTTATAAATAATAAATAATAATTTAAATTTATTTTTTCTTTAGCTATTGTAGTGCGCGGCTCATAAACGAAGTAGTTAAAATTCTCTAAAATTCAATAATATTTTGGTGCGATCTCATCAACTTCCCGATTGGGATTGTACCAAAACATAAACAAAAGACAGACAGAAAGAGGGAGACAGAAAGACAGACACAAAATAAGATCATCGATTTACAGTTTTTCCAACAGGGTTTAGTTTTATTTGAACGTTGGCAGTTAAGAAATTTATCCTTTCAGTACATGGTTATAATGACTACAGATATGACTAATCTACCAGTTAACGAAGCGTTAATAGCTATTAATGGTATGTATAAATTATTCTTGAGACGTGTAGAGAGTATTTACAATTCTCATTTTCTCAAAACAATACCTACACGAAATCTCATATTGCTTTGACTTAGACGACGATTTTCAGATATTCAAAGGGACCCTAAAATATATACACAGACAATCTTGAGACAAATTGACACTTTCACCCATAGTTTACAATCCCAATTCATAGACATTCCTTTTTTTTCATATTCCTTTGCTTTCTTTTGGGTTTCTTTTGATTTTAGGTCCAGGAAATTAGAAAATTTACATCTTACATAAACAATCTAAACAACCATCCAACCATCTACTAACAAGTTGTTTTAGAATTCAACGCTGATTTGAAAGAGAATACTACTGATATTAGTGGACATAATAAGATTAGTGAAAAAATTGAAAGTTCACAAACTAATAATAAAAGTAATAACGATAATATCGATAATAACGACAGTGTAGAAAATTCAAATTCTGATACTTATTTTGAAGAAGAAAATAATAATAATATTATTAAAATGAATTCATTTGATCGAAATTTTGAAACTGATGAAATAAATAAAACAATTCAAACTTTTAAAATTGATAATGATGAATTCTCCTTTGTTCAAAGTCCAAAAGATGTTAAATTTAATGATTTAACTAATCCCATTATAATTGATGCAAATAATGAAAATATCGATGATGAAATAGCTTCACAAGATGCAGATAAACAATTGAGTAATAATACTAATAGTAATAATAAAATTGACAGGCCACCATCACCCAGTAAATCAATTATGAAAAAGACTCCAAATTCATCACCAAGGAAAAATGTTGTTTTTAAAAGTTCAATACCTGAAATTATTCATTATCACGATAAAAGCTTCGATGATGATGAAGAAAGTGGGAACGATGAAGGTAAAATAATTAGGAATGAAATTGAAAATGATGATATATTCAGTGATAAAATTGAAAAGACTTTAAATCATCAATGGAATTTAGTTAAACAAACTTCTAACTCATCTGATGAAAATATACCACCTCCGCCACCTCATGGAAATTTAAATCAAATTAATTTAAGTTATCAAGAAACTTTAAAACAAAATGATTTAGATCAAAAAAGGGATGAATCTTTTAAAGATTTAAATAAATTTGATACTTTAAAACAAATTAAATTAAATCTGGAAAAACTTTCATTAAATGAAAAATTGGATGTTTTCCTTAATAGAAATAAAGAACTTCAAAATAAAAGTACTCCATTAATTAATAACACTAATGATGCAAATGATAACACAAAAGATAGGGATATTCAAATTAATCAAAATATTGATAATAATGATGAATTAGATCAACATTTAAATAAATTAAATGATTTAACTAGATTTCAAACCAACGCAAATATTCAAGATTTATCATTCAATTTACAAGATTATCATTCAAATGTTGAAAATCCTTTAAATTCATTATCAAAATCAACCGAATTACCTTTAAGATCAAATAATTCTTCTCAATCTTCTTTACAATCGTTAATGGATAATAATAGAATGCTTGAAGTAGATAGTTTACATCAGGGTGGTAAAGGATTTGCTGTGAATGATGGATTACATGGCTTTTCCAACGATTTAGTTGAAAAATTAATACCTGCAAATGAAACTCTAGTAACTCAACAATCACACCAACTGTCACAAATTATTTCAAAAAATTTTGAATCTGATGAATCTCAATTAATGATGCCTAAATCTAATTCAAACAGATTATCAATGATAACAGTGGGGACTGTTGGTACTTTAGGTTCAGATGATGATGAATACCATGATTCAATTGATAATAAAGATACTGAACAATCAATAATGGATTTACTTTCTCATGCTCAATCTCAAACTGATTTAAATAATAATATAAATGAAAATGTATTGGGATTAGTAGAAGGTGAAAGCGGGAAAGCCAAGGAAGTTGAAGTTCCAGGTAGTGATGAAATACCGACAATTAAGAAGGAATATGAAGATGAAGAAGATTTATCAATTAAAGAATCTCCAAGCATGGAAGAAGTAAGAGTTAAAAAAGAATTTGATGAAATGCCGTTATCTCAACAAGGAATTGAACCAGCCAATCACGAAGCCAACCAAGAAATTGAACAAGATATTGAAGTACCTCCAGTTGAACAAACTCCAATTGAACCAGAATCAGTTAAATTAGAAACTTCCACTTCTCAAGAAATTGAAAAACCAGTACTTAGAAGTCCAATTGAATCAGCTACCGATGGTGAATTGGTTGATGATTCAAGTTTAGAAGAAGAAGACCAAGCTCATGTAATTAATATTAGAGATCATGTTGATCCTGCTTGGAAATTAGAATATTCTGAAGATGGTGATAGAGAAGATAATGATATTTATACTCAAAATGATATTACTGTTTTATCAAATGATAATGGAAATGACAACGATGTTAATGATGCTATAAAGAAAGAATCATTAGATATTAACTTTTCACCAAATTCGTCACAAGAAATTGAAGAATCTCCGAATAGATCATTAGCTCCTCCCAGAAGTGAAGATTCACCAACTAAATCTCCAGTTCAGTCACCAATTAAATCATCTAATCTCCCAGTTCAATCAATTAAATCAATTGAAACTCCAATTGGTTATGTTATAGATAATAACGCTAATAGTAATCGTAATGCTAATGCTAATATTCCAATAATTGATACTCCACAAGTTGAAACTTCAATTCTTGATTCTCCAAGATCATTAGCTCCTCCAAGAGTTGATATTGCTGTTGATGCAACTACACCACCTACTCCAATTAGAAAAGCTAAAGACGCAAAAGCTAGGGAATTGGAAACTTTAAAGAATCAAGGATCTCCAATTAATGTTAGATTATTTAATCCTGAAGTTTCCCGAGTTTCTAACGAAAATATCACTGATAAGACTGTTGTTGAAAGTGAAGAAGTACCACTTAATCCTGGTTCTATTGCAACTCAAATGATCAATAAAGAAGGGGAAATTGATGATGAAGATGAACAACCACTTAATAAATCGCAAGAAGTTAATGATACAGTTATTAATCGTCCAGCAGGCGAAGAAGAAGAAATTTTAGCTAATTCAACTAATGTACCACTTGAAGAAATCACATTACCACCAATTGAAACTAATAATTATTCCTCATTTGAAGAAATAACGAGAAATTTAAATGATAGTAGAGAAACTGATGTTGATCAAGAAATTCAAAATAATAATAGTACTAATGAAGTTGACGAATTTGAAAAATCATTATCAGCTGAGTTTGACGAAGAGAAACCTAAGAGACCAACAAATTTCTTATCAATTTGGCATTCTCAAGGTAAAAGGCCAAATCAATTACATATGAGTAGAAAATCATTAAATACTAGTAACATCAGTATTTATGATCCAAAAACTAATGATTTTAAAATACCAAATAATTTAGTAAATAAAAAATTTACTGAAGTTAATGTTGTTTCTAGAAAAATCGTTGATCCTGAAGAAAGTGAAATTCATGTTACTGATTTCTTACCTGAATTATCACAAGACTCCGGTTTTGAAAATCATTTAAAGTATTTAGTTAATGATAATTCAATATCTAATGTTAGTGGCAATAGATTAAGTGTAACTCCATTAAGTCATAGAAATACATTAGCTAATAAATCAAATGATTTAGAGGAGGATGATTTAGAAGAAAAAGATGAACAAGTGAATGATAATGATGTACAAGAAGTAAGAGTATTGAAAGAATTAAACCCAAGAGTTCCAAGTAAAGATAAATATCATGATGAAGAAAATAAAGAAAATAAACTGATTGAAATTGAATACTTAAAACCAAGATCATCATATAAGAGTTTAAAACCTCCACCACAACCATCAACTCAATCAACATATCAAAATCAATCAAATACCACTACCACTAAAAAATCGAAATTTATTGTTCCATCATTTGAAATTAAAAGATCAAATTCAAAATTAAATACTAGAGATAAATATAATGATATTTTTGATGAATCATCACCATCATTAACTAATCCAAATAATAATTCAATGACTATTAAAAGTAATGGAATGAAAACATTACCTAGTATGGATCGTGAAGATGTTCAAAGAATTTTAAATACTAAAAGAATAATTAGTCAGGAAGAATATTCTCAATTAAAATTAGTTGGTAGAAAATCAAGTGTAATTAATAATGACAATAATGATAAATATGATGCAACTCTGCAAAGAGCATCAATTTATAATGTTGATAATTCAATTGATTCTGATGTATTACCTCATTTAGCAACTGAATTAATGAAAAATCCAAAAGCATTACTTTCTCAAGATCAAGTATTTAATGATTCAGATATTTATACTGAAAATAGTAGGAAACCATCAGCAAATGAAGATGCTACTCTTACTAAACAACCATTTGATATGGAAACTTTAGAAAAATTAAATGGTAGTTCAGATACATATATTAAAAATCCAATTGTAATTGATGATGAAATTGATGATTTACCTGATCCTGATCCTGAGTTACTTAATACTCCAAGTATCTTCAAGACCCCACCAAAAGATAAAGAACAAGATAGGAAGAAAAAAAATAAAGAAAGTAATTATAATATTAACCCTGGTAAAACTGGAAGTCCAATTAAAATTACTTCACCAATTAAATTGGTTAAAAAAGGCTCAACCATTACTTCAATTATATTAGATGGCAAACATACATCACAAAAATTACAACAACAAACTGATATGATGATTCCTGAAAACAATTCATTAAAAGTACCACCAAAAAATTCAACATTTTCACAACCACCACTTAAAATTGGAGATGAATTAATTAATAATAAATTAAGAGGTGATGATAAAAAGACAATTAATGAAGCTGAAACCAATAAGAAACCTAGTGTTGTTTCAGTCCCTTCAATGTATACTAATAATACTGAACCATCAACAACATCATCTAATACATTATTAAATCATTCTAAAAATCCAAGTAATTCAAACACTTGGAAACAACATTCAATTCAAGAAAGTGTTATTAGAGAAAATGATAAAAATGGTATATTCAATGGCTCATCACCAATGGAAAGAGGTAGATTATTTTTTAGAGTTGTTGGATTAAAACAAATTAATTTACCTGATATTAATGATCATAATGGAGAATTTTCTGTTACTTTAGATAATGGAGTTCATTGTATTAAAACTCCAAACTATAAAGTGGAAGATTCAAGAGTTTTAATTGGTAAAGAATTCGAATTAATGGTTGGAGAAAGTTTAGAATTTATATTAACAATGAAAATGAATTATGAAAAGCCAAAGGGTAAATTAGTTGAGGTTAAACAACGAAAAGTTGTTAAATCTAAAAATAAATTTGGTAGATTATTTGGTTCAAAAGATGTTATTACAACAACTAAATTTGTTCCCTCTGATCCAGTTGATTCATGGAAAAATAAATTTGCCACTGATGGATCATTTGCTAGATGTTATGTTGATGTAAGTCAATATGAAGATAAAATTACTTATAAATCAAATAGTTTTGATATTCCATGTTTTAATGAATGGGAAATTATTGAAACTAGTAAAGAGACAATTAAAGCAAAACCATATATAATTGGTAAATTAGAAGTTAAAATGTTATATATTCCAAGAACTGAGATGCATGAATCATTACCAACAAGCATTAAATCAGCTTACGATGTGATTGATCATATATTGGAAGAAAATAAATATGAATATGAAGGATATATGAATCAAGATGGAGGAGATTGTGAAAGTTGGAAGAGAAGATTTTTTAAATTAAAAGGTACTTCATTAATTGCTTATAGTGAATTTAATCATAAAACAAGAGCAAAAATTAATTTATCAAAAGTAATTGATGTAATTTATTTAAAAGATGGTAATAATAATAGTCATGAAAATACAAATAAAGTAACTAGAAATTTTAGTGACGTTTTATTAGTTCCTGAAAGTTTTAAAATTAAATTTGCCAACGGTGAAATAATTGATTTTGGTGCACCAAGTATGAATGAAAAATATAAATGGATTTCATTTTTTGAAAAAATTAGTCAACATAATAGATATCGTAGATTACCTTGGGTTAAAGTTATGTTGGATGATGTTTCTAATAAAACTAATAATCCATTCTTTAATAATGAAACAAAACAATTTCAATAGATGATTAGAGTATATATATATATAGATATTTTTGTAACATTAATGTATTTTTAATAATAAGATCCTTTCTACCCTATTTCTATACCATTTCCATATAAACTATCGTAAGTCTTCAAAAGCATCAGAATATTTCATTCTAGCATCAAAATCCCAATTTAATTGTTTTGAAATATTTAATTCAGCTTTAAACTGTTCGCTATATTCTTCAAAAGTTTTAATTAGAATATCAGAATTATAATATTTATAAAATGAAGGTAATGTTTCCTCTAATTGTAATGAAACAATTGATAAAATTTTCAGTTTGTAATGAACAAAATCACTTTCATGAATATAAATTGGTTTATTCCTTGGAACATTAAATCTTTCATTTAGTAATTGAATATCAACATCTTTTGGAACGAATGAACCACTACGATATTGATCAAATGTAATACCAGAGTTAATTAAATCTTCAAGTAATTGTCTTTTATATAACACTGAAGTATAATCAAGGTCTGGTTTTGGGCAAGATTGATTTTTTAATTGGTTAATAATATTAAATTGTGTATCTTTTGTAAAATTTTTGAAACTAGTTTGATTTAAATCCGATTTAATATCCTCTAATGAAGCTAATGGGTAATGAAATAACAAATAACCAAATTGAGGCCATCTGAATCTTGCTTCATCCTCCATTGGAAGTCTATACTTAATTGATGGCATTGCAAAAACAAGAATGATATCTATGAGATTTGAAATTCTTTTTTTTTTTCCTCCCTCTATTTGCAACCACATTACACAAATATGATTGATCCATTTGAAAAAAAACTAGAAGATCATGATATTTACATGAAAGAAATAGTTGAAAATTACTTGAATAATGGGAAGTATACTAATGGTTTAATGTCCCAAACAACCTTAACTTACTTAGTGATTAAAACCAGGTTAAATTTTACTGATCAACAATACCGATACATGCTCAATTTAAAGGAAAGTCCATCTGGTAACTTAATTTTTTCATGTCTTATGATTCATATAAGGATGAGAGTTAAAGAATTACACTCATATTTTAAATTTAAAAGTTTGTTAGATTTCCCATTAACTAATTTAAAAGATATTTCATATCAAATTGGATTATATTTTAAAGAATTATTTTTCGTTCCTATTAAAAACTTGTTACATACACCTACTTTAAGAAACACTGGAAATAGTGATGATGAAGGTGATAACGAGGATAATGTAGAGCATGTTATCAGGTATATCAGCAAGTTTAATGAGATGTGGATCATTACCTGTTTAATAAATAGAGAGTACAGTAAACTTTCAATTTAGGCTGCAAAAAAAACTGAGACTGAGACTTGATGAGAATATCTTCAATATGCAGGTGTTGATAGAGAGACTGAGACAGACTGCGAGAGAGATGGGATGAGCATTGAGAAAAAAAAAATTTTTAGAAGTTCTGATACATTTGATTTAGATTAAAATAACAAAAACTAATTAAAGATGAGAATTAAAAAGAAAGGTACTTCAGGTAATGCAAAGAATTTCATTACTAGAACTCAAGCTGTTAAGAAATTACAAATTTCATTAGCTGATTTCCGTAGATTATGTATTTTTAAAGGTATTTATCCAAGAGAACCTAGAAATAAGAAGAAAGCTAATAAAGGATCAACTGCACCAGTTACATTTTATTATTCAAAAGATATTCAATATTTAATGCATGAACCAGTATTAATGAAATTTAGACAACATAAAACTTTTGCTAAAAAATTACAAAAAGCATTAGGTAGAGGAGAAATTGGAGATGCTGAAAAATTAGATGATAATAGACCAAAATATAAATTAGATCATATAATTAAAGAAAGATATCCAACCTTTTTAGATTCATTAAGAGATTTAGATGATCCTTTAAATATGTTATTTTTATTTGCTAATATGCCAGCAACTGATAAAGTTTCAACAAAAATTATTAAAAAGGCAGAAATTTTAACAAATCAATGGTTAGCTTATGTTGCAAAAGAAAGATTAATTAAAAAAGTTTTCGTATCAATTAAAGGTGTCTATTATGAAGCTAATGTTAAGGGACAAGAAATTAGATGGTTAGTACCATTTAAATTTCCAACATTAATTCCAAATGATATTGATTTTAGAATTATGTTAACATTTTTAGAATTTTATTCAACTTTACTTAATTTTGTTTTATTTAGATTATATAAAGAAAGTAATTTAGTTTATCCACCATTAATTAATAATGAAACTTTTAAAAAAATTGGAGGATTATCATCATATTTATTAAAAACTACTGAAGAATTAGCATTATTACCAAAAATTGATGATTCAAATATTGAAGGTAAACAATTAAGTAAAAAGGAAATAAATAAAGCTTTAAAAGCTGATAAAAAATCAAATAAAGATCAAGAAGAACAAGAACAAATTGATGAAGAACAAGAAGAAAATTTAATTGAACAAGAAAATCAATTAGATGAATTTGAATCAGCTGAAACTGGTGATAATTTACAACAACCATCAAAATTTCAATCACCAACTTCAAGATTATTTGAAAATTTTATATTTTTCATTGGTAGAGAAGTACCATTAGATATTTTAGAATTTTGTATATTATCATGTGGTGGTAAAATTATTAGTGAAATTTCAATTAATGAATTAAAATATAACGATATTGAAACTTTTAATAAATTAGATTTATCAAATATAACTCATCAAATTATTGATAGACCAAAAATTCAAGAAAAAGTTAGTGGTAGAACTTATATTCAACCTCAATGGATTTTTGATTGTATAAATAAAAGTGAATTAATACCTGTTAATCAATATGCTCCATGTGAAAGTTTACCACCTCATTTATCACCATGGGGTGATTCTGGTACTTATAATCCTGAATTAAAAGGTGAAGAAGGTCAAGAAGTTGAAGAAGAAGAAGAAATCGAAGAAGAAATCGAAGAAGATGAAGACGAAGAAGATGAAGAAGATGTTGAAGAGGATGAAGAAGAAGATGAAGATTTGGCAGCTCAAAAAGAATTAGAAAAAGAAGCAGCAGGTATTTATGAAACTAAACCAACTAAATCTAAAAAGAGAAATCAAGAAACTATGGAAGATGAAGAAAAAGAATTAAAGAAGATTATGATGACGAATAAACAACGTAAATTATATAATAAGATGCAATACGGTATTGAAAAGAAACAACAAAGACAAGATTTATTAGAAAAGAAGAAGAAGAAATTACAAAAGACTAAAAATGAATTAAAAAAATTAAATTAGGTATTTAGTCCTTTATAGCCATAATAGTTACGAATCATTTTTTATCCTCATTACCCTCTCGAGGTTTCCTGTAGTTCTCCTTTAAAGTCTCTTGAAGTTCTCTTCCTCAGTTCTCTTCCTCTTGAAGGTCTTTTCCTCTTGAAGTTGAGCGTAGATTCTGGTGATAGTTTCAGATGTGAGAATGAGGAAAAAAAGGTATGAGATTTGTTAGATTCAAAAGTACGATTGGTAAACCAATTACCAAATCCCAAATCACCAAACTATTAAACCCATCATGGAGTATAAATGAAGTGCTTCACCCACCGAATATTAAAGATTTAGATGATGGAACTATTAAAAAAATGATTAAATTATCAGGACTTGATGAAACGAAGGAATCAATTGATTTTTTTAAAAAATCATTAAGTAATCAATTATCTGTAGTTAATGGATTATATAAAGTCACCAATGATGGAAAATCAATCCCCAATGGTCATAAAAATAATACCTTATTTAGATTACTTAAATCTGATCATCGACCTGAGAAGAAATTAACACTTGAAATGATTGAAGAACAAATAAGACAATTAAAACCTGATGAAGAAAAGGGGGAGGTAAATTTTAAAAAGAATGATTATTTTGTAATTAATACTTAGAAATTTTGACAGAAGGGGAGTAAGGGATGTATTGTATATAATTGTATATAAAGTTTTATAAAAATTTATAAATAGGGTAATGTAGAATTCTATTGAGTAATTCTTGAATCCATAAAAATTCTATCAGGTATTTCAAATTTAACTAAATTTTTTAAAAATTCTTGTAATTTTAGTAAATCTTTATGACCTTGATTAATTAAATCTAAATCTGTTGCTCTTGGAATATTAATAAATGCTTTTATTTGAAATCCATTTGATTCATCTAATAATTTTAATGGAATTTTATTAATATTTTCTTCATTACTATCATTTTGATCATTTTCTACCGTTTTAAATTTATAATTATCATCTCTTATAAATATTTTGAAAATCTCAATAACTATATCACCATGAAAGAATCGTACTCCTTTAATCCAATATTGATTAATTACATCATAACCTAAATCATTTAAATATTGTAAAAATGAATCAGATCTTTCATCTGGCTCTCCGTCTTTTTCTTCTTCCTTCTCTTTCTTAATTTCCATATTCTCATCTGGTTTATCATCTCCTGTTATGTCAATCATATCAAACATATCAATATCTTCATTTTTATTTTCTTGTTCATTTTTATTTTCTTGTTCATTTTTATTTTCTTGTTCATTTTTATTTTCTTCTTCCTTTATCGTTATTTCTTCCTTTAAAATTTCCAGTTGTTGTTTACCATCATCATCCAATTTCTTTAAATCATTTTCAATTCTTTCAACCAGTGAATGATTATGTACTAATGTCAGTTCATAAATTGTTTGAGCTGAACAAACTTGATTTTTACCAGCAATTGGAATATCAGAAATTTGTAAAGTCCATTGTTTTTTACTTACGGATCCAGATTTATTATTTTCAAATAATTTTCTTGTGAATTTATTTTCCATAACTGGATCAGTTATCTTTATATTATCATCTTCCCAAGTTGTAATTGATTTCATAAAATATTGATCAATTTGATTAACTTTACCTGGTTCAAATTTTGGTTTAAAAATATTAATTGGTTTACATAACATGGTATAGGTTGATATTGGTTGAGGGGAATTCAACCCTGTGAATGCTTGTAACGTTGAAACCGTTTGAACATAACTGTTAAATGGGATTGTTGAAACTAAAGAAAGTTGATGAACCATAGTGTAGAGTTTTGATTTTTCGCAGTTGAACCAGTTTTAACTACATTATGAAGAGTAACTATCAAGAGTAACTATCAACTACAAGTAACTATGAAGTACAAGTACTATGTAGAGTGTTTGATCCAATAACATTATATATATACTATTTAACACAGACATTGGCTTTTTATTCTTTCAACAATATACAATAAACCACAATTGGTCCAATTACACAATTGGTCTTTACTGTTGTTTGTTTTGCTGTTGTTTCTTTTACTGTTGTTTCTTTTCATCCTGGTCATCCTTTGGTAATTCTTCAGTGAAGGCAACTATTATAAAGCCAATCAATACAATATTGGCGATCAAAGCAGCTGAACCACCACTAATTAAAGTATTTTCAAATAAATTTTGAAGAATGAAAAAACTTATCAATGGCAATAAAATCATGGCTGCTGTGAAAAATATAAGCTTATTTATAACTGACTGCGGAACCTCTGCCATCTCTTTCTTTGTTGTTGTCTTGTTGTTGTCTTGTTTAGTTGGGTCTTGATCACGTCTTCACCAAGTCCAATAATGAAAATTTATCACGAGTGAGACTGAGACTGAGACTGAGACTTTGAGACTGGACTGGAGTGAGATTGAGAAATTGTCGAGGGATAATACCGAAGAATGTTAATTAAACCAATTATTTTAAGTTCATTTATTGTTGGAAGTTTGGGATTCCTTGATACGGGATCCGTATGGAGTAACAAGCAATTGACAGACGATTATATTATTGCCAATGAACAATTAATCAAATTAATGGAAGGATATTGTTCTAATGGTATTCAAATTTATCAAAATAAAGATAATGGTAAAATTAATAATGAAATTTTTAAAAATTTCAATGAAATTAAACATGTGAAGTATGATGATTTACAAGATGTTAATGGGTTATTTACCGCATGTAATGGAGAAATTGAAAATATCGAAAATATTGAAATTTTAGAGAATTTAGAAAATTTAAATAATGATAAATTAATTATTATTCAAAATATTCCAAAATTCAATGAAGATTCAGAATTATCAAAATTTTTAAAATCTTTTAAACATCATCAACACAAGGGTGGAAAGGAAACCATTAAAGTTTATAATGAATTAAGAAAAAGAGATGAAAATGGTGAATTAATTGAACAATTAGATGAGGATTTAGAAGAATCAATTTTAGAAGAAATTAAACAAGACTTTGAAGCTGCTGAATCAATGATTGCTAATGAAGGTGATGACGAAATTGTTCATATATTAGACAATCAAGATGTAACTAATACTAAAATTAACACCAAGACTACTTCAAATGTTAATGGTAGTTTGTTCCATCGTTATCAATTTTTCAGTCCTGGTATATTTTCCGGGTTAATTGTTGCATTTTCATTACTTTTCATTCTTTTAACTGGTTTAAATTGGCTTTCATCAATTGAAATCAGTTATAAAAGTTTCGATAAAGTTGTTGATTATGAAAAGAAAAATGAATAGAGTTGGTTACTATTAAAGTAAAGTAAAGTATAATAAAATAAACATTTTGAAAACCCCTATAAATCCTATAAAACTTTTAATAAACTTTTAGTATACGTAAGGTATAATTTTATATGGAACTCTTCTTTTATATTCATCCCAACTATCACCATATTTCACAGAACATTTTTCATCATCCCTAGTTTGTCTATGAATTAATAACGCAGCAAAATAAATAGCATAAAAATAAGTTAAAATATTATTAAAGCCAGTAGTTAAACACCAAGATAACCCAATAATCCAATCTCCCATATAATTAATATGTTGACTTAACCCCCACCAACCATCAATTAATAAATTTGAACCAGTTTTAGTTTTCATTGATTTTAAATTATTTAATTTACCTTCTTTAAAATCTGATTTTTGTTTATTTGATGAATGGAAGATATAATACCCTAAACTAGAAACAACAATAATTAAAAAACAATAACTTTTACCTAAATGAATATTATTAACGGCTAAGAATCTTGATTGTAATGAATAAGACCATGGAACTAATGCTAGATCTCCAAATGATAACATAAATCCAAATCCATCAGTAGTTATATCTATCATAGTAATAAGTCCTTGTTCGTTTAAAACACCATCTATAATATACCAACCTTGTAAAATATTAATTAAAATTAAAGAATCTTGAATTTTACCATTATAAGTTAAATAATTATTATATAAACAAGATAAATTAATTAACCCCCATAATAATAATCCAGGTTTTAATTCACAGAAAAGTTTAATATCCCAATTACCTAATCTTGGATTTAATTCTCTACCAATAAACCAATCATAAATTATTTCACCAGTATTACCAGGTAATGCTAAAATTCTTTCATTGGAACCTAAACCATTTGGTTTAATTAATGGTAAAAATGATAAAATATAAACAAAACAAGCTAATAAAAATGAAAATATCGTACAAACTAAAGTTAATTCTAATTGATTATTAAAAATGAAAATTAATTCAGGTAATTCCAGTAAATAAAAAAATCTTCCAATTTCAATTGAAATTAAAATTATAACTAAATTTAATCCATTAATTTTATAATTTAATCTAGTGTTATCTCTTAACACTACCCCCTTAGCAATATACCCAGGAACAATAAAATCTAATAATAAAAGTCCAAAAAACCATAAAAGATAAAATTTCCAAACATCAAATTTAAAACAAAGTGAATATAATTCATTTAAATTTGGGAAATTAATTGGGAAATTAGGTTGATTGGCGGGTGTGGATGAATTTAAAAGTAATCCAAAAGTGGTGATAAGGATAGGTAATCCAATGGATATAGCTAATGCTCCAATCTTACCATTAAATTGTCTTTCAGTGGTTTTGGGATTTAACATTGATGTAATAACTGAATGTTTGAAAAATAACGATCGTACAGATCTCGCATCAACATCGCATAAATCATCTCATGAAAGTCACGGGGACACAAAGTACTACTTACTCACTACTACTGAAAAGACTCACTAGATTTATTACGCCCAGTTAAGACAAGATTAAAACTAAATTAAGACTAGATGAAGACTCAATCAAGACTAAATCATCATACAATGGACTAAAACATCTATTCTATTGCATTTTAGATTAGTTTCTCTCTCCAAAATCCTATTCTAAATATTCTGTGTCAAATTATCCTATTTAGTGCTATAATAATTCGTTTAAGTATGAGATTAATAAAACTGTTGAAAATTATACATAAACATGAATAGATAACTTAACCGAAATAATAGTTCTTCCTAAAAAAACACCTAAATGTTATTAAGTAATAGATAATAGATAATAGTAACTGTTTCAATATTGTTAATTCAACTACAATATTTTACTTAAAACAGACTAATTCATTATGGTGGGATAACTACTAATTAAAGTCAAAAAAGACAATAGAAAGAAAAAAGTTTGAATTGAAAAGGAGATTGAAAGATAGAAAGTATTGGCGAAGACTTGAATAGGGATAATAATGAATAATAAATAGCTTAATTGAATAATGAATGGATAAAAAATGCTGGTTAAAGTCGTGTGACAAATGGATTTTTCAAAAGTTTTTTCCCACTGTGTACAACACCAAGATTTTATTGTAAAGTAACATAATAAGTAACATAATAAGTTATTATCACAGATAATAGTTATTGACTCTTTAACTCTTTACACATTCAATGAAATCGGAATATCCACATGTACTAACCGTTTTTTACATATTGATAATGAATAATGAATAGACCGAAGTGTTGAAAGTTAACACGAGGTTAATGACATAGTTATACTGAATGTTAACAAGTACACGAAATGAGATATAAATGGAATAGAGATGGAAAAGAGAGAATGATGAAACATTTATGGAATGAATAAGAATGAATAGGAATGAAAAATGGAATGTATGGGTGGTGGAATAGGAGCTTACAGTAATACAGCCTTAATCCGAAAGCAAGGTAAATGGAAACAAAGAGTTGAAAGACAAAAGACAAAAGACAACCAAAAGACAAAAGAGAAAAGACAAAAGAGAAAAGGCAAAAAAATAATGTTATAATTAGTTTAGTAAAAGCAATGAATGTTAAATATTTTTTATGATTTTAGTAAAAGTAAGAAAAGGTTTAAAATAATGTAGGAACAGGGAATAAAAGGGAATAAAAAATGGTGGGAAAAAAAAGGGAAAAGGGATTAAAACTAGAGGAAGGTAAGAGAAAGTTAAGGGAACCTAAGGGAATTGGACGAGAATATTGAATAATTTCCACTGGGTTTTGCGATAAAAAAAAGTCTTGTGTTTCGGTAGGAGTTACAAAAAGGTTAATATTACGATAGATTTCCAAATTAACTACATAATTTCTGACAATATAGTGTAACAGCACAAAAAGGGACAAAAAAAAATCAGGAAAATCAGGAAATTTACAAACCATAAAAAGTGTAAAAAACTGTGAAAAATTGTGAATAACGTTTGATAATTTAGTGTGAAAGATCAAATTTCTTTGGTATCAGGAATTTCTCAGGTAATGTCCTAATGGAATAATTTACTGTTTCCCTTACCAAAGTTTTCACTCATAATTTAGAAATTTCTAACTATTTAAGGAATTAGGGATCGACCCTGTAGGTAAGTGAATGTTGAGGCGAAGATTTAAGCTAAGTTTTAAAGTATTCCCATTTTCTCATATGGAAAGTATGGTCCGTAAACAGGCTATCTCAGCCATCACAAAACTATGAAATTATCAATTATAATTGAATCTAAGATTTAAAAAGTATAAATTTAGATGGTTAAGATGTGATAATTAACATACTTAATTAGGGTAGTTAATTAGATAGTAATAGTTAATTATGGTTAAAATGATATTTTTAAAGTAAAATTAGGGTATTGATTTACAATGTAATATTAGTGACATAAATCTAGTTTCACCAATATAAAGGCTTAATTTTATAGACGAGATTTAGCAATATCAGCAATCAAATAATAATGAAATAGTAATAATAATAATAGTGATGGAAACGTTATGAATCTCTAAAAAAAAAATACAACCATAAAAAAATGGTTCACTCACCTCTTTCCCTTCTAGTTTGTTCAGATTTTCTGAGTGAGTGGTTTTATCAAATATTTCCCAAGATTTCATAATTGGTTTGGGAATGGACAGGTGGGTGTCATTTTATACATTATACATAATTTTTTTTTAATTTTAGATCTAGAAAGTATAGGAGAATTAGGGTGAATGAAAAGGATAATAGGGATAAATCGATGGACTGGCTCTCTATTATATGTTTCACCATTCACCAATTTTCATCTCCATTTCACTATTTCACTATCTTTTGCATAGTGCTTTTTTACTTATACTTTTTTGCTTATAGTCCGTTTTCGCTTATAGTGTTTTTTTTTTATAATGTTTGTATACTCCGTTAGATGATCACCTTATTTCAATTAATAATCTTCATTTCTTTTGATAAAAGAAATTACGAAATATAACCGAACCCTAAATAACATGTAAAAAAATAAAGTAGTAGTTAGAAATCTATAGTTGGGAAAGTTAAAAATACCAGATGAAAATTAAGGGGGTTTAGTAAAAAATTACCTGAAATAGGAAAATCAAATAAAGGGGGTTATAAAATAATTTTAGTCAACAGGGAAGGAGTAGATCTTAAAGAGCATGAAACTTAGATACTGTGGCATGAACTAAACCATGGAACTAAACCATGGAACTAAATATCATAAAAGAGATTAAACTGACTAAACTAATTAATTAGGAACCAATAATGTCATAGGGGTTGAATTTGGTTATCTCGTCAATTGGGTTGCGAAGTTGCAAAAAAAAGTTGCAAAAACAAAAAGCTGCAAAAAAACAAAAGGTTGCAACAAAAAAAAAAGTTGCAAATTTAGCTAAAAGCCAGCGAAGTGGATGGAATGAGTACTTCAAAAAATAAATGCTAATACAATTATGTATTTGTAATACTGTAATACTCTAATAGTGTTGATCCAAGATGAAAATCTTTTTGTGAAAAAGAAAGAAACCCCTACATTACAATCTCCAGCTGCTTGTTTTTTCTCACTAAAAAAAGCCAGAAAATGTTTTTTAATATACATGCTAGACCTTTCTTATCAAACAATTCCCAGCAGGATCAAACCATCTGAAAAGGGTAAGTTGAAAAAGAAACCAAATGAAAATGCAAAAAGATTAAAATGATTCAAAACCCATTTTCTTTGTATCGATTTTGGAAACAATACAATACAATTAAGTTAATTGGAAAATTGAATTTTGGTTATACCTTAATTGTCCTAATTGTAGTTAATTAATTAAACGCGTTGATGAACAAGAATCACCTAGTGAATTATTTTATTATTTTTTTCCTATTATCTTTTTTCCTATTCTTTTTTTTCTATTCTTTTTTTTGCATTATTTTTAAAGTTTTTTGCAATAATTCTAATTAAGTATAAAGTTAAATAAATATCCTCCTTTTTTTTTAACCCAAAATAAAAAGATTTTATCTTTTTTTGTCTTTTTGTATATTTTAGGAGCAAAAGAATAGGTAAAATATTAACATCATCAATATTATCAATATTATCAATATTATCAAGACATTGTTGGCATTAATTATAAGAAATTAATTATAAAAAAAATAATTATAATTAAGTATAAGAAATTATAAGATAATATTATAGGATAATAACTGATTGTTAGTTTTTGCATTTAAGTTAATTTGTTTTTAGTTATTAGTAACGTTTCATTAGTTGCATTTTGTTAATCACTAGCATTGCATTTTTTATATTATTTTTTTAAAAAACCATACAAAGGACTTTATATACACTTAATATTATTTATTTGTATCATTATAAATCTATCGATTACATAACTTAATATTCATTTTTACTTTTTATATTTGATTTTAGCATTGTGTATTTAGTACTGGTTGCAACTACACTATTCATTATAATACAGAAGACATAAAGATATAAAGACATAAAGATATAAAGATATAAAGACATAAAGATATAAAGATATAAAGATATAAAGACATAAAGATATAAAGATATAAAGATATAAAGATATAAAGATATAAAGATATAAAGATATAAAGATATAAAGATATAAAGATATAAAATAAAGGACATTTTATAATATTATATTAGCTAAATTATCATACATTCAATTATCATACATTAATAAAGTATTTTAATTATTTTTAGGACATTTACAACGGGACAAATCTTGTGATAATTTAGATAAGCGAGACTTAAGACAACAGGGAATATTTTTCACCAAAATTCGCACTCAATGGTTACCACAGTTTCAAATTTAAACTTGATGAATAATTTTTCAACACCAAAAAGGAAAAGAGGTAGACCTCCTAAACCAAATAATTTCAGTAATAAGATCACCAAAACTATTAATATTAGTGTTAATACTTCCCCATTATCAAATTCTCCTGATGCTGAAAATAATTCAAATCAAATTGTTAAAAGAGGTATCCCTGATATTTTTACCCCAACTATGAGAGTTAGTCCAAGTAATAGATATAAGAAAAAAGTTAATAAAAGAAATAATAGTATTAGTTCTATTGATCTGATTAATCAAAGTCCAATCAATGGCAATAAAAGTTCAAAAATCGATTATATAAATTCTAAAACTTTAGATAATATTTCAATGATTACAAATCAAAATCAAAGGAAAGATTTAAGTAATTTAACTCCTCCTCCTTCAGTTAAACAATCAAGAAGAAAATCAAATGATAAAAATTTATTACCTCCAGTATTAATTAAAACTGAAAAAGATGATGATTTTAATGATTTTAATTTAAAATTAATGATTGATGAACTGGGTAAAGCAATTTTACAGCAACCCGCAAGTCAAACTCAACATCAACAGCAACATCAACAGCAACATCAACAGCAACATCAACAGCAACAAACTGTTTCACAAAATGTTTCACAAAATATTGGAGTTGGGTCTAACGGTGGAGTTAACAACTTAATGTATCAATCAAGTATAATGCAAAATCTTAATCAACCATCATCAATGATTAATCAAATGAGAAGTTTATCATATTCAAATCCAACCGAAGAAAAAGCAAGATTATTTCATTCAAATTCAGTTATTGGTATTGAAGCTAATTATTTAGAAAATAATGATTTTGATTATGGTCTGGTATCAAATCAATCACAAAATAATTCACAAAATTTACATAATTCACATAATTCACATAATTCATCAGCATCTGTAGCATCAGCATCAGCATTACAATCTCAAAAATCAACTGCATCAAATTTAAATTCAAATAATTCTAATTCTCATTCACAAATTCAATCTCAACAAATATCATCATCAATTGAACGTCCATTACCAATTAAATATAATTCAGAAATTAGTAGTGCTCATTCATCGACATCAATATCTTCTGGTAGTTTTTATAATGAAAATAATTTACCTCAAACTCCTAAACCAAAGGAAAATTATTCATTAACTAGTAATGGGAATGGTAATAATAATGGTATGACTGGTGGTATGACCGGGGGTATGAATACTGGTAATCTTAATGGTATCACTATGACACCTTCATTATCATATAATTTAACACCACAATTTAATTTAATGATGAATTCAATTTTTAATTCACCTAAAAAAGTTACAAATAATAATCAATTTTTATATAATCAAGAATTTTTTATGAATAATCAAAGTTTTGGTACTCCAAATTTAAATACTCCAAATTTAAATCAAAATCAAATGAATATGAATTTAATGAACACCAACACCAATAATAATACCAATACCAATACTACTAATAGTGGTAATAATACTGGTAATAATACTGGTAATATTGGTAATAATGGTAATAATGGTGGTAATGTTAATACTGTTACCGGAATGGGGATTAATTTAAATAATTATAGTCAATATAATAATTATTTTAATGATTTTAATAATAATAATTATTATAATGATGATGGAGATGCAAGATTAGCTTTGAAAAAAATTATTCATGTAAAGAGGAAATAGTGTATAATACTGTGTATTTAACGAGATATTTAGTTCTGAAATTTCTCTTCTCTCTTCTTTAAGTCTAAGATTCTCTCTATCCAGAGACTATCAAAGTAATTAAACCAATTACATAAAATATTTACGGTTATCATTTTAGCTTATCATTTTCTTTATAGTGTATTTAGACTTTTTAGTCATTTTAGTCTTTTTTTAGTCTTTTTATCAGATTGCTATATGAGTTTGTCCCATTAAAAACCTTAAAAATTCACCTTCTCAATATCATTATTTTTAACATTCTCTCTTTTCTTTTTCTTTGCTATAATGTATATTGCCAATTTCCTTTTGTTGTTTGTCTTTTAATTCGTTAAAGTTTAGGCAAATACCTTTTTTGAATTATTATACTAAATTCTCTCCAAAATTTCAATCGTTGTTAATTCAATCTAGAATAACGGTAAAAGTTCCTATTAATATTCTCGTTATAAAACTGTACTATTTGAAATTGAAAAATCTCATAAGATAGTTTTTAGTTGTCTTGTTAATTTGATTTACACGGCATTAAATAGATTTGATATTATAATACATTATTCACTACACTGTTATTATTATTTGTTAATCACTGTGGAGTATTGTTAATATTGATTTTATTGATATTGATTTTATTGATGGTATCTACCGATGGATAAATATTGAAAATGTACTTTAACTGATAAAGAGTGTAAAGAGAAGGAATTTTTAGAATATTTAGTCTAAATTTAAACGAAGAATTAAGATAAATTTAATTTAACTTTAAATGGATATAATTATTTATCAATTTTTAAGTGGGAAAATAATCATCGATGACTATTAAGATGAAGTTGATAAAATACCAAACTCATACAGTGTTCCCAAGATCAATAACTCACCTCTATAAAATGAATGTCGCAATACTTCAGGTTTCATTATCTCTGGACTCACTAATTCAATATCATTCCAGCTCTAGTACGAATTTCGCTGTAAGATAGCAAAAAATATCGCCAAGTTGTCAGTAGAATTTCGGACACCACCTGGTATGAATTTCGTACCTAAGGAGTTTGAATTTCATTGCTACAAGAATAGTAAAAACGTAGAGAGATGACACTTTTGTTCGCTTAATAGGTAGTTTTGATATTGAAAATACTCTTAGTGCGTTATTAAATATAGTCACCAACGGAATTGAAAACCTAATTCAAGTGTCATCTTTCTGTTGATGGGATGATACGTTACCAGTTGGACCTACCAAATTCAAGTCTTTAGTGATACGAACTTTATTAAGTAGATAGTCCGATATTGAATAGTTTGTGTATGCGACATTCATTTAAATAAGTTAACCTAGATCACCACACCAGCAAACAAACTCTGTACTCTTTTTCCAATTGCATTCCCTCCACTCTCCTTCTTTTAAACTTTTATTAGGATTTCGGGTTATTGTCTTTGTTTAATCCTTTATATAATTAGGAATTTAACTATTTTAAGATAAAATTGAATTTGAATCAATTTTAACCTGTAAACCTTTCGTTATCAGGATCTCAGAAAATTCTACAAACCCACCCAGAGAGGCTGATTCCTTTTTTTCAAGGAATCAAATGAGGTCAAGAAATAAGTCAATTTAAACACCTAAAAAATGTGATTTTCCAATCGTTTGTAAACGTTTATAACCCCTAAAGGTGCTTTTCATTTTAAACCAATGCATACATCTAAATATTTTTTACTTAGCCTTTACCTATGAAAAATTAAAATTGAAAAATTTGTATCTGATTAAGTACAACCAGTTTAGTATTTTGCACTCCTTGAATATAAGGGATTCTACCTTGCTCTCAACTCCTTAAAATAGACAAATCTCTAACTAATTAACCACGTAATAAAACCATTTGAAATTTTTAAGTTATAGTTAAGGTCTAAATTCAGGTCTTAATTAATTAAATTGGAATAGTTAATTGTCTTGCTTTTATTCAGTTTTTAATGGTTATCTGAAACTAGTTGTTATTTTTTTACACTTTATAGTTAATTGATGATGTTTATTTAATTTTCTTTTATTACAGGGGTAAAAAATAAAGCATAACTAGATTTATTTCTATTATTGGTTAAATTAAATTTTACTTAATTAGGTACAAATTAAGAATTTTAAGTAGATCTATCTGATAGGGCACAAACCCTCAGAAAAATTAATATTTAACGCGTGTGTGCGTTATTCACATGATACTATTTTTTTATTTTCGCAGTCACAGAGTTTTTCATTTTTTTTCGCCATCACACACCTAGTCTCATCCTATATTCTGATGATGAGAAAACTGAAAAGTTTTTTTCTCTTCAGTATTAATTAATATATATATTTTTTTAACAATATGTCCCACAGAAAATACGAACAACCAAGACATGGTTCTTTAGGTTTCTTACCAAAGAAAAGAGCTGCCAAACAAAGAGGTAGAGTAAAATCATTCCCAAAAGATGTTAAATCTAAACCAGTTTCATTAACTGCTTTCTTAGGTTATAAAGCTGGTATGACTACAATTGTTAGAGATTTAGATAGACCAGGTTCAAAAATGCATAAAAGAGAAGTTGTTGAAGCTACTACTATTGTTGATACTCCACCATTAGTTATTGTTGGTGTTGTTGGTTATGTTGAAACTCCAAGAGGTTTAAGATCATTAACTACTGTTTGGTCAGAACATTTAAGTGAAGAAATTAGAAGAAGATTTTACAAAAATTGGTATAAATCTAAAAAGAAGGCTTTTACTAAATATTCTGCTAAATATGCTAAAGATTCAACTCAAATTGAAAAAGAATTAGCTAGAATTGTTAAATATGCTTCAGTTGTTAGAGTTTTAGCTCATACTCAAATTAAGAAAACTCCATTATCTCAAAAGAAAGCTCATTTAGCTGAAATTCAAATTAATGGTGGTTCAGTTGAAGATAAAGTTAACTGGGCTAAAGAACATTTTGAAAAAACTGTTTCAGTTGATCAAGTTTTTGAACAAGATGAAATGATTGATGCTATTGCTGTTACTAAAGGTCATGGTTTTGAAGGTGTTACTCACAGATGGGGTACTAAAAAATTACCAAGAAAAACTCATAGAGGTTTAAGAAAAGTTGCTTGTATTGGTGCTTGGCATCCAGCTAATGTTAATTGGACTGTTGCTAGAGCTGGTCAAAACGGTTACCATCACAGAACTTCAATTAACCATAAAATTTACAGAATTGGTAAAGCTGATGATGAATCATCAGGTTCAACTGAATATGATAGAACTATCAAAACCATTAACCCAATGGGTGGTTTCGTTAGATATGGTAACGTTGTTAATGATTTCGTTTTATTAAAAGGTTCAATTCCAGGTACTAAAAAGAGAATTATTACTTTAAGAAAATCATTATATA
This sequence comes from Yamadazyma blattariae, assembly GCA_030581595.1. Taxonomy (NCBI): domain Eukaryota; kingdom Fungi; phylum Ascomycota; class Pichiomycetes; order Serinales; family Debaryomycetaceae; genus Yamadazyma; species Yamadazyma blattariae. The sequence goes on from JAKTTU010000013.1 coordinate 59,266, forward strand.
CTTCAACTGCTAGAAGAGCTACTGAAAAAGTTCAATTAAAATGGATTGATACTGCTTCTAAATTCGGTAAAGGTAGATTCCAAACTCCTGCTGAAAAACATGCTTTTATGGGTACTTTGAAAAAAGACTTAGAAAATTAATTGGGTGAATTTTTACATCCTTGAAATATATTAATATATATTACTTCAAATTTCTTCTCTTACATTCGTCTTTTGATTCTATATTTTATCTTACTTTGTATGTTTACTCTGATTTTATAGATTTAGTACCAGTTGTAGTATTTTGTTATCTCATCGCTTCGTATATGTAAACGTAGTTCAGTTTCATCTTGATCTCCCACCTATTTCTAAATTCTTACTTACTCTCTCCTCTAATTACCCAACATTTCTAAATTCCTTAACTAATTCCTCTAAATGTTTACTTAATTCCTCTAGATATTTCACTAAATACAAATTTATTCTTTCACCGTGTGTGAAAATTGATTTTTCCTTTCAGATACCAAAAATTCCATTCCCCTACTGATAATCAACCTTACCAAACTTAAACAATCCAATAAAACCAAACTCCAATATAGGAAAATAAGAAAAAAAGGAGAATTACCAAAGATAACTAATCATATTAAGGTACTTAACCCCCATTCATTGCCTCTTTATTAATATATATTTGTAAATCTATAAATTTGGCTGTCCTGTTTTTGTTTACCTTTTAGAAAGGTATAAGAGTTATCTCTAAAACAAAAGAAAATAATGACACCATAGTCATGTACGGAAAATGTTATCATCTAAACTTGTAGTGTTCTCGCAACTATATATCCCTACTTCTAATTAAACTATTGTTTCACGTTGTGGTGGTTGTGTGATTGTTATTATTATTATCTTTATCAACTCATGGTATTATAAGTCAATCTGTGTGAAATCCGTCCTTACTCCGTTCTCTAGAAATCAAGGCACAAAAAAATGGCCGTGATATTAATTTTCGTATTTCACCACCTCCATATAGTAATTGGGATAGGTGGAAATGTATGTATAGTTTTCTAGTTTTCTAGTTTTCTAGTTGTAGTTTGCTTATCCATCTCTTGTAGTACCCTCATCTCTTGTAATACCTCTCTTGTAATACCTTGCTTGTAGTACCTCATCTCTACAGATCAATGGAGACTAATAATCCCGTGCTTGAATTTATATCAGCGCTTATCTCAGCGGTTAAAAAGAGAAAAGACCAATGTTTGCAGGGTTTAAGATAATACTCAATCTAACAGATTAACCGAATTTAGTAACAGATTTAAAGGTATGTCAGTCACCGATTAAAGATTATGGTCATTGATATGGAGGTATAGTTTAATGCTTCATTTCTGACTGTATAGTGGGATAAAAAAAAAGGTAAGAAAATTAGGATAAATTGATAACTAGCGTTTTGAACCTTTAATTCATACGGCTCTTAATCAATTAATAAGTATATAGATTGAAAGGTAAAATTAAGATTATGGGATTGATAGTTTGAAAGATGAAATTTATGAAGGTTAAAAGGATAAGTCCATTAGTGACTTAGAAGTTTGTTGGTTAAAAAAAATCAGTGGGTGGAAAAACGTTACAAATAGGTGTAGAGGTGAAGTATTTGTGTCAAATTTGATGTTTGTTTTCCGAAAACAATAATATACTGGGTTTAGTCATGTTTTGAAGTTAAAACTTTTACAACGAAAAATAATCAGTCACAGCCTTACAGTTAACACTGTGTCATTATTAAACTTTTTCATAATATTATTCCCCCAATATCAGATGGCAATCTAAATGGAGACGGAGACGCTCAATTACTTATGAATGAGTAATACATAATTTTCTGTCTCAAAAACAGTAGGATATACGGCGGAGTTTAATGGAATTTTAATTTTTCATATATTTTTTGCGCAGATATCGCTAGTTATATATAAAGGCTGACTACCATTAGTTTTTTTTTCAAGGCTATTATTTTTTTTTTTACCATTTTCCATTAATATAGTTATAAATTCTTTTTATAATCATATATTAGATATTGAAATTAAGTTTCAAACTAATCAATATTCATTCAATAAGGGAGTAGTGTGTGAAATTTGATTCTTTAGATAGAGACCTATTCAGACTAAAAGGAAAACAATAGAGAAAGAAAAGGAAAAATGGATCTTAGTTTAAAGAAAAGGTCTTTAACGTTCCTATTAAATAAGAAGGTACCACCTTTACCAACACAAGAAGAAAGAAAGGTATTACCTGAAAAAACTACAAATTTATTTTATAAAATTTTTTTCATTTGGTTTACACCAATTTTAAGTGTTGGTTATAAAAGAACTTTACAAGCAGAAGATTTATTTTATTTAAATGATGAATATAAAGTTAAAACCATTACTGATGAATTTAATAAACATTTTAATTATTATTTGGTTAAATATCAAAAAGCTCATATTGAAAAAAAGATAAAAGAGCAAGGTAAAACTGGTGAAGAAGATGATTTATTAATTGATTTTAAAGTACCAAAAAGGTTAATGTTAATTTGTTTCTTTTTAACTTTTAAATGGAGATATTCAACTGCTTGTTTATTTGTTTTAATGTCTAATTTATCACAATGTTTAACACCATTATTAACTAAAAAATTAATTACCTTTGTTGAAAAAAGAGTATTAGGTTTAGAACCAAGCTCTGGTAAAGGTGTTGGTTATGCAATTGGTTCAGTTGCATTAGTTTATTTTTCGGGTCTTTGTATAAATCATGGATTTTATAGAGCTATGTTTGTCGGTGCAGAAATTAAAGCAATTTTAACAAAATCAATTTTAGATAAATCTTTTCTATTAAATGCTGAATCAAAACATATTTATCCAACTTCAAAAATTACTTCAATGATGGGTACTGATGCTTCCAGAATTGATTTTGCTGCTGGATTCCAACCATTTTTATTAACTTTTATTGCACCATTTATTACAATTATTGTTATATTAATTGTTAATATTGGAGTTTCTGCATTAGTTGGTATTGCTTTATTAATTGTATTTTTAGTTGGTATTGGTGTTGCATCAAAAAAATTATTTGCAATGAGAGCAAAAGCAACAAAATTTACTGATTTAAGAGTTGATTATATTAAAGAAGTTTTAAATAATTTAAAAGTTATTAAATTTTATAGTTGGGAAGAAGCTTATTTTAAAAATATTAGTGATGTTAGAATTAAAGAAATGAATATTCTTTATTTTATTCAATCAATTAGAAATATTATTACTGCTGCTGCATTAAATTTATCAGTTTTAGCTTCAATGGCTGCATTTTTAGTTCTTTATGCTGTTGGTTCAAATAAAAGAAATGCTGCAAATATTTTTTCTTCATTATCATTATTTAATGTTTTCACTTCATTAGTTTTCATGGTTCCAATGGCTATTGCTGCATTATCTGATGCATTAATTGGTATTGATAGAATTGGTAATTTCTTAGCTGCTGATGAAATTCAAAAAGATGAAGGTTTCATTGAAGCTGATAAATCAATTATTAATGAAATGGAAAAAGATGGTTTAGCACTTAAAATTAATAATGCATCATTTGAATGGGAAGTTTTTGATCAAGATGATGAAAAAATTATGAATGCTAAAATGACTGAAAAGGAAAAGAAAAAAGCTGCTAAAAAGGCTGCTAAAGATGAAAAGAAAAAATTAAAAGAATTGAAGAAAAATCCTTCACCAAAATCTGCTGGCAGTTTAAGTGAAAAATCAAGTGATGATGATGAGAAGGAAATTTCTCATACTGCTGAAGGTAAATCAGGTTCAGGGTCATCTGTTGATGATGATACTATTGATGCTAAAAATTTCCCTGGTTTAAATGATCTTGAATTTGATATTAAAAAGGGAGAATTCGTAGTTATTACTGGTTTAATTGGTTCAGGTAAGTCATCATTATTAAATGCCATTTCAGGTTTTATGAAAAGAATTCAAGGTTCAGTTGATATTAATGGTTCATTGATTTTATGTGGTCAACCATGGATTCAAAATACAACTGTCAAGGAAAATATTTTATTTGGTTCAGAATTCGATGATATTAAATATAAAGAAATTATTTATTGTTGTTCATTGGAAAGTGATTTAGAAATTTTACCAGCTGGTGATAGAACTGAAATTGGTGAAAGAGGTATTACTTTATCTGGTGGTCAAAAAGCTCGTATTAATTTAGCTAGATCAGTTTACAGTGACCGTGAAATTATTTTATTGGATGATGTTTTAAGTGCTGTTGATGCAAGAGTTGGTAAACATATAATGGAAACTTGTATATTAGGTTTATTAAAAGAAAAAACCAGAATTTTAGCAACTCATCAATTATCATTAATTGGTGCTGCTGATAGAATCATTTTCTTAAATGGTGATGGTTCAATTTCTGTGGGATCATTTGATGAATTAAATGAATCAAATGAAGGTTTCAAAAAATTAATGGCTTTTAATTCTCAAAAGAAAGATGATGAAGATGAAGAAGATGAAGAAATTGATGAAGAATTAGCTGAACAAGAAGCAATTGAACAAGAAGAAGAAGAAAGAGAAATGATTCAACGTCAAATTACTAAATCAACTATTAAAACTAATGACAATAATAATATTGATCAATTAGATGAAGAAGCAATTCATAAAGATTATAATTTAGATGAAAATGCTAATGGTAGAATTACTGAAGATGAATCAAAAGCAATTAATGGTGTTGGAATAGATGTTTATTATCAATATTTTAAATTAGGTCAAGGTATATTTAAGAAAAATATTAATTTAGTTTTAATTGTTATAACTGCTGCAATCGGTACATTTTGTACACTTTTCACTAATACTTGGTTATCATTCTGGACAGAATATAAATTTCATGGTAAAGGAAATGGGTTTTATATTGGAATTTATGTTATGTTAACAGTTTTATCATTTTTTTTCGTTGCCCTTCAATTTACTGTTTTAGGTTACAGTACAAATCAAGCTTCAAGAAAATTAAATATTTTATCAATTGAAAAAGTTTTATATGCGCCAATGGCATTTTTAGATACAACACCAATGGGTAGAATTTTAAATAGATTTACTAAAGATACTGATGTTTTAGATAATGAATTAGGTGATCAAATGAGATTTTTAAGTTTTGTTATTTCAAATGTTACAGGTGTTTTAATTTTATGTATAATTTATTTACCTTGGTTTGCAATTGCTATCCCACCAGTTGCCGTTATATTTTATTTAATTGCTGAATATTATCAAAGTTCTGCAAGAGAAATTAAAAGAATTGAATCAGTTCAAAGATCGTTTGTTTATAATAATTTTAATGAAACTTTAGTTGGTATGAATACAATTAAAGCTTATCATGCTGAAGATAGATTTTTAAATAAAAATGATGAAAATATTGATAAAATGAATGAAGCTTATTATTTAACAATTGCTTCACAACGTTGGGTTGGTATTAATTTGGAATTATTAGCTTGTATTTTACCATTAATTGTTACATTGTTAGCAGTTTTCAGAATTTTTAATATTTCTGCAGCATCAACTGGTTTAATTGTTTCTTATATTTTAACAATTTCTGGTCAAGTTGCATTTTTCATCAGAATTTTCACTCAAGTTGAAAATGGTATGAATTCAACTGAAAGATTATTTGATTTTGCATTTGATTTGGATCAAGAAGCTCCTTATAGAATTGAAAATACTAAACCAAGTTCTGATTGGCCAAGTAATGGTTCAATTAATTTCACTGATGCATCATTAGCTTATAGACCAGGTTTACCATTAGTTTTAAAAAATTTAAATTTTAATGTTAAACCTCAAGAAAAAATTGGTATTTGTGGTAGAACAGGTGCAGGTAAATCATCAATTATGACAGCATTATATAGATTATCAGAATTAGAAAGTGGTAAAATTGAAATTGATGGTATTGATATTGGGAAATTAGGTTTAAATGAATTAAGATCAAAATTATCAATTATCCCACAAGATCCAGTTTTATTTAGAGGTTCAATTAGAAAAAATTTAGATCCATTTGGTGAACATAGTGATGAAAAATTATGGGATGCTTTAAGAAGAGCAGGTTTAATTGAAAGTAATAAAGTTGAAGCAATTTCAAAACAATTAAAAACTGATGAGAATTTACATAAATTTCATTTATTACAATCTGTCGAAGATGATGGTTCAAATTTTTCATTAGGTGAAAGACAATTATTAGCATTAGCAAGAGCATTAGTTCGTGATTCAAAAATTTTAATTTTAGATGAAGCAACGTCATCAGTTGATTATGAGACTGATGCAAAAATTCAAGAAACTATTGTTTCAGAATTTTCAAATTGTACAATTTTATGTATTGCCCATAGATTGAAAACAATTATTGATTATGATAAAATTTTAGTCCTTGATAGAGGTGAAATTAAAGAATTTGATACTCCTTGGAAATTATTTAATGAAAAGGATAGTATCTTTCAACAAATGTGTATTAGATCAAAAATTGAAGCTGATGATTTTATTAGAAAGGAATAATTTAATATGAATCAATTAATAATAGCAATAACAGCTGAAACCCAATAAACCAATATACCCCCATATATATGTTTAATTCGTAAGAATTTTAATTTTTAATAGTAATAATAGTATAAAAAATAATAAAAAGTTTTATAATAATAATAAAGAAAAAAGATATTTGGAGAGGACAAAATATGGTCTTAATACTTGTATATATATATATTAATTATGGATTATTTTAATATTTTTAAAATATTTTCAACTCTTTCAACTCTTTCAACTCTATCAACATTTTCTGTTTTTTTGTGTTCATTTTTTTCTAATTTATTTCAAGTTTCGTTGGGTGTGTGAAAATTACAAAATGGTATAAATGCAGTAATATTTGTGGTTGCGAAAAAAAACTAACTTAAGATCCACAAATGATTTTCATTATTTATTTAATTACTTTTGTTTTATCCTTATACACCCCTGAAAACGGTGATGATTGGACTTCATTAAAGCCTGAAACTTTAGGTGATGGTGTTCAAACAGTTCCTTTTAATTTTGGTTTAGTTGTTACTTTAGTTGAAGATAATGATGGTAATTCTAATGTTAATACATTCCAAATTGATGATGGTCAAATTCAAAAAAGACCTGAAGAAGAAGGTGAAACTATTGAAAATGTTGCAGATCATGAATCAACTCCAGTTAAAGCAATTGCTTGTATTAATGATAATACATTACTGATGTCATTAAGAGGAGGAATTTTAAGAGATTCAAATAATAGAATTGGTACAATTGTTTCAAATAGACAATTTCAATTTGATGGTCCAACTCCTCAATATGGTGCTATTTATGCTAATGGCTGGTCAATTGATAATGATGGTAATTTAAACTTAGGTGAAAATTCTATTTTTTATCAATGTTCTTCAGGTGAGTTTTATAATTTATATGATGAAGAAATTGATAGTGAATGTAATCAAGTTAATTTAAAAGTTGTTGGTTTAGTTGATTGTTAAATTTATACTTTACCCTTTATATTTATACTTTTATATTTGAAACCTCATATTTTCATATTTTCATATTTTATCTACCCTTTTCTGTTCTACCCTATTCGCTTATCTCTTTTTTTGCACCTCACTATAAAATTTTGACCGTTTCATTTTTGTAATTTACACTCATTTTTATAACTTTACCCTTTTTCATTTTTTTAACTCTGTTATTAATTCTATTTCATTACTTCTAATTTCGTGTATTACCATTATTTCATTGCTCATAATACAAATCATCACAAAATTTAAGAGAGTCTATACCAAAATTCTTTAAAAACAAAAGAAAAAAATGAATATGAAATTTGGAGAAACCAGAATATCAAAATTAAAGGATAGTATCACCATTTTAAAAACTAATTTATAAAATCAGAAGTTTACTAGTTTCTAAAATAATTCATATACTAACGGGAAAAACTATTTGGTTAGTCACGTAATAAGGATCCGGAAAAACTTTTAGTTCATGCGAGAAGATACGCTTCGGAAAAAGTTTTTAAGGGTGAAATTACAAGAACTTAAAAATGAAATAAAGAATTGAATTTGACGAAAGTTGGGAAGGGAAGTTGAAAGGCAAGAACAGATTGAATGATTTTTTTTCTGGTAAAAACGGAGTGGTCTGGAGAGTATAAAATGGGGAGTGTGGGATTATAAGGAAAATGAATAAAATAAGGTTAGAAAAATACAACACAAAGGAAGGAGAAAGAGGAAAATAAAAACTTCAATGGTATGATATAAAAATCGACTAAAACCGATTTAAAATAGGTAATTATAAATATGACTTGAATGGATTGGACGGCCATCAACCGAATAATAAATAACAAATAAGGAGTCAGAAAAGAAAAAAAAAATTTTAAATAGAAAATAGTATTGGCGCAATTAACTTATTGCTCATAACATAAAATAGCTAACATATGACGAACAACTGTCTTCTCTAAATTTATACTAATTTTTTATATGGCTTATTATTTATGACTATTTTTATCATTTTTAGTAGAAACAGTTAATTTTAAGTTATTAAATTCATATAGAAAGGAAAGTGTTTGCAAATACATATTTTAATAAGTTTACCATTTCTATAATTATCTATCATATTTTTTTAATTTCGGTGTTTAAGTTTTGGTACTTGCATTTCGGAAAAACTTTTGCGTGTACCATTACCAACTTGAAATGTCGCATGAGATTTTCTAATTTTTTTCTTTTTTTTTCTCGCATTTCTTTTCCAGTTGTATGATTTCTCAGAAATTATCACTTGACTTTTTCTCAGTTGATGTAACTGCATGATATATAACTAAGAAATTTATGTAGTAGTATTATTCAATGGGTGAATATATGAAAAGTATTTGAAAAGTATAGGAAATTATAGGAATATATTCATAAAAGTATTTTAAGGATATATTAGTAAATTTTAATACAAGTTACCGATAATTAGTTATTATGCTATTATGGACAATTGGGATCTGTCAATTAAACTTTTAACAGTCTTGGAGAATAATAATTAGCTCATACTGCGATTGGAGAAATTTTTTGGGGATGAAAATAACAACAAACACTAATTCTTAGTTCTAATACTATATACTTCAATTAAACAATTACTCTATTACTTATTTCCTATAATTTTAAATACTTCTCTATAGATTAGATTTTTTGTATGATTTTTTAACATAAATTTTTACACTATATAGAGTTTTCCCAGTTTCATCCCCATCACCAGATGAATATGGGACAATATGGAGACAAAAATCTTAATTAGGAAAGTCTCCAATGATTTTCACTAAAATTTGTGGAAAAAAAATCTGGTGGTTTAATTGAGGAGTGGTATGTTCCTGTATGTCAGCAACTTTCGGATAAATTATTTGTTTGATATGCAGGTGGTCTGGAAAAATTTTCTTCCGACTGGAAAAACTATAAAAATCAACAAAATCCTTCCAACTTTTTCTTCTCTTCATTACAAGTTTAAATAACAAGTTTATATATAACAAAGTTTTTAATACAAAAAAGTTTTTTAAAATTATTAGTATGTCTGAAAGTCATAATAATAGTGGAGCTAATACTCCAATCGATAATACTTCAGTTGTCGAAGCAAAATTTGAAGATAAACAACCAGAAGAAAATTTACCAGTTTTACCAGAAAAGAGTTTTAAAGATTATATTTCAATCTCAGTTTATTGTTTATTAGTTGCATTTGGTGGATTTGTTTTCGGTTTTGATACTGGTACTATTTCAGGTTTTGTTAACATGACTGATTTCTTAAAAAGATTTGGTCAATTACATGAAAGTACTGGTGAATATTATTTATCAAATGTTAGAGTTGGTTTAATTATTTCTATTTTTAATATTGGTTGTGCTGTTGGTGGTATCTTTATTTCAAGATCTGCTGATGTTTATGGTAGAAGAATTGCTTTAATGATTGCTATGACTATTTATATTGTTGGTATTATAATTCAAATTTCTTCTCAAACTGCTTGGTATCAATATTTTATTGGTAGATTAATTACTGGTTTAGCCGTTGGTACTGTTTCAGTTGTTTCTCCAATGATGATTTCAGAAACTTCACCAAAAAAAGTTAGAGGTACTTTAGTTGTTTGTTTCCAATTATTTATTACTTTAGGTATCTTTTTAGGTTATTGTACTAATTATGGTACCAAAACTTATACTGATTCAAGACAATGGAGAATTCCATTAGGTTTATGTTTTGCTTGGGCTTTAATTTTAATTGCTGGTATGATTTTAATGCCAGAATCTCCAAGATATTTAGTTGAAAAGGATAAAATTGAAGATGCTAAAAGATCAATTTCAAAAGCTAATAAAGTTCCAGTTGATGATCCAGCTGTTGTTACTGAAATTGAATTAATTTTAGCTGGTGTTAATAAAGAAAGATTAGCTGGTAAAGCTTCATGGGGTGAATTATTTACTGGTCAACCAAAAATTTTCCAAAGATTATTATTAGGTGTTATGTTACAATCTTTACAACAATTAACTGGTAATAATTATTTCTTTTATTATGGTACTACAATTTTTAAAGCTGTTGGTTTGGAAGATTCTTTCCAAACTTCAATTGTTTTAGGGGTTGTTAATTTTGCTTCAACTTTTGCTGGTATTTATGCAATTGAAAGATATGGTAGAAGAACTTGTTTATTAGTTGGTTCTGTTGCTATGTTTATTTGTTTTATTATTTATGCTATTTTAGGTTCAGTTAAATTATATATTAATGGTTATGATGGTCCAACTGATAAACCAACTGGTAATGCTATGATTTTTGTTACTTGTTTATTCATTTTCTTCTTTGCTTCAACTTGGGCTGGTGGTGTTTATTGTATTGTTTCAGAAACTTATCCATTAAGAATTAGATCAAAAGGTATGTCAATTGCCACTGCTGCTAATTGGTTATGGGGTTTCTTAATTTCATTTTTCACTCCATTTATTACTGCTAAAATCCATTTCTATTATGGTTTTGTTTTCAGTGGTTGTTTATTATTTTCAATCTTTTACGTTTATTTCTTTGTTAGTGAAACTAAAGGTTTAAGTTTAGAAGAAGTTGATGAATTATATAGACAAAATATTGTTCCTTGGAAATCTGCTTCTTGGGTCCCACCAACTGTTGCTGAGCAAGCTAAAGCTAGTGGTTTTGAAAGAGTTGAAACTGAAGAAACTGCTTAAAGATCATAAAAAAATTAAAGATGATAAGAAAAAAAGGAAAAATAGATAAAAATAAGAGAAATTTAATTAATTCAAAAGTTAATAATAATATGAGTTTTATGTTTATTTATAATAGATGTTTATAGAAATAACGATTAATGAACGTTAGTATGATAATTCTTACTCTCACTTTCACTGCAATTCTCAATCTCGCTTTTGTTTCCAGTGACAGTCTCAGTCTCAGTCTCAGTCTCAGTCTCAGTCGCAGTAAGTTTTCTCATCTTAGATTTGTTGATAATGGACACAACTGAATTTTACACACCATTAAAACAACTACCGGACAAACAAATTTACTTCAACCCCAAAGCATCAACCATCAATAGTGGTACCAACTCAAATACCAATTTGAAAGGACCATTAGGGGAAATAAATAATAATGATTTAAAAGAATTACCAATTAATAAAATAATTAAAATTTCACAATTAAATCATAATAACCTTTTTGAAAATAGTAAAATGCCTGAACCAGTTTATTATAGACCTCCAAGTTCAACTGATCCTAAGTTTGGAATCACCATACCCAAAAGGGAAAAATTTAACATCAATAATAGTATTCACAATAATAATAATAATAATAATAATAATAATAGTAATAATAATAATAATAATATTATTATTAGTGGTAGTGGATTTGTAAATCAAAAGGATAAGGTTGATAATTCCATAACTGGTGATGAATATATCAATCCATATATGAGACAAGCATTATTAAGACAAATTAATAAGGGAGAACTGTTGAAAAATTTATTGAAATTAATATTACTTATAATGTTTTTAGAATTAATTAAAAGAATAGTATTAATTAAATTTGAATTTGGCACAATTTTTAATGTTCTAAATGGTGGATTGTTAATCATGGTAATTAATAATTTACTTAAATTAATTAAAGGTCAAGATCAATGTTTAGATTTACCATTAAATAACAAACAAAGATTATTGATTGGTTTAAAAGAGATCGAAGATAGATAAAAATAAGGTTAGGGTATAAATAAAGTTAATTTAAAGTCATATCTATTTTTATCTAATTATCTACTCTTTATCCACTTTTTTTGGTTCTTTTTATTTATAGTTCTTTTGGTTCGTCTATTGTTTAAAAGTTGACATAACATAATCAACCATTTCTTGAATTGGAGGATTTCTAACAAAATGAGCAGGAATATTATAAGTTTTAACATTTAATTTATCAGCCCATTCATACGTTAAACCAGGATTATTTAAAAATTTAGTACCAATAAATGCAACATCAATAATACCATCTTCAATTAATTGATTAGTTTTAATCGGATCATTTAATTTAGCAACAGTACTTAAAATAGTTTTTTTACCAATTGCATCTCTAATTTTTTTAGCAAATGGGACGAAAACACCAAAATCATTTTCCCCATTATCTCTATCAGCATTTGGATCATTACCACCAGCTGAAACATCAATTAATTCAACTTTTTCAGCGATTGAAGCAGCAAATTTAGCCAGTTCTTCAATTGTCCAAGCATTTGGATCAGAATCATGAATATCAGAGCTATGAATTCTAATAAAAATTGGAGTACCTTTTGGAATTTGAGATCTCATTTCATCAATAACTTCATGAATAATTCTTGATCTATTTTCTAATGAACCACCATATTCATCTGTTCTTTGATTGGTAATTTTTGATAAAAATTCTGATAATAAATAACCATGAGCAGCATGAATTTCAATAAAATCAAATTTTGCAATTTCAATTGCTCTTTTTGCAGCTTGACCAAAATCTTTAACAATTTGTTTAATTTCTGGTATAGTTAATTCTCTTGGAGTTGGAATTCTACCATTTGGTCTATACATAATTGGTGATGGAGCAACAATTGAACTTTTATCAACTTTTTCATCAAATTTTTCAAATGAAATAAAATATGGTACACCATTAGCTTTTCTACCACCATGATTTAATTGAATACCAATAGTACCAGCTTGAGCATGAACAAATTCAACAATTTCTTTAAATTTAAAAGCTTGTTGATCATTCCACATACCTAAATCATATAATGAACAACCTGAACCTTTAGTAACAGCACTAGATTCAACAACAATTAAACCAGGACCCCTAGTAGCGAAAGAACCATAATGAATTTTATGATATTCGGTTGAAAGACCAGACTCATTACTAGCATATTGAGCCATTGGTGAAACTCCTATTCTATTTGGAATTGTTAAATTACCAATTTTTAATGGAGTGAAAATTTTTGGAGTTTTTTCATCAAGATTAATTGCTGCACCAGTTACACCATCACCAATTGGTAAAACATAAGCTAAATTTTTAACAGTTGGGAAATCATGATCTGATCCAGTTGAAGCTTCAGGTAATGACATAATTTGTATAAATTCTATAGATTTTATTTGAATAAGATTCTTTAAATATCAATTGATAGTGAATTTTTGTTTTCCAAGAACAAGCAACCACTTCAATATTTAGAGTAAATAATAATTTCTACATGATATTCTATATTAGTAATATTATTAATCTCATGATATTTTTGCTACTATAAAATAAACTATGTACATAACGGTGTGAGTTATTTTTATGAATGGTTGCATAACACGGGCGGCGGATCTTAAACTGAATTTTCGCTCTGAGTAGTTTTTAGAGAGATGCATAGACAAGTATGGATATATGCATTGAGAATTCTCAATTGATTACAAATGACATACTCCACTATTTAAATATTATGGGTGTACATTATGGGGTTTCAATTAGAGAGTAATAGCAAGAGATGAGGCATATTTAAATGACAAAAGATAAGGTATATATCAATATTGATTAATAATTAAGTCTCACCACTATTAAAGTTTATTAAAGATTATTAAACACCATTCTTAAACCCATTTTTAAACATCATTCTTATCATTTCACACTAATTGTGAAGTGTTTGAGTTGTGTTTAATAATCTAATTCTTTTTCTTTTCACTCTTTTTCTTTTCATTCTTTTTCATTCTATTCTTGTTCTTTCTATTCTTTTTCTTTCCACTCTTTCAGGCTTTCTTCATTGTGGCATTTCCATTCTGGATTTTCAATATTATAAAACATCTTTTGAGTCAATTGTCACCAATAGGTGAATTCACATTTCTATAGTTATATTATTACTAAACTATCACAAAGAAAGACTGAAAAATGCCTCCTTCTTAGTCATTCGTAGTCCTTTTTGGTCCCTTTTGAAACTTAAATTGTGTTACATTGAAAGTTTTTTATATATACCGGTTATATTACTCTACTCTGTGATCCTCTTATAATTTAAAAAATATAAAGAGTAACGTAAAACATATATTTAATATTCATTATTTAAATCTTGAAATATCTCAATCAAGTGTTCCAAGTCATGTTGTTTAGAATTTTCCATTTTACGTTTAGCATAATCATCTAATTCAGTAATATCTTTCAAATATCCCCTTTCAATATAGAAGTCTAACTCCTCTAGACAATAATCATAGTATAATTCATAGTTCTTAGACCTGTCATTATTTATGATATAACATTCGCCACCAGAATAAAGTAAATTTTTCAAAGTAAGTGATCTATGAACGAAACCGGCATTATGAATAATTTCTAATTGTTGTTTAAATAATGGGTATAAATTAGGGGTAATTGGATCTGGTTTTAAATATTGGGAAATGATGACATTGCCTCTGATTAAATGGTGTTCTTCATCCTCTTGAAAGAACAATTCACCTGTTGGTTGATTGTCAAAATAAATAGAATTAAAATTAGGTACTTTATTCAATTCTTCCAAACTAGTTTTCTGATTTTTATAAGAACCTGCAACATATTTAGGACAATGTTTTTCCAAATCATCATCAAAATAATATTCAGTATCGTAAATTTTGAAGACTATTTTGGAATCATCGGCAAGATTGTCAAAACCTTTAAATAAAAATTTTAGGTCTTTTGATGAGATGATACCTTCTTGAGCCTTATAATTTGAACCAACATGAAATTTTTCAACAAATATATCATAAAATTCAGAGATATCTGGACTGGAATCAGTGGTTGGTGTTTCGGTAAAGCTTTCATTAATATCATCTAGATTAAGTTGCAGCATCTCAGATGATAAACTTAAAATATCTTTTTTGTTTTGAATGATAGAATATAGTGGATCATTAGTTAAAAAGTTAGCTCCACTAACTGTACCACGATAACTATGGTCAGCACTTTCATCTCTACCACCACCATTTCCGCCATTGTCATCACCACTATTACCTCCTTCACTTGAACCAGAATCTAAATAAAATAATTTGTTTAACTTGTAGGGGATGTTATTAAAAAAACGATTATCAGCTTCAGTATTTGGATGATTCAAAGAAGCGTGGAAAAAATAAACTAGTGACTCCACAAGTGTAGGACAACTTGAACCAGCAGATATTATCTTTGTTTCAATAGGAATATCACTAGCAATTGAAATTCGCTTTTGTTTTATCTGTTCATTCAAATCTACAGATTCTGCACTTTCTGGACTCGAATTGTTATCTTTTTTCTTCTTTTTTAATTTATTTAATTCATCTATTGTAATTTGTGAGAATGGTTCCAAAACATAACCATCAAGTGTAGTTTGAATATGTGCTAGGATCAAATGAAATCCATCGGTGATAAAACCATACTTGCACCGTAAGCTTACCATATAATCTAATAATTGGATTATAATTCCATGAACGGTATTATTTAATATGTCCAGTTTCTTAAATTTTTTTGAACAAGTCGATTCTTTAAATATGGGAAATATTTTGAATCCCCCAATAGCGGCTAATTTTTGATCTTCTTCACTAACAAAGACTATGTCAGTTTGAACTCTTTTGTTTGACTTAATTATAAATTTATTTAATAACCTCGTATTAGTTGCTTCTAGATGCAGTTCAGTCATCTGTACATTAAACATTGGCAAAATAGAATCAAGTAAAATTAAAAATAAACGAGTAACTCCAGCTTTTGAAGGTTCAGCACGTCTACAAATAAATAAATAAATGAAACGAATTAATTCTTTTTTTGTTATTTCTCTAACTGAGTTAAAATATTCATGCAAGCCTTGCTCTACTTGATTATCTTTAATTTCATCAATAAATGATTTATTTAACCTCAAATTCCAATTAGTGTGCAACTCTCCACTCAAATGTACTTTTGCATTAACGTTATTTCTTTTAAAAAAAGGTCTCAAATCATACATAAGAACAGGAAGACTAATTAAAAACTTCAAAATCTTAATTGGAGGAGTTATGTATGTCATACCATTAGATGAATTAACAAGACGGGGGTAACAAACACAATTAGAAAGCGCATACAAGATCTTCCCTTCTTTATCAGCGCCAATAAATTTACAAAAATCTTCTATACTTGCATTATTTGGTAACCAGCTTTTATAATCATTGAATTTATACCCATTTGAACCATCGTAAGAAGCTACCAATCTTTCAAAGCTTTCTAATAATTGTAATTGTTGTGGTGAGATTGACATTAAATTGTTTGTGGTTTTGAAAATTAACAGCCGCATTATATTGCAGCCTAAAGTCTTACTTGATTGAGGCACTATCATATATAAATAATTATCAATATAAGTTACAATTACCTCCAAACTTGGTAATTCTCCATATAGTTTTTTAGTATGATGATATATGTATTTAAAATGTTAGTGTGCCCCGAAAAAATTTAAAATACCACAAAAATTCATCATCAAAATGATTAACTTACCATCACCAAAAAAACCAAAAAAGAGTTTAATCACAATCAATGATTTTTTCCGTACTTACTATTCTGGTATTGTAGTTAACTATACGACGTTTACCCCAGTAAAATATTATTTTATATAGACCAATTTAGTAGTTTTATCAACCCGTTTTTCGTTTTTTTTCACACCCAAAGAAAATTTAAGCTGCATTGTTTGTAAGAGACAGGGAGTGATGATATACTAGGATTTTAGTATCTTTTTATACTTTTTATCATCAAATCATTTAGCCAATATATAGTTAATATTAATAGGATGATATTAATGTATATAATTCAGTTCTTTTTTAGTGTTTCTTCATTGTGATCTATTGTATTGATTGTAATATAATCGATTATTCTATTATAGGGGTTCTACAGATACTAGACTTTTCAAAAATCTATATTTATTCTACTTTATGGTGAACATGATATAAACTAGTATTTTTAGTCCTTAAAATTCATGAACTACAATGAAATAGTATAATTAGCATATTTGAGTACTTATATCACTTTTATTACTCCTCGTAAAATACACCTATATGTAAACTAGCATTGCTATTGATCAACCACTTACTCAATGACTCAAGACCATCGACAATATTCAATAATTCAATTATAAAACTATCATTGAAACAATGTGAACTTTTGATTATCATGAAATCTAATCTGATTTTTTTGCAACCTTTATCGCGTTTTCATATGCTTTTAACTTGTGGAGTATATGAATTTTCACATTGAAACTTTTAATAACTTTCAATTATTTATTAAATTAATTATACCTTTCTAATTAGAGTCATAAGATATAATATAAGATAGATAGAATAATTAGGGACCAAAAAAAAAAGAGACACAAAAATGGATGAAGATGAAACACCAAAACCAAAAATTGAAGATTTTGAAGAATGTTTTAAAATAATTAAAATTGATGATAATAATTTTATTGGTAAACATCCATTAAAATTACCATTGCCAGCAGCAAGAGGAGTTTATGGAGGTAATTCTATAGCACAAACATTAAAGGTTGCCATTGAAAGTGCACCAGAGGGTTATATACCATACCTGTTTCATTCATTCTTTATTGCACCAGGTAAAAATACAAGTCCAATGGAATATAAAGTTGTAAATTTTGGTTCTCAAGATGAAAAAATTATTAAAAAATCAATTCATGCAATTCAAAAGGGTCAAATTAAATTTACTGCCACTGTTTCATTAATTAAACAAGGTTTGAAGTTAAAAGGATATGATAATGATAATGAGAATGGGAGAGGAATTGAGTATAAAGATTTCCAATTAAAGCCAAATTCTTTACATGAAAAATATAACCCTGATAATGTTCATAATTTAATTCATACATCATTTATAAGAAATGCTTATAGTGAAGAATTTATTGATTATAAATTAGTTCCAGAAGAGCAAAATCAAAGTCCATCAGATAGATGGATAAATGTTTGGAGTGGAGTTGTATCAACCAGTAAAAAATTTGATAATGAAATGAATAATTTTGTTGGATTAGCAAATTTAAGTGATTCAGTATTTTTAACAACATTGGCAAGAATTTTACATGCACCATGGAATCCAACTGAAACTAGACTGTTTGAAGAAATTGATTTAGATAAAGATGCAAAAATTTGGATGAATGTTTCATTAAATGCATTACATATTTTCCATTATAATGCAATGTCATTAGATCATCATCTTTATTTCCATACCGATGATCCTAATGATTTTAATGTTACTGGTGATTGGTTAACCTTTAATTATCAAGCAAGAAGAGTACTGAATAATAGAACTTTAGTTAGGGGTTATTTTTATAATAAAAATGGTAAATTAATTGCAACTGCAATTCAAGAAGGTTTAACTTTAAGTTTTAAAGGTTTTGAAACAATACCTGAAGAAACAAAAAATTATCAAGATTTAAAAGTTAAATTGTAATCCCTTCAATTCACAAATACTTGACTAGTTTAATAATTTGCTAGTTTAATACTTTGCTAGTTTAATAATTTGCTAGTTTAATAATTTGCTAGTTTAATACTTGACTGGATTAATACTTCACAAATAGTTTCTGGTGAAGTATTGTTTAGACCCTTAGAATCTTGAATCTTGAAATTTTAGTCACTTTATTTATGTAATGCACACGACGGTTGATGATATTTTTTCAAAACTTTGTCTCTCATTCTCATTCTCATTTTTTTAAGAGACAGTAAAATTTTCAGGTCAAGTATGTTCAGGAAAAAATTGTTGACGTTACCATCAAAGGAAAGACTTCTCGCCGTTAAAAAATTAAGTTGTGAAATATTCAATGAAACTTTTAATCCTGAAAATATCAGAAATGGTCAAAAAATTTTAAGAACTCCATTAAAAGGTCCAGAATTAATTAATTATTATGGTAAAAATGATTCATTACCAACATTTAAAGATTTTAAAAAATGGTTCCCGGAATTAAAATTAGTTGATCCTAGAGAAGAAACTAGATTGAAAATGGTAGCTGATAGGAAAAAGAGAAATAAAGGTGCTCCAAAAAAGAAAAAACAATAATTTTAATGAACTTGTAAATAATGTACATATAGATATAAAAAAATATTAAGAAAAATATATAAAAATAAGAATAAAATTCTTTAATTCACTTAACTTACCTTTTAATCCGTTTATTCATAAATGTATCGGTATACTCCTCATTTTTGGATTTTAAAAGTACTAAATTCCAAGAATCAGGCGAATCAAGAAATATTGTATCTTTAATAACTATTCCAGATGGGATAATTTCAATTGTTTGATAATCAAATATAAATGAATGATCAATATTATGAATTATAATATCATTATTTTCTGAAATTTCTAAATTTTTAATCTCTTGAGTTGATATTATATGAATTGGTGTAATACTAAATGATTTTGAGATATTGATTTTAAAAATTATTAGTGAATTTTCATTTTCAATTATTAAATTTTCTTTAGAAATGCTAATATTCCTAATATTAAAATTTATATTAGTTAATGTCGAAGTTGTTGACTTAATATATTTTAAATTTACTCCATCAAAATTTTGTTTCCATAAACTACAATTAAAATTTTTAAAATTAATCTTTTTCAAAATTCTAAAATCTTTAATTGATATAACTAAAATTTCTAATTCTAATTCATTATCACTTACCACCAAAATATAATCATCATAATTATCAATATCTTGATTAAATTGTGAAACAGTAGTTAAAAAATATGGGAAATTACTTAAACTTATTGGTGGATTACCATGAATTCCATCAGTTAACCAATTAAAATTAATTAATGGATCACCATTTGGTATACCTAATTTATCAATGATACCATTACTATTTATACCTAAACTTGGGAATATTTTTAAATTAAAACCAAATAAACTATCAATAAAATTAAAATAAATTATCCAATTCCCTGAATTTGACCAAGTAATTTGAAAATCTGAAGAAAGTAAAGAATCAGGTAATTTAAATTTATTAAATAATTTACTTTCCGATCCTTGATTAATGAAATGATATACTACTGGTTTATCATCATTGATTTGTGAGGATCTTGAAGTTAACACTAATGACCAAATATTTTCCACTGGATGATAAATTGGTTTTTTGGAAATTGGTTTTGATAATGTCCATAAAATATGAGTACAATCAATACTATAAAGTTTGACTTGTAAGTAACTTTTAGTATAAACAAGTAATTGTTTTGAATTTACATAACCACCTTCTTGCGATGATTCTGTTTGTGTTTCACCTTCACCTTTACCTTCCCCTTCACCTTCCTCTTTATCTTGCTGTTGATTTTCATTTTCATTTGTCATAATTGGTGGAATCCAATAAAATTCTTCCAATCCACTTTCACCTTGATAAATAATCATTGGATCATCATCATTTCTAATATCATAAATCAATATTAAACTAAGATTTAGTATCAGAATAGCTATCTTAGTGCAATTATAATTTGATATCTTCTCCCATCGTATTTTACCAATTTTAAGGTATTTTAAATTATTATTACTGTTGTTGTTATTAAGGTTGTTATTACTGTTGTTATTAATATTGTTATTAATGTTGTTGTTATTACTGTTGATGTTATTACTGTTGTTATTAATTGAATCATTAATATTGTAACTTTTGATTTCTAGTTTGGTGACGGCATCATATATCTTCAACGTGTTAACCATAGGATTATAAATCGATACCAACGTACCACATTCTGAAATATTCTTAATCATCAAAATTAATCCAGTACTCAAACTCAACTGTTTTGATTTTTTTGCAATCGATTTCTCAAAGTCTCAAATAGACACAGTGAGCAAAAATAAACAACAAGACATGGCACCTAAAAAGACTACCAATAAGAAGATCAAGATAGGGAAAATACCTAAGATCCCAACACCTCAAGCTGGTTCAAAGCTAAGTTCACAAACTAAAGGTCCTTCACAACAAAAATCCAATACTTTATTAAGTAGGAGTAATCGATTAGATGGTATATTCTCACAACCACCATCATCACAAAGTAAAAGATTATCAATGTTTGAAGAAGATGAAGGATTTGTATATAAGAGATCACAAGATATAGAGAATAGTAGTGATGATAAAGTTGGTCATAAAAAATTAAAACAAGTTAGTACCCCAATTTCAAGAATGAATGAAGCATTAGCAGGATTAGATTCACCAAATTATGTTGATGATTTTGATAATTTTCAACATACAAAGAAAAGATTAGGAGAGGAAGGTGGGAAATTATCATCTCCAATACGACCAAGGTATGATCAAAAGTATAATGATTCATCATCGGAAGATTATATTGAACAGACATCTCATCACACTATTGAATTAGTTGATAATGATCAAGATCAAGAACAACAACACCAGGGACCAAAGAAGAAGAAATCAAAATCAAATAAGAATGATAGGAGGTCATCGTACATGAATAGAGGGAAAAGAATACTGTCGATAGGTAATGGATTTATAGGATTACCACATGAAGATGTCTCACCAAAAGATTATTTTAAATTACTTGATACATCGTTACCTGAACCACATAGAATGAAACAATTATTAATTTGGTGTATTAATAAAAGAATTAATGATGATAGAAATCAAACCAAAAAATTAAATGGAGAAGATCTTGATGCTTCTAAAATCGCACAAGTAATAAAAGAAGAGATATTAAATGATTTAAGAGATGGTAAAGTAAATACAAGTTGGTATAGTAAAGTTGAAGATCACAATAATAGTAATAATCAAAATAATAATCATTATAGTGAAGAGATATTGGCGAATAAAGAAATCTTGTTACCTAATCCATTAAATCAAATAACTAAAGATAATATTAAATTTTTCAGTCAAGAATTAAAATTGTTGAAAAGAGAAAAATCTGATTGGATTAAATTATATGAAAAATCAATTAAACCTATTTCTAAAATTTCATTAGATTTCCAATCAGAAATCCCAAAAAATGAATTAATTAGATATTTTAATGAAATTGAAAGATTTGAAATTAATAAATTAATTATTGATGAAGAAATTATTAATGAAATAACTGAAATTCATAATGAGATAACTACAAAATTTCTGAATAATATTGAAAATTCAATTGATAAATTATTTAATTTAACTCATCAATTATCAAAGATAAATGAAATTGTTGAAAAATATAAAAAGGATAAATTAAATCCAAAAATTTCTCAATTATCAAAAGATTATATGAATAAGAATAAATTAGAAAATTTTAAAAATTTAACTGATGCAAAGAATATTTGGCCAATTCCAAATAGATCAATTACATTAAAAGATATTTTAAATGGTATGATGAAACTGAATTATAAGAATGAAACACTATTAAATCCAACCTCAGAGAGTTAAAATTGAAGAGAGTTAAATTCAATGGGTCAATTAAAAGCCAAGACACAATAAACGTAAAAGTTAATATGAAACAAACAAAGAATACGTAATAAGGATAGGCATAACAAACAAACAACAACAATAACAATAATATCCTAGTTTCTCCATTCCCATGTCATTACATCCAATTATATCTCGCTAGTAATTACAGCTATTCAAACCTAAAATTTTAAAATAGAATTTTTCCGAAGCAGTTACTGCCGTATCATTTTTTTATACTTTTTTTCACCAGTATTTTTCCCAGTATTTTCGTCCAATAGGATTAGAAAACTGCAGATCCTATTGGATATATGGTATCCTTGTAAGGCTATTTAATATATAAAACAAGAAAAATTGATCAACCTAGTAAATCTCTATTTATGTCCCAAATTTCTGTGTTGCTCTTCTCAAGATCTCACAACCATTTTTCATGTACTCCACATCTCAAAGTTTCAATGAGAATTTCGCAGGTTCCAATCACTGACGGGTTTGTGCATTCACGGAATAACAAAAACCCCAACAAAAGGCAACAGGAAATAAAAACAATTATAAGCTTTTTTCTTCAAATTGTGGAATTGGTGGCATTTTTTGACATTTTTGTGTCTGGCAAAAGTCTAAACAAAGACAAATTTGGCCATTATTGTCCTTTTTCGGAGGAGAGATTGAAGGTTCAAATGAGATTATATATAAAATGATGGGATTCTCATTAACTGGTACAAATACAAGTTTATTTAAAAGATTAATAAAAAGATTAATACGATCTAAATCTAGAATAAAAGTGATGATTGGGATAACTGTTTTATCAATCTTAATATTCCAAATTTGGTTTTATCAAATCTTTGGAAATCCAATTAAAATTGATGATTTTAATTTTAATGATGATAATCAAACTATTAGTTTTAATTCAATTGAATTAAAATATAATGAAATTTTAAAATTAGTTAATAGTACTAGAAACAAAGAACTTTTCAGTCAATTACTTAATGCCGAAAATGATTTTTATGATTTTAATGAAAATATTGTTGGTACTACAATTTTACAAAAATTAAATAAATTTCAAAGACAACCGTATGTTTCAAATGGTTTTATTGGTAGTCGTATTCCAAATTTAGGTCAAGGTTTTTCATATGATCAATCAGTTGATATTCCATCAGGTAAATCAAATGATAGTTTTGTAAATGGTACTCAAGATTTTAATTTACTTCAAGGTTGGCCAATGTTTAATAAACGTTACGCTGGTGCTTTCGTTTCAGGATTTTTCGATATTCAAAAAAATACAACTTCAACTAATTTCCCTGAATTACTTGAAAATGGTTATGAAAGTATCATATCTGCTATCCCTCAATGGACATCTTTACAAATTACTGTAAATAATAATACTTTAGATCCAAGTTTAACTAATTATGGTGATATTTCAAAATATACTCAAACAATGAATTTAAATAATGGAATTGTTAAAACTGAATTTAATTGGTTAAATAGGTTAAGAATTCAATATGAAGTATTAGCTCATAGACAACATGTAAATTTAGGAGTTATTCGTCTTAAAATCACAAATTTAAATGAAAATTCAAATATTGATATTAAAGTTGAAGATGTTTTAGATTTTGAAACTTCTCAAAGATGCCAATTATTAAATTCTGGTTTCGATGATGATGGAATTTTTATTAATTTCCAACCAAATGAAATTAATTATATAAATGGTTCAATTTTTTCAACTTTACATACTAATTTAGCTATTGATTCAAATAAAACTTCTAATTCCCAAAAATCATCCCAATCAATTAATTTTAATTTAGCATCAGGAAAATCTGCTTCATTTGTTAAATATGTGGGTATCGCAACCACTGATTTTGATCCAATTCATTTAACTTCAAGTGATGAAGTTGCTAAATATGCTAAGACTGTTTCAACAACTTTTGATTCAAATAGTCAATCATTAATAGATTCTCATATTTTAAGTTGGGCTAAGACTTTAGAATCAACTCCTTCAATTACTTTCCCTGATGATCATTTATTAACTTTAGCTGCAAGATCTTCACTTTTCCATCTAACTTCTAATACTAGACCTGATTCTTCAGGAGTTAATGCTGCTTTAAGTGTCGGTGGATTATCATCAGACTCTTATGCTGGTTTAGTATTTTGGGATACTGATTTATGGATGTTAAATGGTTTATTACCATTTATCCCTGATCATGCTAAAAGTTTAGTTAATTATAGATTGTATACTCATGAACAAGCTAAAAAAAATGTTCCTGAAGGTTACGAAGGTGCAGTCTATTCTTGGACTAGTGGTAGATTTGGTAATTGTACTGCAACTGGTCCATGTATGGATTATGAATATCATATTAATGTTGCTGTACCATTTGCTGCTTGGTCAATTTATTTAAGTGGTGGAGGTAATGATGATTATTTAAAAGATGTTGTTGTTCCCTTAATGAATGATGCAGGTGATTTTTTCAGCGATTATGTTAAATATAATGATACTTTAAAACAATATACTACTCATAATCTAACTGATCCTGATGAATATGCTAATCATGTAGATAATGGTGCTTATACAAATGCAGGAATTTCAAGATTAATGAAATATGCTATTGATATTGGTAATCATTTAAATGAACCAACTCCTGGAAATTTTAGTAATATTGCTGGAAATATTAATTTACCTAAATCGAATGGTAATACCGATGATGATGAAAGTGATGATATTATTTTAGAATATACTGGTATGAATTCATCAGTTGGAGTTAAACAAGCAGATGTTATTATGGTTACTTATCCATTAGAAAATGAATTAATTACCGAAGAGGAAGCAATTTCAAATATGGAATTTTATGCAATGAAACAAGTCAGTTATGGACCAGCAATGACTTTCCCAATATTTTCAATAGTTTCATCAAAACTTTCAAAATCTGGTTGTTCATCACAATCTTATCTTCATAAAGCTGTTCAACCATTCTTAAGAGCTCCATTTGGTCAATTTTCTGAACAAAATAATGATGATTATAATACTAATGGTGGTACCATTCCAGCATTTCCATTTTTAACTGGTCATGGTGGGTTTTTACAATCAATTTTACAAGGTCTTATTGGTTTAAGATTTGATTATGAAATTAATAATGATGGTAAAATTGAAAGATTTTTAAAAGTTGATCCAACTGAGTTAAATTTATTACCAAATGGTGTTGTAATTAATGGCATTAAATATATGAACCAAACTTTATCAATTAATATTAATTCACAAAATAATTTGATTATTAAACATACCG
This sequence comes from Yamadazyma blattariae, assembly GCA_030581595.1. Classification (NCBI taxonomy): domain Eukaryota; kingdom Fungi; phylum Ascomycota; class Pichiomycetes; order Serinales; family Debaryomycetaceae; genus Yamadazyma; species Yamadazyma blattariae. Next base: position 85,335 of record JAKTTU010000013.1, read on the forward strand.
GACCAATAAATGGCGAAATTTCACAAAATATCACAATTAATGTTGGCGAAAGAAATAAAAAATCAGGTAAATATAGTTTAAATGATGGTGAAAGTTTAGAAATCCCAGTTTTTAAATTATCTAAATCTTCTGTCAATTCAATTTGTGAATGTGGTTTAGCTCAATTTATCAATATTACTGATGGAGTTAATGGTGATAGTCCATACCTGATTAATGATGGTGATAATTCAACTCATTGGCAACCAGTTTCAAATTCTTCAATCACCAAAGTTTTAATTGATTTAAAAGAATTCAAAAATTTTTCAAATATTGAAATCAATTGGGGTGAAAGACCACCATTAAATTTATCAATTTCACAATTTAAATTAAATAATGATTGGGATAGTAATGAATTATTAGCTAATGTCGATTTTGGTAATGAGTTATTTAATAAATTCCAAGTTTACAAAAATTCTAATGACACTAGTACTGTATCTCAAGAGGATGCATTTAATGAAATTATTTCTCAAGATGTTGATATATCTGCTCCATTTAATGAAACTGAATTTTCTCAAGTTATGTTACCTACAACATTTAATTCTTCAGTTATTAGTTATACTGAAGGGATTTGGTCAAGGTACTTATTATTAGAATATAACGGTGTTCATGATAAAGAAGCAATTGATCCATTTTCTACTGGGGGAGCTAAAATTTATGAATTTGTTCTTTTTTAGAAACGTTTTTCTTTTCGATAACTAGAAAGTAATGTACATTTTTTATTTTTTGCTTTTATATGTTTTTGTTTATAGTTTATAGTGTAGAAATAAAAAGTTTTTATATATTAATCAAGTTTAAGTAATTATTTTTTTAGTTTTCTTGCTAACAAAAGTTATATATATAATATTCTTATTTTATTATGATTACTATTATTATTATCTCTAACGAAGGGCTTCTACCATTTGAATAAGACGTTTAACACCAGCATGCCAATGTCCAACTTCTTCAGGGAAACTTGAAGCAAATGAAAGAATTAATGAACCAGCAGCTGAATAATCTTTTGCATCTAAACATTGAGCAATTTCTTTTAATGCTTCAATAGCACCAGGTGATAATAAATCATCGTTATTTAAATGATCATAAAGAATGTTTAATCTTTTTTCCATATCTTCACCATGTTTAATGAATTTTTCGGGAATTTTTGGTTTAATATTATTATATGATTCTGAAAAAATTTCAAAAATTGATAATTTATCACTTGAAATATGTGATCTATCTCCAGCTGGATACTTTTCTTTTACAGGTTCAGCAAGTGCAGCAGCAGCTTGGGGTGGAGGTGGAGGAGGTGGAGTTTGTGTAACTGATGAAGCACCCATTGGTGGTGGACCTACTGAAGGAGGTGGACCAACAGATGGTGGAGGACCAACCGGTATTGATGAATTAGTGAATGATGTAGTTGGTGGTGGCGGAGCAACATTATTTTTTGGTGGTGGTAAGATACCTCCACTTGATACTCTAGATTGTCCCATTGGCGGAGTAGCAGATGCAGTTGGAGCATATGGATTTTTAATTGGAGTTGGAACTGAATTATTCATTCTTGGTGATAAAACACCACCCATTGGTTGAGTTGGGAATCCTGGAGTTGTTGTTCCATTTGGAATTGCACCTGTTGATGGTGGTGGAGCATAAGGATTATTAACTGGTGTAGGAACTGCTGCAGCAGCAGGAACAGAATTTGAGGGTGGTGGAGCATAAGGATTATTAACTGGAGCGACACTTGGAGTTGCTGGCCCACTTTGTGGTTGTGGATAGCGAGGTTGAACATTTCCTTGACGAGGAGATGTAACACTACTTCTAGTTGGACCTTTTGGAGGACCTGGTGGTGGTGGAATTGAAGTTGATGAGGAAGTTGAACTTAATGGAGGCCTTTGAGAACCTGGAGTTGATGCTTGAGGAGCAGCTGATGCAGCACGACGTGGAGGAGCTGATTTTTGTTTAAAAGTATCAGGTAAATCATTCCAACCTTCAGTTTCTTGTTTATAAGCAGGTTTTGGAGGTGGTGAAGCTACTCCATTACCAAAATTACCATTAGGTGGAGGAGCAACTGGTTGTTGAGGTTTAATATATGGATTACTATGAGCTGTAGCAGTAGCTGGTACATAAGGATTGGATGGTTGTCTAGCATATGGATTAGGAACTGCATTAGAAGCAATTGGTGGAACTACTGAATTTGGAGTTGAATTTGGTGGTGACAAAATATTTGATGGCGGTGCCATACCCATCGGTCTAAATGATTGACTAGCAGTTGGTTGAGAATATTGATTTAATGGTGAAACATGAGTAGCTGGAGGTCTACCACCTGGTGTAGTACCATTAATTGATGGAGGTTGTTGAGGAATAATACCAGCACCAACAGTAGTAGCTGCATTACTAGGCTGTCTTGAATAATAATTAGCAGTCCTTGAACCACCTCTAGTATTAGCAGTACCATTAAATGCTGAAGTCTTAGTTTGTTGAACTTGAACTTTTGAAGAAGCTTTACTAATACGTTCCTTTTCAGTTTTAGAACCATCAAAATCATCAGGTAATAATTTTAAGAATTCATCAGCAATTTCAAATTGACCAAAACCAGCAAGTAAATTAACATACTCAAGAATTACTTTACAAATTGGTTCAATTGATGGACCTGATAATACACCTAAACTTTTTGACAAAGATTTATAAGTAACAATTTTTTCAGCAAAATCATTTAATGCTTCAAATCTTGCATCTGAAGGAGATTGAATTTTTTCATTTTTTGAAGCTAGTAATTCTTTTTCAATATTTGGCAATTCTTTTAACCAAATATTAGCAATTTTATCAACTGATCCGCCAGCTAAATAACATAAAATTGCATCATCTCTAATTGAATTTTGTTTTCCTTTTCCTTTTCCTTTTGGATTTGAATTTAAAATTCTATCACCTAATTCAATAATTTTACTATTAAAATCATCATCATCTTTAGCAAATGAAGAAATGGAATTTGCAATTAATTTCCAATCACTAACATCAGCATTAGCAATAATATCAGTAATATTATTAGATGAGGCATTATAAAGAACTCTAGCAAATTCTGATCCTTTTTCTTTATTAAAGAATGCATTTCTAACTTTATCTTTAATTGAATTTGAAGCGTTTAAAGCTAAAACTAAAGCTTGTTCTAATTTGTCATTATCAAGACATTCTTCAACTGCTTCATCAATTTTATTACTTAAAATGAGTTTAATTAATTTTTTATCAGTTTCTGAAGATTTTGGTGAATACAATTTAAAAGTTGATGTACCAGGTACATAAATTGGAACTGATGATTTAGTTTCACTAACATCTTGTTGTACACCTAACTTATCGAAGAATGAATCATCAACATTTTCTTCCTTATCATCTTTTTCTTCAGTTTCAGTTTCTTCAGTTTCAGTTTCACCTTTAGACTCAGTATCAGTTTCAACTTTTCCATTAGAAACTTTACCATTAGTTTCGTTTTCATCTTTAACAGCATCGGTGAAAAGTTGTTTTTTATCAGAAGTTGATAATTTCTTTAAAAGTTCCCAATCAGATTTATCAGTTGAATTAATTGAGTTAGTTAATCTTTCATCAATAATTTCATTAAAATCATTAGAATTAAAAGCTTTTGAAATCTTATCTGAAGAACCTTGTAAATCACCATGGCCAGAAATTTTTTTAATTTCAACTGTTGAAGACTTACCATCTTTATCCTTTTTAACAATAACTAATTTTGAACCAAAACCAAATGAAACATTTGCTGGACGTTTCAACCATTTTGGAGCTTGTTGTTTTTCAAAAGTTGGTTGTTGAGTATCGGTAGTTGAAATTTGATTCCAAAAATCATCATCATTATTTGAAGCAACTTTAGTACTAACTGGAGGTGAAGTATCTTGTAATGATTGAATAATAATTTTACCATCAAATGAAGCAGTTGCAAAAATGTCTGGAGCATTTGGAGCAAATTTTGTTAAAAAAGCCCAATTAGCAGTAGTTGGATATTCACCTAATTTTGAACCTTCAATTGGATTCCATAACATAGTACTATTATCTTTACCACTTGAAATTAATAATTCAGGATCCTGTTTACACCAATCCAATGATAAAACACCCTTTTTATGACCTTTCATAATTTTACTTGGAGCATTTGAATTTCTTAAATCCCAAGTTAATATTAATGGACAACCATCATTATCAGATGCAGTAATTAAAATAGTTGAATCAGTTGGATGCCATGAAACAAATGAAAAATTAGCTCTACCTAATTCTCCATTATATGATAAATGTAAAACTTCTCTTTTTGATTTTAAATCCCAAATTGAAGTATAACCTCCATTACTTGTAGTTGCAAAAATATGATCAACTGCATTATTCCAAGCAACACTAGTAATTTCATCCATTGGAGTCATTGCTTTACCAGGTAATTCAGGTTCATCAAAAGTTTTAGTATTCCAAATAAAAATTTCACCTTTTGAACCACCAGAAACTAACATAAAAGGTTTTTTAGGATTAAATGATAAAGTTCTAACAGCACCGGAATGTTTTGAAGATTTAAAAATTGAAGCTTTTGATAAATCTTTTGATTTAATTAAAATTTCAACATTCCAAAATTCAATTACACCATTTTCAAAAGCACCAGCTAAAATACCTTTTGAATAATTATCAAATGGTTGAGACCAAGCTAATGAATAAAATCTATTTTCCACTGAAGCTGAAAAAATTGGTTCTTTATCATTAGTTGGTGAAAAAATATCCCATAATTCAAGGGAAGAAGAAGAATTAAAATTAACATCAACAGCACCTGCAACAGTACCAGTTGCTAAAATCGGCAAACAATCATGACTCCAAGCAAAAGTCGATGTACGACTTATCTCTTCTATCTTAACCATATTCTAAAATATATTATACACCCTTTGCAAATTTTTTTTGTTTGAATTTTTTTTCAAAAACTTTCAAACTTGTTGATCTGTCAAAGATTTCAATGTTTATTTTTGTCTTGTAATTTGTTCAATTAAAATCTTTTCTAACTTCACAATTGGGTATTTCTCTAGTATTCGATCTATACTTTCTACGAATCAATAGCCAATGATTGGTTTCTTAACTTAATTGTTTAAATTATTGTAGGTTTTCGAAAAACACCAGATAAACAGTTGGGTGGGCAATAATTAAGATCACAGACGCTCGTTGATTTTGGACCAACAGCAGAAAAAAAAAAATGATACACACGTGACCATCCTCGTGATACTGAAAATTCGCGATTTTCTTAAATGGTTTGATTTTTACGGTATTGAGATCAATAAGTTTAAACCGAGCTAAAACTTTGCAAAATCCTTTATTTTAGGTTTTGACCAAGATTTAAGTATTTAAGTATTTAGTTTCGGTTTATTTGGCAAAAAAAATAAAAATATAAACATATTCCAAATTTGTAATTGGGAAAGCAGGAGAAGAGACAGAAAAGAGACCAGATAAGAGACCAGAAAGAGACCAGAAAGAGACTAAAAAGAGAATAACTAGTTTGAAAAGTAAGAAAAGAATAACAATACAGGAATTTTCTAAAGATGGTATCAGTATCTACATTAACTCATCAGAACAATAAAAAAGTTTTAGGATTTTTATTACAATTTTTAAATCAAAAAGTTGCAAGACCTTCAATTAAAGCTTTTATTTTTGCATATTTATATATTATTTTACCGAAAGTGATTAATCATGTTATTGTATCAATTAAAAAGAAAAATTATAAACTGATTTTCCCAAGAATTCAAAAAATCATTTTAAAAGCTTTCCATCCTTTTAAATTCCCAATGTTTTCTGCAACTTTAGTTGCAATTATAAATATTTTAGAACCAATTATAGCTAAAATTTTATCAGGAAATAAAAAATTACATGGTGGTAAAAAATCAATTAAATTATTATTTATTTCAACATTTATTTCATCATTCATTGCTGCGTCTGCTACATTCCCAAATTTTCAAAATCATATTTTAGGTTATGGTAGATTTACATCTTTAGATTTAACTTTATTGGTTTTCAGTAGAGCTTTAGATACAACTTTATCATCATCATTAAGTTTAATTTTACCACAATTTATTCAACAATGTGGTGATGGATTATTATTTATTATATCATCAAGTTTTATTATGTATTGTTGGTTTTTCCATCCTTCAAGATTACCACCAGCTTATCGTCAATGGATAACTTCAGCTGCAAATATGGATAATGAATTAATTCTGGTTTTAAAGAATTTACATTTTGGTAAAGATGAATATGGTATTAAAAGTAATACTTTAAATGAATATTGTAAAAGACATAATAGAGATATTAAAGAAGGTAATTTAGTTGATCATCAACCTTTAAGTTGTGAATTAGTTCATGCTTTTAAAACTAAAAATTGTGAAGTTCATGCTTTATGGAGATTTAAAAGGGGGTTTGAATTTGCATTTAAATTATATGGTGGTATAAATGCTTTAATGTTATTATTTCCTAAAAAAATCCCAATGATTTTAAGAATTAAAAGAGCTTTAATACTGTCAATTAGATCTTCTTGCTTTTTAGGTTCATTTATTGGTCTTTATTGGTATTTTGTTTGCTTAGCAAGAACAAGAATTTTACCAAAAATTTTCCCAAATATACCAAAAACTCAATGGGATATAACTGTTGGTCCAACAGCTGGTGCAATTGCTTGTGGATTTAGTGGATTTGTTGAAACTGCTCAACGTCGTAAAGAATTAGCATTATTTGTTTTCCCAAGAGCTATTGGAACTTTAGTTCCAACTGAACTTACAGAAAAAAATCTTTTTATAGAAAGAATTGTTTTCGCTTTAAGTATGGCTATTTTAGTTGCTTATTGTAAAAGAGATCCTTCAAAAGTTAGAGGAATCTTTGGTAAAGGTTTAAATGCAGTTATGAGTGTTTAAAAAATAAAGAGAAAGCTTTCACCTAGTAGCATATGGTAAGTTGATATTATAATTTTCAGTGTAACATATGATCAATTGATACCCAATTGATATCCAATTATTTATTTTAATGTGTATATAATAATTAATATTTATACTTTTGATATAATTGCAAAATGAGCATTTTGTATCTTCTCTTTTTTTTTGTTAGTGGAATCTCAACATCTCTGAAAGAGCGTATCTTAAAAGAAAGACAGAGCATTATAATAAATCCATATGATATGTCAGATGTTGAAGAATCAGATTATTCTGAAATAGAGGAAGAAGAAGCGTTTGATAATGCTCATGAAATTAAACCTGCCATTTCAGGTAATTTTAGATCGCCAGGTGGTAGAAACCATGAAAGATTAGTTGAAATATTTGATATTGATGAAGATGAAGAAGTTATATTTCTATCACTTTTATGTTTATGTGATCCCAAGACTCAACCATCTGACAGTAATGATTATATATTAAGTGTTCAATATATATCTGAAATATTTATTGGAATTGTATATTGTATAATAAGAGAAGATTTAGAGGATATAGAAGATAAACGATTTGAAATGAGTATAAATTCAATTAAATTTAAAATGTGTTTACAAATTTTTAAAATATTAAATAAAATAGTTGACAATTTAGGGGTCAGTAATGATAAAGAATTATTAGACTTAAAGAAAATAAATATACTTATAGATTGGCAATATGATATAATAAGGTGGGGTCCAAAATTATATGATGATTTATTCAATTTAAAAACTAGTTATCTTATGACTTGTATACTACTTAATACATTAAATTTTTTATATTGTGATGAAGATGGATTTATAAATATAGCAATGAATCCATTCGGTTATAAATTTTCTGATTTATGGAAATATTATACAGAAATGTTGAAAATGGAATTACTGATTGATAGATTTTTAGAAGATCAAGATTATGAAACTCCAGTAGTTTTAATTGAAATGTTAAAAGGTACTTCATTAGTAAGATATATTTTAGGATCCATACTAAATAGAACTTATCGTTCAACAAGTTACAAAATTGATCTTGAAGATAAAAGTTTATTAGATATTTATGAACCGACTAGTAGAGATAATGAAAATGGAGGAGCAATAAATAGACATATTTCAAGCTTTGATTTTGCACAAGTAATGATGAATATATTTAATGATGATTATAAGGATAATAAGCAGATGAAATCATTATATCAATCGAATGGTTTTCCAATGTCAGATTCATTAGATGAAGAGGTTAAATATATTTTTGATTATGATTCAGCTGAAGAATTTCTGGATGATGATAGAGATGGTGATTATGACAATGATGATAATGATTATAATGACAATTATGATGATGACAATGAAACTAATGATATATTTAATAATAATCCTAATTTAGTGAATAAAATTCCTAAAGAATTAATTAAACAATTTGAATCAGGTAAAAATTTTGAAGAAAAATTTTTAAATGAAAATGAACAAGATGATTGGAACGATTTCCCCAGAGGTGATAATACAAAATTAAAGTCATGGTTTATTAATGACGATCTTACATTAATTAGAAGTAATTTAAAATCATCAAAATTACCTGAGCTTGAAGTTAGTAAAGAAGATGTTGATGATATGTTGATTAAATTTGAAAATATAATTATGGAAAATAAATTAGTTAATATGGATGCTTTTGGTAAAGAAATTATTAGCATGATTGCACAAACCAATTATAATAGTATAGTATTTTCATTATCAACTAATTTAATTGATATAATAATTGGATATTTATTTACTGAAGCTGATGAAAAAAGGTACGAATCATATATTTCAAGAAATTTAATTATACCAGTTTATTCAATTAAAACATTTGAATTACTATTTATTTCACAACCAGAATTTACAAAAAATTTAATAGTTGAATTATTTTTCGTTAAAGATAAAAGAAGAATTTTAATTTGGAAAATATGTCATGAAATTAATTTATCTCATAATTTGATTGATTTCGTTTGTCAATTATTAATTGGTTATCCGATTTCTGAAAATAATTCCAGACAAGGTAAATATTTAGAATTAAGTAAAGTTGAAAAATCAATGTTAATTAATGAATTTATGGAAAGCAGTACTACTTTTTTATCGGCCTCTGATGGTATTGAAAATAATGAAGGCTACGAATTTACTTTATCACCTGTTGTATGTAAAAAATTTGTTCATTTAATTTGTCTTGTAATTACAAAATTAATTAGTGAAAAAGTACTTGATCCAACTGAAAATTCAAAGAACAGTCAAGATAATAATAAAGACACGGATGATGAATCAGATTCAACAAGAATTAATGTAGTTCATTCAATTTTAGGGTTTTTATTCACTTACATGAGTAAAGTTCCTTCAGCTAGAGCATTATATTTTCAATTACTTCAAATGATTAATTCTGGAGATGAAGATGAAGTTGTTGTTCAATCAGTTGTTGAGACTGATAAAGAAAAACAGGGAGAGAATATAAATGATATAAAGTCTCATTTGAATGCAGCTGTAAACGATAAGCCAATTAGATTCAAGAGTGGAGTGGATTTAATTAAAGATTTTATTAATGCATATAAGAAAGTATTATTATATAATAATAATGAATTACCTATAGATCATTTAGGTAAATTAGATTCAATTACTACAATCAGTGAATTTTTTAACTATTTCCCGTTACTTTCACTTTCTTCAGCTTTTTGGCTTGAAATTGTTATGTCAAAATCAAAATTATTCCCAGAAGAAGAAGAAGAATTAGATGAACCTAAACCAACAAAAGAAAAGAATAAAAAAAAGAAGAAGAAAAGTAAAAAGAAAAAGTAAACAATACCCTGTTCCAATTTTCTTCTAATCTGTAATATAGTAATAATAGACAATTTTTTTTATAATAAAAAAAGAATAATCATTAATAGTCAAATATAGTCATATGACCTCTATTTGAATCGTCCCCCTTTCTCTTTTTGCACCCAAAGTGACTCTTTCTCGCACTGTATCTAATCCTCACCCATGAATCGTTCAGTTTTCAGAACCTTATCTACTTCAACTAAGAGAATGTCATCAAAGATCGAATACGTATGTTGACAATTTTAGTATATCGACTCAATTGATTAAGAATCATTGTGTTCCCCCCATATTTAAAAGAAAAATCGTACTAACATTATAGGTTAAAACAGAATTAGCACCACCACCAGCTGCTTCTTATTCTCAAGCAATTAAAGCTAATGGTATGTAAGAGATCTAACACAATACCTATATTTTTGTTGTCAATGTCATTAAATTGCTTGACAACCTTTATGGTATGACAAATTATATTAACACATTCTTTTTAGGTTTCGTTTATGTTTCAGGTCAAATTCCATATACTCCAGAAAATAAACCATTATCAGAAAAGCCAACTATTGCTGAACAAGCAGAAAGAGCTATTCAAAATGTTAAAGCCGTTTTAGAAGCTTCAAATTCAGACTTAAATCATATTGTTAAAAATACTGTCTTCTTAACTGATATGAAAACTCAATTTGCTGAATTTAATTCTGTTTATGTTAAATATTTCACTGAACATAAACCTGCCAGATCATGTGTTGCTGTCAAAGAATTACCATTGGGTGTTGATTTAGAAATGGAATCAATTGCTATTGAAAAGGATTCTTCAAAATTATAAATCAAGTTGTAGACTGTTATAAACAATTTTATTATTTCCTATCTCTTGAAAAACTCTTGACATCTGTCTCTTGATATAGCTTGAACTTCACCTCTTTGATGACAGTGTCTTTAATTCTTTCCAATTATTTTGATCTGATAGATTTCAAACTAACTAGCCATTCATTTACTTTCGATAAAAGAACACACTATACTAAACATATTAACATATTAAACATCTTCTTAATTTGTTACCGCAAGGGCTCCAGCCCTCACCTGAGCTGTGACTGCGAAAGTTCTCATAATTGATTTTAACACTACTATGTAGATATTTTTTTTTCCTGTAAAATTAGTACCTCAAATTTTCTCAGTGAAAAATTTATTCAATAAATTCATAATGGCTGGACGTGTTACTTTTAGAAGAAGAAATCCATGTATGTTTAAATGATTTAAATGAAATAATTAGAGATATTACAAGGTAGTTATTATGTATAATTCAACGGCGTGAAAAGAATCCCCATATTGATCATATATTTTGTATAAAGAGAAAATGGAAGACATGAAATATTGAAATGAAAGCGAGAAGATATACCCATGAACTTTAAAAAATATAGAGATTAGAATAATAGAAAGAGAATGAAATGATATATTAATTTAAGACCATACCCAGAGAAAATTAATAAAGATCACTAAGTACAGTTTAAACTAATTTTTTTCCACCTAGAATATTACTAAGTAACTATTATCATATCTCATCACAAATATTTTTAAAAGATTTTTAAAAGATTTTTAATACTAACAAATTTTTAGACAACACCAAATCAAATAAAATCAAGGTTGTTAAAACTCCAGGTGGTAAATTAATTGCTCATCACTTAAAAAAAGTTACCTCAAGACCAAAATGTGGTGATTGTGGTGAAAACTTATCAGGTATTTCAACTTTAAGACCAAGAGAATATGCTACTGTTTCAAAAACTCACAAAACTGTTCAAAGAGCTTATGGTGGTTCAAGATGTGCTAACTGTGTTAAAGAAAGAGTTGTTAGAGCTTTCTTAATTGAAGAACAAAAAATCGTTAAAAGAGTTTTAAAAGATCAACAAGAAAAAGAAAAGAAAGCCGCTAAAAAAACCGGTAAAAAATAAATCTAATCCTCATTAATGTGATCTACATACGTTAAATATACTTTGTATTCATAGGAAATTTTGAATCTTCTCTATATTCTCTATATTCTGTGTTATTTTCGCTACTTTTTGTCACTTGCAAATTTTGGGTATAATTTTCCAGTCATGTGACCATACACACAACTTTTTTCAGGTTGGGAGAAATGAAAAGGTTTGGGTGCAAAAATGAGAATTTTTGGATCTGATCTAAACTATGGAACTTAACTCAAATATTTCAAAAAAGATTGATCAGATAATTGGTATGTTCTAAAGCACATTAATTACCCATATTAGTATGGGTTAATACCGTAATACCGAATAACTTGTTTTCTGGGAGAAATTCAATTAAAAATGAGTAAGAATTGAAGCCTTTTTAAATACTAACAGAATTAGCCGCTGGTGATTCAGTTTGTAAAAAACTTGAAAATAAGAATGAAATTGATGAAGAATCAAAGATTAATATCCAATCAACTTTAGGAATGAACATCTTACTCGGTGAAGAATTAATTGATTTATCAATTAAAGAAAATTTACCAATTTCACTAAATAATGAAAAATTATTTTTTTTAGAAAATGTTGGTATCAGTATTTGGAATTATTCAAGTTATTTATTGCAAAATACAGAAAATTTTGAAATTATTTATGAATTAAAGTATTTTTCAAGTCTAATGTTTAAGATTTATGAAATAAGTAGTGGTGGTAAAGAAAGAGAAAGATCAATTGAATGTTTTTTTAAGACTTTCGAAATTTTATTAGATTATAAAGAACCTGAATCTGAATCTGAATTAGGAAGAGAATCAGAGTTAGGATCAGAATTCGGATCAAATGAAAGTAAATTCAAGATTAGAAATTTAATTGTATATTTAGGTAATGATATTGAAGATGACAATATTGAAAATAGGAAAAAATTATTAAAATTAAATTATTTTATTAAAATTAATGAAATTTCAAAAGCAATTGAAATTAATGAAAAAATTAGTAATTGTAATAATGAAATTCATAAAATTGATAGAATTTTATTTAATAATTGTATTAAAGTTTTCAATAATCAAGATTTTGAAAATTGTTCTAAATTTCTTATGACATTAATTAATAATTTAAACGAAGATGGAAACAAAGACGAAGACAATGAGAAGGTGAAAGTTAAAGGTAAAGAGAATAAAATTAAATTTCAAACTTATTCATTACTAATTCAATGTTTAATTAGATTAATTGATAAAAATGATAATAAAGAAAGGTTAGAAATTTTAATTAAGTTAATTATTGAAAAATATCCTGATAATATTCAAACTTATATTTTAACATCATTAAGTAAACCATTTTTAAATAATTTAGAAATAGGACCAATTGTAATGCAAATGATCGTTAATATTGATATTGAAAGCGGAAGTATGAATGGACCAAATGTCAAAGGATCAAGTAATTGCAATTTATCAATAATATTAGATATTTTAAAAGAATTAAGTAAATATAGTTATGAAGAATGTAAGAGTTGTTTAGACTTTTTACTTAATAAATTTGAAAATAACAATGAAGATAAACAATCGATTGAATTAGTTTTTTTAACCAAAATTTTTATAATGATAAATCAAGAAGATAAAGAAGAAATTAAAAAATTTATAATTAGTTGTGAAAAACATTTTAAATTTAAAATTTCAAGAAATTATCAATTAAGTATAATTACAATAATTTGGAATAAATCAAATAAATTAATTAAAGATAAAAAATTTGAAGAATCAATTAAATGGTTAAAAATTTGTGAGTTAAGATTTTTACAAAGTAGTGATAATGATGAAGAATTTTGGAAAATTCAAAGGAAAATTCAAAAAAATTTAATTAATTTAAATAAATTTAATGAATCAATTAATATTTTTGAAAAAATGCCAATTGAAATTCAAAATAATGGGTTGACATTAAATAATATGTATTTAATTTATTTAAAATTAAAAAAGTTCGAAAAATGTTTTGAAATTTTAGAGAAAATTATTCTTTTAAAACCAATTAATTATTTATCAATTATTTCAAATTGTATCCAAGAAAGTAAAGGATCTTTTAATAATTTCCAAAATTTAAAAATTATGAAAATTTTATGTAAATTAATGGATAATATTGATGGTAAAGTAATTAGTAAACGTGAAGTAAATTTACCAGCTGCCATTAGATGTACTATATTGATGATAGAGAATCAAAAAGATTATATTATCAATAATGATTCTGGTATTGATTCTAGTACTGATTCTTATACTAATGAAGACATTGACAAACAATTACTTGAATTATTTGCACAAATATTAAAATTTAATAAAATTAGTAAAGAATTTTTTAAAATTGAAGATATTGAATGGTTTTCAAGTAAATCATATAATTATAGTATTTTAAATATTGAAAACAAAAAATTAAATAATTCAATTAATTTTATTTCTTATTCAATTGAATTTAACAATTTAATTCCTAGAATTCCTGAAACTAAAGAAAATTATTTAAATTATTGGTTAATTAAAAGTTATTTAATTAAAATAATTTGTTTAAGTCTAATTAACCCCAAAACTAGTACCAATGATAAAGACAATGATAGAATTAACTCCAGAGAAGAAATTAATAATTGGGAAGAAATTAATAAAATTATTGAATATTGTCTTTATGATTTAAAATTAAATAAGATAATTGAATTTAAAGAAATTAAATGGATTAAAATTTATTATCAATTATTAATTTTTAAATTCCAATATAATTTAAAATTTGGCACAATTGAAAATTTAACAAGTATAATTGAAAGTTTGAAAAATATACCTAACGCTAATTTTAAGAAAATTGGTTTAGAAAGTTTTATAAAATTAATTATTGAAATTGATAATTTAAAATATAATAATTTAATAATTTTATTAATTGAAAATTTAATTAATTTAAATAACAATCAATTAACTAATAAAATTTTAAAATGTATTAGGTTAAGTATTTCAAATAATCAAAAAAATTTTGAAAATTTTGAAAATATTTATAATATATTAATTAATTTTATTCAACAACAAAATATCCCTCCTAAATCCAATCATCAAAATAATGAAGAGACTAATACAGATGATAGTGAAGAAAGAGAAGATATCGAAAAAGAATTACAATTAATTTGTACAATTATTTGGAATTATGGAATTGATTTACAATCAAATAATGATTTCATTAATTGTAGAAAATGGTGTTTAAATAGTATTCAATTATCAGGATATTTCAATAAATCATTTCAAAATCAGGTATGTTAATTCTCCGAACTATTGTTATTACTTAGGTTAACTGTTTACTAACGATTTTAGTTAAAGAAATTATGGGAGCAAATGAAAATTTAAGAGCATAAAATTATTGTGCCATTTTTTGAGATAATCCCATTTTTATCTAATTATAATCCACATCATAATTCTATAATCTAATAATTATTAAATTTATCATATAAGTTATAGAGAATTTGATATAAATAAATTTATAGCAGTTCAGCTTATGGCAAATTCATTTTTGAAAAGGGTAATTTTTTTTACATTGTTCAGAATTATATACAGGCAAAATCCTTATCAAAAGTTAGTCACACGAACAAAATATATAAACAGGATAATTTCAACCAATAAATAATAATTTAAATAATCAGTTATAATCTATCATTTATAATTTCTGATTTATTATAATTTATATTATATTTTATTATATTTTATTAAATTACTTAGCTTAATTTTAAGATGGACCAACCAAGATTATCACAATTATTAAATAATACTTATATACCACCCAAAAAGATTGAAAAAATTAAAACTGTACCACCTTATCATCCATGTTTAATTGTTCAAGATAAACAAAGTGATGTAACAAAATTAAAACCTTGTGGTTGTGCTGATTCTTATTGTGTTAAAAATGTTGATTGGATTCCTAAACCAAAATAGAAAAATGGCACAAGTTTAAAAAAAGGCACCCAAGTGTCCTTAAGATAGAGAAATGTAAGTGAATAGAGAATTGAAATTGAGAGAGAACTAGAAGAATTTGAAGGATTTGAAGAGAAAGAATTGGGAGATTTAATTTAATGGGAGGCATTGGTAATTTAATAATAGAATATAGAAAGAATAGATTAGTGATATAAATTAATATATGTTTTTGTGTATTCTTATCTTGTCTCACAGAATTACTTATATGTAACTTAGCCTAGTTGTATTGTAGTGGGAGAGATGATAATAGTAGCTGTATAGGTGTATAGGTGTATAGATGGGTGTGTTAATATAACTATTGTTGATATAACTAGTGTTGCTATAACTAGTGGTAGAGTAAGTGGTGATAGAATGATTTGGCAGTAAGTGTGTTGTGGTGGAATTATCCTTTAATGATCCGTTTGATTTCGGTAAAGGGAAGCCGCAGAGAAATGCCAGCCGCTTGAAAAATTAAAATTGGGAATCATAAGCGACTTATATTAATTATACTTATTATAACCTTGTTGGCATAGATACTTGGATGGTTTTGAAAACTAGTTACACTAATCATTTGGTTCACTATCGCTAATAGATCCAGTAAAAGATGAGTAAAGTCTAGTTCAACCCAAAAACTGACATAATCAAATCAAATAAATTAATAATTATACCACAAATCATTAAGAAAATGAAAACACCAAGTTCAAAACCTAATATACCACCAAGAATAAATAAAATAACGAATAAGGTTTTTTTACCGAAATAAACAAAATTTTCTCTAAATTCTTCAAATTTTTCGATTCGTAAATTGGTCCGTTCAATTAACGATTGATGATATAATTTTAAATCATTGATCTGTGAAAACAATAAATTGATTTTGTTCCCAGTGAAAATTAAAGTGGTTTGGAAAGTTTCATTATATAATTCGTAGTTTTTGTGTGATTTTTCACCCTGGGTTTCAATTAGTGATAAATATTTCTGAAAATTTTCTAAAATTTCTGAAATGAAAAGTAATCTACTTTCATATTGTTTGACTTTAATTATATCTTGATCTTTTTTAGTGTTTAGGTATTCTTCAACAACTTGTATTTCATCAATTGTTTTTTTAAGTTCTTCATATTTTGAAAACGTTAATTTTGATGTGGCTAGTGATCTTAATCTTTCAAGTTTTTCTAAAATTAATGCATTTTCATTTGAAATATTTTCTAATTCAATATATTGTGGTTGAATCATCGCCAATTGATTTTTAAGGAATTGCATTTGGAAGAATTGAATTTGCAAGAATTTTTAAAAATTGAGTTCTTTTTATAATTGAATATGCACCTTAAAGCATAAATTTTATTTTTAATATTTCTTTTTGGTAATTATAAGTACTTGCTCATTGCATTCACATAGTTTACAATTTTCAGTAAATGTAATTGTTCACTGTATTTACCGTGTTCACTGTGTTAGACTAAATATTGTTGCAGAACCATTTTCCTGTTATTTTATTTCACTATTTTAAAAGTATAACTGCTAGACTACAACTGTTAGACTACCAATTCTATAAAATCTTGTCAAACTACAAGAGAAGAGTGTAACTAGTGGTTATATTACATTTCTATAAACAATCAAATGCCTTCATTATTTCATTAATTCATTACCCTCTTGATTATTGTTGTGTTTGGGATGTGATGGTTGTTGCTGCTGCTGTGGCAGTTGATCAATTATTGAATCATTATTAATTAATTGATTTGTAATTTGTTCCCTTTTCCAAAATCTTAATAATAAATCACCGTAATTTTGTAAGTCTTCCACGCTAATCATTAATTTAAAATCCAACAATAACAAAAATTGTAATTCTAAATAATTCAATTCTTCTAACGGTAAACCACCAACTTTTGCATATCTCAAATTCTTATAAAAAATATCAGAGAAGAATTTTGACGATATGGTGATTCCGCTAATTATCAACCTGTGAATATTATAAGAATCCATTACAAATAACTGTTCTTGATCTTTATCCTTTTTCAAATTGTTTGCTTTCTTAGCAATACGGTCAAAGTAAACTAGTAACGATAAGAATACTTCATTGGTGACGGGACAGTATTTGAGTACTCTGGATAAGTATGCATGTAAGGAGATTCCTGGGATATTGGTACCATGGAAAGCTAAAACGTTAGCTAAATATTTATTCTTCATTTCGTCATCTTCATCAAGATCATCATCTTCAAGATTTTCCGTGTCCAAGGATTCATAGTTCTCTCCGTTATCTGCACTACCACTTTGGTGATCTCTCCTTTTACGTTTTTCCAGTTTTAATTTTTGTCTAATTGCGATAGTATTATCGAAATGATTGGGATGTAATTTATCATTAGCTTCAATTATCTTAGTTAATAAACAACTCAACATTAATATTAAATCATTTACTGGGTAATCAATTATATTTAAATGATCACCATCATCATTTTCTGAAGGTTTAATTGTTAAATTATTGAAAAATTCTGTATATGACATATAATGATCTGGTTCAATGTACGATAAATTGATATTTGAGATATTTGGTAATGATCCATGAGAATGACTTTGTTGCTGATTTTGTGATTGTGATTGTGAAATATGTGGATTTTGTTGATTATTTAGTATATTTTGAAAATTTTGATTTGGAACTGAATAACTTAAACTGTTTCTTTGAAAATTTGGTATAAAATTATTATCTAAATTAACGTTAGTGGTTGGGATTGAATGTGAAGGATTAAATGAATTTACATTAGCATTATTATTATTATTATTATTATTATTATTATTTGAATTTTGATGATTTGGATTAGTTGGTTGATTGGGTGGTTGAGTTCCCTGGGGGTGTGAATATTTATAAGAATTTGAGTTTGACGAGTACGATGAACCAATTATATTTGGAGTATTATGGGTTGAAGGTAAATAATTTAATGAATTAGGGAAAGAATTTTTAAAATTATTTAGTGATTGTGAATGATTTGCCTGATTTGAATGACTCTGTGATTGTGATTGTGAAGGTTGTTGATGTGATTGTGATTGTGACTGGTGATGGGAGTGACTATGACCTATTGATTGACTGTAAGTTGGAGGATTATTAGGTAATGATTGGAAAGAATTAAAATTTGTAAAATCATTAGTTATAGTATTTGAACTATCTATCGAATCACTTAAATTATTTGGATTTGACATTGAATTCATTGAATTTGACATTGAATTTGACATTGAATTTTGTTGATCATTAGAATTTGAAGTATTTTGGTTTGGGAAATATTCATTTTGATGTTGTTGTAAATTTTTAGTTAAATTTGATATTTTCGGTTTATCAAATGAATTATTTAAATTCATCTAGAAGGAGTTAGTAATAAGTTCTAAAACTAAGGGGGAAGTAAGTGATTATTGAATTGAAATAATGAGCAATAGTATAGGAATTTTTAGGAATAAACTGGGAATCAAAACACTCATGACCAAAAAATGAATTATCAATGGTATAGTATAACTAAATCTTATATTGAATTCCAACGACCCATACTATGAATCTGGAGGCATAGTGAAAACATAGTGTGTGTCATGGGCCAAAAAAAAAAATGAAAAATGAAAAACCTAGTACATAATATAAGTACATTCCGATACCCCGATTCAATCAATAAAACCAAAGCACAAAAAAAAACACCAAATGAATTGGGTTCAAGTTGTAATATGAAATTGTCGACCACAATAACGTGTGAACGCCAATGGCGTCACCAGCTGTCATCCACTTCTGCATCACGATCCCACCGTTGAAAACATACCGCTACCAGTTGGTAAATAATTTTGTCCAGAAAAAGTGAGAAGTGGTGAGAATTTAAAATTGCACTGTAAGTAAGTAAGTAAGTAGTAAGTACAGTAAGTACATTAAGTATAGTAAGTAAGTATAGTATTATAGTACAGTACAGTATAGAGTACTATAGTAGTGTAGTATAGAGTAGTATAGTATAGTATGGTCTTATAGTATGGTATAGTATAGTATAGTATAGTATAGTATACTATAGTGTCTGTTAGTCTTGTAGTAATGAGCGGAACTGTCTATTCCTTTATGAGAATGAGAATACGATCGTTAGGATAGGTATGATAAGTGGTTATGTTTAGTAGCTTCTGTTTAGGTTTATGTTTAGTAGCTTATGTTTAGTAGCTTTAGTAGCTTATGTTTGCAAGTAAACATTTATCATAGTGCTCTGCTCTCTCCTCAGTGAACCAGTGAACCAGTGAACCTCACTGATGGAAATCTCATGAAAATCTCAACTGATAATCGTAATCTTTAACTATTGAAAAAGACTTGACTATTGACTATTGACTTGAAAAGACTTGACTATTGACTTACTATTGGCTATTATTAACATGTCTACAGCATCAAAACTTACATTAGGATCATCAATTTTTTTTGCAATTGGTGCCTTCGTTTTCATTAATTATTCACAACAAACTGAAAGATTAAATTTAAGACAAGGTCCAGTTAAAGATGCTAAACGTATTGAAGAGAGGAATAGAGAACAAAAGGATCATCAACAAAAGAAAAATCTAATTAAGAACAATTTAGAGCATTTAGAGCAAATTAAATTAAAGGAAAAATTTGAAAAAATTCAACCTTTAAATGATGAAATTATTACTGGTCCTGAAAAGTAGTTACAGCTTTATCGAGCTTGCACAGTAATCATAGTACTCAAAGTACTTTTGTACTTTAAACTTTGAAGTACAATGAATATGCATATTGTAAATAGATTTTATGTAGATGTAAATAGATATACTTCTGATATTTCCGTTATGTCTTATCATTCTGATTATGTTCTTAATAGAATAATGGCATTCTTCAATAGCTTAATCCTTATTCTTTCTTGTTCTTATTACTTGTTAATTCTTATTCTTTCTTGTTTTCATTACTTATTACTTGTTAATTCTAGATTTAATGTTTGTGTTCTTGGAGACACCAAAAGGTTAAATAATTCTCTTGATGTACTATGATGCACTTTTCAATATTAACCTTAGTAAATTAGTTTTGCTCTAAATCATTAATCAAAACGATTAAAACTATTTAAAGATTTCTTAACTTTGTAGCTAATTTCAAAACTGGCATTTACCATAGGTTGTTTGAAAACTTTTCTCGATGCGTCTCTCTACCTGCTCACTGCGCTCCATCCACCGCTCCATCCTCTGCACGCTATTACCAGATTGTTTATTAGATATTTGTTTATTAGATATTTGTTTAGATGCCAGAATGTTTGTTGGAGATAACTAGTAACGATGCTAATGTTTCTTAATGCTGTAAATAATATCTAGCAAAGCTATAGCTTAGAGCTGATAACTTTACCAACGTAACTAAAATGAGAGGAAGAGAGTAGTTTAGATACCATTTAAATAGAGTCAGAGTTTATTTAAGTAGAGGTAGAGTTTATTTAAGTAGAGTTTATTTAAGTAGAGTTTATTTAAGTAGAGTTTGAGGGTTATAGAGACAGAAGATTCTAACCATGACCCATTACTATTTACACTATTCCAATTTCCCAACAATTTCATCATCATTCGATTCATTCAGTTCTGAATGATCATGATCTTGATCATTAGAAAAGTCGTTATCAATTTCAGAATTTGAACTATTTGAACTACTGTTTGAATTTGCAATTTCAAAGTCATTCTTATGTAAAAAATTTAAAATTCTTTGATTCATTTTTTCATTCCATAATTTTTCCTTCTCTTTCTTTAGTTCTTTTTGTCTTTGTTCTTGTTCCTCTTTTGTTAATTTTTCGCCTGGTTTTAAAAATCTCTTGGGACTTGATAGTGAAGGTGGTGGAGACAGTATAGACAGGATTGTTTGTGATGGAATTATTTGAGATTGAATTGTTTGTGATTGCACTGCTTGTGATTGCACTGCTTGTGATTGCACTGCTTGTGATTGCACTGCTTGAACTGGTTTGGAAATTGACAGAATCAGTATAATGTTCCCTTGATTACTTAAAGAATTTGATCTTGATCTTAATTCTTTACTAGGAGGTTTACCATCATTTTCATCATCAGGAATTAAACTATTTCTTCTAGAACTAATTTCATCATTCATACCAACTAAGATACTAGCAGCTTCTAATAATTGAACTTGTTGATGTTTACTAATCAATAATTTCTTAGTTACATTCCATTCAGGAGTATGTTCCCATAAATGTTTAGCTAATGATGAAATATGTTTATACCCTTTACCACAAGATTCACATTTTAATTCTTGTTTTAATCTACCACTTTCACCTTCACTTATTCTACGAACTACAAATTCTCTACTTAAAGTAGGGGTTTCATGTTCATCAAATATTTTATCTTCGTAAAAAATTGAATTTTCTTTATCTTCCCTATACTCATCTTGAAAATTGGTATTAAAATTGGTACTAAAGTTATTATTGTTAAAATTATTGTTAAAATTTGGGAAATTATTAAAATTTGGGAAATTTTGTTTAGGACTTTGATAACTCTGACTATAACCAGGACTTTGACTACGTTGTCTATTTAAAAATGGGGTAGATGTAGTATATGAATTTGAATTCAGGTGATGATTTTGATGAGGCTGAGATGAGAATCCATTAAATGATTGTGATGTACTACTATTTCTACGATGTCCACCACCATTACTACCATGGCTATTGCTATGACTGTGGTTGTGGGTATGCTGCTGGTTGTGCTGCTGATGTTTGATGGGAATTGTGTATGGACTAGTGACGGAGTTTCGTCTATTATAATTATATTGACTAGTAGTCATAACAATAAGATCGAAATTACGAGAACCAAACCGTTATAAATATTCACAAATTGAGTGTTTCTATCGTCCCACACCACTTCTTATTCTTTGACCTCTTGGTACTTCACTATCCTATCTGGCAAAACGTGACTTATGGGTTGTTTTCTAAGGCAAGAAAATTTTTTTGTTTTAGGGTTTAAAAAAGTGAAATGGTTTAAAATTTTTTTTATCGTTTTTTTTATCGTTTTTTTTTTGTGCAGCCAACTCATCGTGGTCACGTGAGATGGAGTTTGCAAAGATTATAACCCACAGGAATTTTGTCTAAGACCATGAAAGGGTTACTGTCACGAAACAAACATGGTGGACAAAAAGGGGTTCACACGGGTGACGATGATGGTGAGGAGTGGGCAATGGGTAATGAGAATTGGTGGAAAGGGCAATGTGGTGGAAAGTGGTAGATGATGAGATGAGATGAGGCGAGTTATGGTGAATGTGAAAATGTAAATGATGATTAGATGAAGAAGGTATTAGATGTAGAATGTGTTAGATGAACAATGATTGGATGTAGATGATGGAGACTATTAGAGATACAGGGATAGTAAGATAAAATACATACACAACTAAAAAGATTCAGAATCTAATAAATCATTAGTCTTATCAATATCAATATCATCACCATCACCAATTTGATCATTATCAATAACATTAGCTTGATCATTATCAATTTCAAACCCTTCAGCTGGTTCATATAAAATTGAAGTAATCTCTTTTAAAATTAATTTAATATTAACTTCATTTTTTAAATTAATTTCATCAATATCCATTGAATTTTGAATTAATACTTCAATATCTCTTAATTTATTATAATAAAATTCTTTCTCTTCTTCCCATCGACTAGCATTAATAGTTAATTCATTTAATTGAGTTGTTAATATTTCATTTTGATTAGTTAAATCATTAACTTCTTTATTTAATGTTGTGATTTTTGAAGATGATGTGTTTGATGTTGTTGATGATGAGTGAATTGGGTTACTCATGACCCTTTTAGGTACTGACTTACCAACTGAACTACCAATTGAATTAACTGTTGAATTACCTGAAGAATTTCTTGCAGAATTACTACTCTTAATTCTTGAATTTGGAGTTGATTGAACCGAATTATTAGAATTAGATGATGAAGTAGTTCTAACCCCATTTCTAGAACTAACCAATCTTTTATTTCTTCTTGCTCTAGCATCATAATCATTATTCAAATCTTTATTTTCCATCCAATATTTTTTAAACCATTGTAATAATTCTAAATTATCCTGTAATCTACATTTAACCAATTTATTCACATCAATATTCTTTGTGATTTTATGTTTACTAAACCCACTTTGTAAAATTTTCATATTATTTAAGTACTCGTATTCATTCTTGGTGGTGAAATTAACTCTTGAAATTGGTATATCTTGATAAATTGAATCAAGTAATTGACAATACGCTGCCCCACTACCACATTCTTCAACTTTGGTGTAGGATAAGTCTAAGGTGGTGTTCAACCATTGTAATAATTCGTTTCGTGATTCTCCAACCATCAGTTAATAATATTATGTGAATAGAGTGATACTCTGTGTTTGGGTACGCGATAGATATTTTGAGAATCCAAAACACTCGATCTGCATGAGGTACGTATGTAAATTACAGTGAGAATATCGACCTAGTGAGCATACCAAGTTTAAATAAAGATAGTATAGGAAAACAAGTAACATTTAAGAGAACAACTTAGAGATCTAGAGAACAGCTTAGAGAACAATCTAGAAAACAGCTTAGAGAATCTAGAGATCTAGAGATCTAGAGAAACCATGTACTCTTTATATCATTTCTCTAAGATTCTATACTAGTTCTATAGTCTAATTCCAATTCCATAAATCAAAATATAAATCTAATAAACAAGAACTACTCCAAGCTTGAGTTGGACTTGAATCATTACATAATTCACCATTTTTATTAGTTAATTCAGTTAATCCAGCCCATTCACTTTCTTTAATCCATTTTATATGAAATTGAATTTTCTCATTTAATTCAGTTAATAATTTAATTGATGGTTTATTATTAATTAATTTATTGTCTTTAGTTAATTTAATACAATTAAATTTTATATAAGCTCTTAAAAAATATCCTAAACACCAACACCATTCTGGTCCTTGATGATAATTTCTACCCTTAGCAGTAGCAAAATCTTCATTATCAATTGAATTATTATAATATGGTCTATAATTCCAATCACTTGGATCTAAAGTTTTCATACCAATAGGGCCTCTAATAATTTCATCAGCTGCTTTAATTGCATTATATCCATATTCAATATTAAATAATTCAGGGGCAACGGTCATAGCAATTGAAAAATTTGGTCTTAATTGATAATCTTCATATGGTTTACCTGATAAATATAAATCTTTATAAATCCCTCTTCTATTAATTAATTTACTATCAATATTAAAATTTTTATCATCTTCAGAATTAAGTGGTATATAAAAACATTTTTCAAAATTTTTTAAAATTAATTTTTCCCATTCAACAAATGATATTTTAGAACCATCCGGTTTAGAAACTTCCTTATATTTGAAATTCTCATTATTACTTAATTCATTATTAATAAATCTTAAACATGAATACAATAATCCTTGGATTTCAACTGCTGCTCCATCTCTTGGAGTTCCAGGAAATCCTTTATTACCAGCTTTAATACTTTCACCCATTTTATCCATCCAAGTACCACAATTAAATTGTTGACCACCAAAAATTAATCCATTTTCCCAATCAACTTTAACTTCAACATTGAAACCCTCATATTTCATTTGTGAATCTAAATTAGAACCAGCATTAGCTTCTCTATATTTTATACCTTTAGCATGTCTACTTAAAATTTCATAAATAATTTCACTAATTGAACTCTCATAATTAAATGCTTGAGGGTCGTCATATGGTATATAACTATCATCTAATGGGAATCTTCTACTAACTTTTTCATTTAATATTTCAATACCATTTGGTACATATTTAATATATTCTTGAATTGCTTGTAAGAAAAACCAAGCTGCATCACGAGCGTTATACCTTGGATTTCTACCAGCATCTAATAAATTTGGAATTAATCCATGTTTTAAAGTTTTAGCAAATCCTAGGATATGATTTTTAGCATCTTCATACCGTTCAGGAACAATTAATAATCCTCTAAATGAAATGAAAACATCTCTACCCCAACATCTCATATAATCATTTGAGAAATGTGGTAAACCAGCTGCTAAACATGGTACTTGTTTATCTGGTACTAAGGAAGTATTATTCATTAATCCAGTCATTTGAACTGAAGTTAATGATAAACTTTGAATAAAATTTGTTGAATTTTGTATTTTAGAACTTAATAATCTTAATATTCTAAATCTACATGCTTGATAAGCAATACCTATAACTAATGCAAAAAAATGTGGTCTCAAGAAATATGGTGCAACTTTTATCGCTTCGATTCTTGAAATTAACCATTTTTTAAATTTATCAATACCAATTGATGAATATTTATCTAATCTATTAATTACATAATCTAATGCCCATTCACCATCTCTTAAATGATTACTTAATGGATGAGCTAATGCATTTTCCCAAATAACTGATTTTAAAATTGAATTCCAACCTTCAAAACCTGCAAAAACTAAATTTCCATGATTTGGTATATTATAAGTTCCTTCAGATCCATTACTAAAATCTCTTTCTTCGGATTCACATCTATACATTAATGCATTTAAATCATATAAATTTAACTCTTTTGTTTCTTCAATTGCTCCTTCTTTAACATAATTATCTAAATTGATATCAACTCCTGGTATTTCAGTTGAATAAACTGCAATTGATCCTGGTATAAACAGATTAGTATCAACATTAATAATTGATTCATTATTAATAAATTCAATTTCTGGCAAATTTATTTCTTTTAACTCGACTGGTACTGAAGTTAATTTTTCCTTATCATCTTCATAATCACCAGTTTTAATTAACGTATAACCAAATTCTTTTTTAACTTTTGTACCCGATAATATACATGGTGATAAAATTTGTTTAGAATCTCCATTATTAAATTTAGTTCTAGCAATTAAAAACCAACCTTTAGCAGTTCTTGCATTATATCTTTGAATTGTAATATATTCACCCTCATGATGAATATACATTTCATGATCTCTCAAGATATCTTCACTTTCTTCAGCTAATAATTTTCTAATATTATGTAATTTACTTTTAACTTCGCCAATACCTTTACCAAAAGTGTAAGTTCTTGTTTCACCAACAACATCTAATAATTTAGGATAACATTCATCATAACCAAAAACACTACCAATGGCAGATGAACAAAATGCAACTAATGCAGCATTTGGTAAAGTATCTTCAATAGTCCTTTTTTGAAATGGCATTTCATTATCATGAGTACAATCCATAAATAATGCATGAGGTGATTGATTTGTTAAAATTTTTGGAATACCTAAAGTAGTTGAAGATTCTGGTTCTTTTGATGCAGGATAAGCATATTCATCTAATGGTAACCAAGTATATGAACCAATTGGTCTACCACCATGTTTATGAACTAATCTTGATAATTCTTGAACATTCCAAGCTTGCATTGCTTCTCTAATTAAACTATTAATACCTAATCTTTCTACAAATATTTTATCCATTTCTTCTGAACCACTAAATAATTCAGCAACAACGTATAAATCAGGATTAATATTTCTTGCAGCATCTAATAATTTTTCTCCAACATGAATTGGAGTTGAATGACAATTATCAATTCTAAAACCATTAAAGGTTTTTGCACATAATTCAGTATATTTAATCATTCTTTCCCATAAATATGGTGAATCTTTTGGTTCATTACCATATCTTAATTTAATACAATCCCCCCAAATTATAACTTCTCTTCTCAAATAAGCTTTTGATTTTGACGATGCAAAATCAATTAATGGATTACCACCCCAAATCCATCCATTATTAGCTAATGCATAATTTTTACTAGTTTTTGGATTGTTAAATCTTGTAAAATATGGTTCAGTTAACGGCGATTTATTAGTAATTTTACCTAATTTTGGACCATTTGAATCTAATCTTAAATATTTAATTCTATTAAATATTTGATCTTTAATGACTGCAATATCTTCATCATAAGTTTTATATAAATTTAAATTAATTTCATCAATAATTTCTGACGCTTTATTACCTAAAATTTTAAAATCAACATTATCTAAATTTTTATTAAATAAACTTGATAAAATCCCTAAAAATTTTTCGGTATTTAAATTATTACTAAATCTATCTTCTAAAATAATATTTGAATTAATATTACAAATTTCTAAAACAAATTTTGATAATTCTTTTAAATTTGAAATATCAATTTCACTAGGAATTTCAATTGGTTTAATTCTTTCTTTATTTAAATTAAATTCATTATCAAGATTACTTAAAATTTCAGTTTTATTAAAAACATAATATTCCCATAAATTTAATGGTGATAAAACTTCACTTTTCAATTTTATCATAATTTTATTAATATCATCAATTGATTTAATTTCAATTGGTAAACCTAATTTTTCTAAATTTTCTGAAAATTTTAATAATTCACCATCTAATTCAATTGCACTTTTTAAATTTGGTGCCGTTTCTGCATTATAACCACTTTCTGGATGTTCTTTAATCCAATCTGAATTATTCGCTGTATGATTCCAAACAACATCAGTTAATGACATTAAATTATATTTATTTAATAAATTACTTAAAAATTCAATTGCAAAATCATTTGATTTAAAAAGTTTAGTATCGAAATTTAATTGATCAAAAATTGAATATGGTGAATCAGATTCTCCTCTTTCTTGTAATGGTGTAAAATGAATCATATTATATCCTTTATCGGAAATTTCTTTAAAAATTGAATCCCAATTATCTAATGTTCCACACCATTTAGAAATTAATGATTGAATATTAATTGAATTAAATGGAACAAATTTATCTTTAATTCTTAAATTTGGTGGTACATTAAAATAAAATTTATTAGTTTTGGTGGTTTTATTATTAATATCATCATATTCAATATAATAACAATAAGTACCAGATGAATAAATTGGAATTTTAATAACTATATCTTTATCAAATGAAGTTTCAATCGGGAAATTTTGGAAACTATCTCTATCAAATTTACTTAATTTTTCAGGTACATTAACTAAAACTTTACCATTATTTGAAACTTGTGAAGCAGCATTAAGTACTAAAGTTAATTCAAAAATTATATCCCCCAGTTTATAATTTTTTGGTAATTCAATTGAAGGTAAAATTAAAACTCCATTTTCAACTGAATTATTACTGATTGGTTCCCCAGTATTTGAAAGTCTAAGAAGAATTGTTTTATTGTCCATCTTATTTCATGCAATGATCTATGCTTAATCTACTATATCTAATCTATTATATTTCACTTTTGTTATATGTTTTTATTTTTGTTTTTATTTTTATTTTTGTCCCAACCAACTTTGAAATTTTCTCCGATACTATGGGGGAAATCTCTAAAACTCTCTATCTCTTGGAGAATTTGAAAAAAAAAAAATTTGTCTATTAGAAACGAATTGAATAGTTCGATCTACCAATTATTACTAGGTCCTTATACGTCAACAACCAATCTTTGAACCAGCTAGTGAAAAATCAATTTTTTGGCAAACTTTATAAAAAAAGACCCTTTGAAATCAACTGATACCCTGGTTAAAAATAACTATTGCTATCGACTTTTAAAAAATTCAACCTTAATTAACCTTTTATTTTTAGCCAATTAATGGTGTTTATTGCTTTACTTTATTATACCTTTCCCAGTGTTTGCTGATTAACGCTAATTGTTTTTATTAATTTAAATACCCACTGCAATTGTTTGGTTACCCGATAAGATTAAAGTCTTGAGAGTGAACTTTTGCTCAAAATTAGTCCACAAGTTGCGAAACACCAAAAAAAAAACTAAATCCAAAAAGTAAGACTTCCCCACCAGGACTCGAACCTGGAATCTTGTGGTTGCTGGTAAAATTTTCGTAGCCACACGCCTTAACCATTGGGCCATGAGGAACGAACTCTTGCCCAAAAACTTCATTTATCCAAGACATGCGTGGGGCCCTCTGCAAAGGTGGATTATTGAAGGTATTCTAAGGTATTTGAGATTTTTAAATTAGTATCACCAAATTGTTTAAATCTCATAGTTTAAATTGGTCAAAATGGTTTTTTAATTTTCCCAAAAGAAAGTAAGTTTTAAAAATGTTCTAATTAGTACCAACCCACCCCCATCCTACATCTCATCAGATTATGCGATACTTTTAAAAATCTATTGTATTTATATGTCATCAGTATCATCATTTGGTTCAAATTCTTCACGACCAAAGAATTATATTTGTGACTTTGATGGATGTCCAAAAGCTTATGCTAAACCATCACTACTAGAACAACATAAAAGATCACATACAGGTGAAAGACCATTTAAATGTGATTTTGAAAATTGTGATGCAAGTTTTTTAAGAAAATCACATTTACAAGCCCATCAAATTTCCCATAAATCTCAAGATACTAAACCATTCCATTGTTCAATTTGTGGTAAAGGTGTTAATACTACTCAACATTTAAAAAGACATGAAATAACTCATCAAAAATCTTTTAAATGTAATTTTGAAGGTTGTAAAGAAGCATTTTATAAACATCAAACTTTAAGACATCATATACTTTTAATTCATGAAAAGACTTTAACTTGTAAAATTTGTAATAAAGATTTTAGTAAGAAAAAAAGATTAGTTCAACATAATTTAAAATATCATAGTGAAACTCCAACTTATCAATGTGAAGAGAAAGGTTGTTTTAATAATTTTAAAACTTGGTCTGCATTACAATTCCATATTAAAAATTTCCATCCAAAAATTAAATGTGAAATTTGTGGTAAAGGTTGTGTTGGTACTTCCGGGCTAATGAAACATATGATTATTCATGATGAATCAAAAATTATTAAATTATGGAATTGTAATTTTTGTAAGGGTAATTTTGTTAAAAAATTTGAATTAATTGATCATTATAATAAATTTCATGATGGTAATATTCCAGATGATTTACTTAAACCTCAAGAGAGAGAAATGATTGAAAAATTGTTAAATACAAATGAAAATATTGCTTCAAATTTATTTGATAAATTAGAAAAAGATAAACAACAAACTAAACTTAATAACTCTGATGATGAGTTTGATGATGACAATAGTGATGAAGATAGTGAAGAAGAAGAAAATAGATCAAATGCTACTATCCAATCTGCCAAATCAGTTCAATCACTTCAAGAAGCATTAAGTAAAGGTAAATCAATTATTGATATTTTACTGGAATCTAATAAAAATATTCATTGTCCAAAAAATAAATGTGATAGAGTTTTCACTAGAGAATATGATTTAAAAAGACATTTAAAATGGCATGAAGATAATCTTAAAAAAGTCCTGGATTATTTAGCTTCTTTAGAAGAAAATGAAAAAATTGATAATGGCAATAATAAAAATAATCATGATAATGATAACGAAGAAAATGAGATAAATAAATTAATAGATAATGAATTGAATACTTTTAAATCTGTATATTAAAATTTTTTTAATAGAATATAATAGAATACATAATAATAACTATATTTTTTTTTAACGTCTTTGGCGTTTGAAATCACTATTAGGATCAACTGGATTATACTTTCTCTTGAATTGTTGTCTTGGGGGTGGACCTGATGGTGGAGGTGGTGGAGGTGGCGGAAGGCCTCTGGAATTATTAGATTGTCTTTGATTTGGATTATTATTATAATTTCTAGAATTACTATAATTTGATGAACTTCTATTATCAAAAGTTTTATGTGATGGTCTATCATACTTTGATCTATCATAATTTGATTGTCTATCATAATTCGATCTATCATAATTTGATTGTCTATCATAGTTTGATGACATTCTATTATTAGATTGACTAGGGCCACGAGGTGTTGTCATTGAACGAGGACCAGAAGGACCACTAACACTAGTACCACTAACGCTAGGAGTTCCAACTCTTGGAGCTCCACGATTAAAACCATAAAATGAATCTCTTTGGGTTTGATCACTTCTAAATGGTTTTTGAGTTTGCCCAAATCTTGTTGATGCTTGTGGGGATAATGGACCACTTCTCCTTATTGAAGTCTTAGAATCTCCAAGTACTTTAGGACTAGATGGTAAATTAAGAACACGTTCAGAATCCATGATTAATGGAGTTGTTTCTCTTTCTTCTGATAATTCTTCAACTTCATCTTCTCGTCCAATAACTACATCATCATTGAAATCTCTAAAAGTTCCATCATGTTCACCACCTTCATGTTCATGTCCATGATGCTCTCCTTGATTTATATCATCTTGTTCCTCTTCCTGGTGTTCATGGTCATTATATTCATCTTCGTGACGATGGCCATCATCAAATTCTTGAATTTCTTGAATTTCTGGTTCTTCTTCTCTGCCTTGATAATGATCATGATCTAAATCTTCTAATACCATTTCACCTTCATTTCCACGTTGATTCTCATCTTCTTCTTCATCTTCATCATAAATTTCAAGAGCTGCTTCCGCTTCTGTACCACTTTCATATTCATGACCCTTACCATTATGTTGTAAATCAACATCACCACCTTTTTGTTCATCTTCATTGATTTCATCCTCATCATTATCATCAAACTGTTCAACCTCTGGCTGTTGTTGTTCTATATCACTGTATTTCATCTCGTCATCATCATTTTCACCATTTTCAATTTCTTGATCTGCGTGATCTACTTCTTCGTCTTCTTCTTGATGGAAATCAGAATATTTATCATATCTATTTTTACTTGTTCCAGTTCTTGAACTAACACGTGAACTATTCAGTCTACTAGATTCATTTTCATAACTTAATCTTTGTAATTCTTTAGCTTTTAATATTTCATCTTCTTTTCTTTGTTTTTCTTCAGCTTCTTGTTTAGCTTTTCTTTCTTCGTCTTCCTTCTTAATTCTTTCTTCTTCAGCTTTAATTTTTGCTTGTTCAGCTTCTCTTTCAGATCTATGTTTTTCAATTTCTTCTTCACTCATATCAATAAATTCCCAAATATGTAACCAATTTTTGCTTCTTGATTTTAAATGACCAATTAATGCATTAGATGCAAGTTTTAAATCTTCTCTATTTTCAGTATTTATAATATTTCCAATTAAATCAACTAATAATTCACATTGATCTTCCACTGATGGATAAATTGCAATAATATTTTTTAATACCGTAATTGAATTTCTTCTACACATATAATTTGTAGTTGTTAAACTTTTATTTATATCATCTAAAATTAATTTATGATAATTAAATAATTTGGTTTTATAACTTGAAAAATCAATATCTAAATTTGATTCAATTTCTTTAAAATCTTCTTCATTATTAGCCCATGAATTTAAAATAGTCAATAATTCATGTAAGAACACTCCAAAATTTTCTGCTTCTGCTGGGGTAGTAACATAAAACGTTCCTAATAGTACTTTATTATTTAACAATTGATCAAGTAATTCAAATAATGAAAAATTTGGTGCTTTAACTTCAAATAGTTTAAAAATAAATCTAGCTGAGTAAACAGCATCATATGATGAATGAATTGATCTTGGTAATATACAATATTGTAAGAAATTTCTTAATGAATTGATATCCTCACTAAACCATGATGATGATGAATTAGTTACAGTTTCTAATACTATATTATATTTGGATTTATGATCTTGTTTATCCTTAGGTAATGTATTATTTAATTCGGTTGCTTCTTTTAATTGACTACGTAAATCTTCGAGAACTGAATGTGATTGATAACCATATTTTCTACTTGTTTCATAATTTGCTCTTAATACCATTTCAGATGATGATGCTTTTGAAATTGCTTCATTATAATAGTCTTCTTGATAATATATATCATATAAACTATATTGCCAAAATAATCCATATAATTCAATTGAGAATGAAGACCAAATATTAGACAAATGATGTTTTTTTAAAATTTTTAATTCATTTGAAAGAATTTCAGGATTTAAATATTTTCTCCATAATTGGAATGCCCATTCAACTGGAACATTATATTTATTCATTAAATCGGAAATTGAAAGTAAATTATTTGATAATTTTTTATTATTATCAAAAAATGTAATTAAATCAATATATAATTGAATTACATTCATTATATCATCTTTTTTATTAGATAAAATTTTTAAATGAGTATTATCATTACCATATAATGAAGATTCATCAACTTGACATAATAAAACTAATAATTCATTAACACAATCTAAATTAATTAAATTTTTAACTAATTTTTCACCTGATTTAATTCTTTCAAATCTTAAATCTTTAATATTTTTAAAGATTATTTTTTGTAATGAAATACCACCATTTAATTTATAAATTTGATCAGATGTAAGATTCAGAATTGCTTGAACACCGCCCATTGACATTAACATTTCTCTTAAAACAATTAATCCTGCTGTGTCATTAACATGAAATGATTTTAATAAAAATTCTAATAAAGTTTCAATATCAATTGCATTTGGGTATCTTTGACAAATCTTACCAATAAATGAAGCTAATGATTGAATCCATTGTCTTTCAAATAATCCACTTTCTTGAATATTTGATCTGCCGGGAGCTGTTAATCTCATCATTATTGCTAAGGTTAAAACATCCCACCCATAATGATTAAAATATCTTGCAGTTTCAACAACTAAACTATTTAAATTATCATAACTTTCAATTTGTTGCAAAATAGTTAAAAAACAAGGTAATGGATTTGAATAACTAATTTTTGCAATTCTTCTCATCATTGGTTTAACAGTTTCCTTTGATAAACGTTTTAATACATCTTTAGTTGATTTTTCTGCTTTACCATATGATATTTTAACAAGTGGATTATTTTTAGAAATAACTTGATGAAGTTCACTATATAAATTAAATCTTGTTTCCTTTGGATAAAATGAAAGAATTTTGTAAGCTTTATCAACAACTAAAGTATTTTCTTCAATTAATGAAATTGCTGGGAATATATAATTTCTATAATATTTATACCAATCATCTTTTATTGCTTGATTATCTAAATTATTTGATAATTCATGAATTCCAATTTCACATATTTTAGCAAAAACTTTAATATCTTTTGAAACTAAAACACCTAAAAATTTTAAAATTTCTTTGGTTCTATCAAATAAATCTTTTGAATTGTTAATATATGGTAATTTATCTTTCCATGATGAATAAAAATATATAAATTTTTTTTGACTAAAACTTAAGATTGTTGCTTTAAAACTTAATAATGTAACACAATCAAACTCTTTATTGGCAACTTCATTTGCACCTCTAGGAAAGACTAAACTTTTAGAATCAGAAATTTCTTCTATTTCATCAT
Organism: Yamadazyma blattariae; assembly: GCA_030581595.1. Taxonomy (NCBI): domain Eukaryota; kingdom Fungi; phylum Ascomycota; class Pichiomycetes; order Serinales; family Debaryomycetaceae; genus Yamadazyma; species Yamadazyma blattariae. The sequence goes on from JAKTTU010000013.1 coordinate 120,256, forward strand.
CAGTAAAATCTATTAAGTTTCTATAAATTGGTTCTAACATTTGATTAAATAATCTAAACATTAAATCACGACATTCTTCATCGAGTTTAATCATAAAAGGATATTCAGTTAAAATATATAATGATGGCCAATATAATCCAACACTTAAAAATGTTCTTAACATTTGGAATTTTTGATTACCTGAAAGTCTAATATCTAAAGATACCTCAGGTAAATCATTTCTTGATCCATTTGCTCCTGCTCCTGCTCCTGTTGATGAACCATTACTATTACTTTTACCATTATTTTCATCTTCATCATCCATTAATGGAGCTGCTAAAGCTAAAGCATTAGCAGTTGATTTGAAAACTTCATCTTCTAATTTTTTATTATATAATTCTTCTAATTTTGACATTTCTTCATCTCCAGGCAATAAAAATTTATAAATTATACCAAATGATAATAAACCTTCTTTAATTAATATCGCAACTAATAATTTTGAAGTTTCAGGTAATACTTTATTTTCACCGAATCTTGCAAGTTTAAAACCTATTAGTTTTGATAATTCATGATTACCACCTTGAGAAAGTGAAGTTATTGAAGTATTATTTGATTCAATTCTTGGCCACCATCTTGATTTTTTAAAAAATTGTACTACAAAATCTTGATTACCAACAAGATTATTTGCAAAAATTTCAAATAAAACATCAAATACTCTATTAGGGTCTAAACTATAATGACCAATTAAACTTTCAACTACTTTAAGTGAATAATTTACTTGATATATACAATCTTGACCTCTTAAAATATCAGCAATTTCTGCTATAAGTCTGGAAAAACCTTCTGATTCTTCATAAAATAAATTAAACTTCTTTTGAGTATAAAAAGTATCTCTTTTAGTACTGGCTAATTGACGTCTTGATGATTCAGGAATTAAATCAACTGATACTAATGTTTCAAAATTAATATTTTTAGATAATGTTGATAATTTAATAACTTTTTGATCTTTACCAATATCTTTGATTAATTGTTTAATTGAGTCAGTTAATGGGAATATATTAAGAATTTGGACAAATATTTCAGCTGTTTCTTCTTGTTTAATACAATTTGATAAAAATTGAAAAATTAAAGATTTATCGATTTTAGAAGATTCATACAACATTAAAATCTCGGTGAAAACGGTAGCTATTTCATCTGAATTGCCGGAATCTATAACTTGTATCAAAGTCTCCGTCCCAGCTCCTTCGAATTGGGAGATGACTTCTTCAGTTAAATAACTGTAGACTTCCATTTACCTTTCAACGATCGCGATATTGAGATTTGTAAAAAAATATAGTTGCAAAATTTTGGAGTGAGAATTTGAGAGAGTTAGAAATACATAAAGTGTAACTCTATAAATTAATCTATTTAAATTCAACAACTACTTTGGAAGAACCACTAATAACAGAATTACCTAAACTATCTTCCACAGAAGAATTATTTAATTTTTTACCTAAAACTCTAACCATAAATGAACCAGGAGCTTCCACTTGATAACCTTTATCTGCTTTTTTAACAACAACTTTACCAGTAAATTCCCCTTTAACATTTGGAATTTCAACAGTAATTTCATCTTGTTCAAGGTCATAAATATTAACCATATAATTCTTACCATAATCATAATCTGGTTTTTTATTATAAGTTTCAATATCAGCAGAAATGAAAACAGAATTTGGTTTAACTAATAATGGTAAAGATTTAAAATCATGAACTTCATCAAACCATTCACCTTTACCTTGACTATCTCTAATTTTACCATCTAAAAGACCATACCATTTACCTTTAGGTAAATAATATGAAACATCACCTTCAGCATTGAAAACTGGAGCAACTAATAATGAATCACCTAACATAAATTGGGAATCACAAGTATATGCAATCTTATCATCAGGGAATTCTAATAACATTGGTCTCATTACTGGTACTGCTAACTTATGAGCTTCAATTGCTTTATTAAAAATATAAGGCATTAAAGATAATTTTAAATCAGTAAATTTTTTTAAAACTATTGAAGATTCATCATCAAAATTCCAAGGAACTCTATAGGAATGTGAACCATGTAATCTTGAATGAGATGATAATAATCCGAAGGCACACCATCGTTTATAAACTGAAGGATCTGGTGAACCTTCAAATCCACCAATATCATGAGACCAATAACCATAACCACATAAACTTAAAGATAATCCACCTCTTAAAGATTCTGACATTGCTTCAAAAGTAGATTCACAATCACCACCCCAGTGAACAGGGAATTTTTGACCACCAGCAGTAGTTGATCTAGCGAAAAGACAAGCTTCATTTTTACCTAATTTTGATTCTAAGATTTCAAAAACACATTTATTATATAAATAAGTATAATAGTTATGCATACCAACTGGATTAGTACCATCAAAGTAAGTAACATCTCTTGAAGGAATACGTTCACCAAAATCAGTTTTAAAAGAATCAACACCCATATCAATTAAAGTGCTTAATTTTGATTGAAACCATTTATAAGCTTCTGGATTTGTAAAATCAACTATACCCATACCACCTTGCCATAAATCACATTGATAAGATGATCCATCAATTTTTTTAATAAAATATCCATTATCATCAGCTTCATCAAATAAATCAGATTCTTGACCAATATAACTATTAATCCAAACACAAATTTTAATATCAAATTTTGTTTTTAAATCATTTAACATTTTTTTAGCATCAGGGAAATATTTTGGATCAAATTTGAAATCACACCATTGGAAACCTTTCATCCAGAAACAATCAAAATGGAATGTATTTAATGGAATTTCTCTATCATTCATACCTTGAATAAAAGATGAAACAGTATCATAATCATAATCTGTTAAAAAACTTGTAGTTAACCATAACCCAAAAGTCCAAGCTGGTGGTAAAGCTGGGAATCCAGTAATTGAAGCATATTTAGATAAAATTTCTTTTGGATTTTTACCATGTATCAAATATAATCTTAATCCTTGACCTTGAACAACAATAGTAACTTTATTAGTACGTTCATTTTGTAAATCAAAATTAACATTTGAAGTTGAATCAACAAAAATTCCATAACCTTTATTTGAAATATAAAATGGTACATTTTTATAAGTAACATTACTTGAAGTACCACCATCTTCATTCCACATTTCAATATGTTGACCATTTTTAACAAATGGACCATATCTTTCACCTAATCCATATAATTTTTCACCAACTGATAAATGTAATTGAACTGTCATAAAATCTTGATGTTTATGACCAGTTAACCCAGCTTTAGGAAATCTTGAATCTTCAACATAACCAATTGATCTAAATCCAAGATTTGTTAATTTTTTACCTTCTGAACCATTAAAATCAATACCAAATAATTTATCACTTCTAACAGTTGCTTTTAAATTTGAACTATTAATTTCAAAATTATCTTTATTCTCTAAAATTTTAACCAGATCATTAAATTCATCATTAAATTCATTTATTTCAAATCTTGGTTCTTTAGCATGTTTATAACCAGATCTATCATGATAAGTTTCCAATTTAATAATATCTTCACCAGGACTGGTTAATCTTGTTGTAATAATCCCATTATTTAAAGTGTCACCTCTGTGATTAATTGGTCTAGTACTGAAAACTGAGTATAATTCGTTATCTCTAATCTCAGTTTTAACATTCTCAGTAGCCCAGAAGATTTTTATACCATCTTTTAATTCCCATCTACCCCTAGTGAAAATCGTATCTGAATCAACATGTCTATCAACACTAACGTGACTACTACTCATTATAACCAGTGTTGTTTAGTAGTTGTAATTTATTTGGTTTTTTCACAAAATTCAAAATTTATCGGGTTTTACTCCAGATTTAAATAGGTAGGTGGTAGTTCGCAGCCAAATTGGTTATATGCATTATCAGCATTTTACCTAGTTGTTTAGCAGACATAATAAACTAAACCAACAGCAAAATTACTTAACTAGGGGGAAATTACGTAAATCTTATTAATCGGACCCACCCAATGCTTCCACAGTTGGAGGATAAGGTGGGGGTTTCATAAATTACAAATTTATATTGAAAAACTTTCAAATGATTTTAATTAGCTGCAAAAAAATGAAAAATTCCGATACTCTTTACGAGACTTAAAATTTTATGTGGAAATTGAATAACCGAAGGTGAAAAATAGTTATGATATTATAGGTTATAAATGAAGTATGAGTAAGTTATAATCAAAAGAAACTTTGAAATCAAAAAACAATTTGCAGAAAAATTGACCTATCAAAAAATCCAAAACAAAGCCATAATTTCATAAATCAGACACAGGGTGTTTCGTAATGGAGCCAATCGTGGCATAATAATGGGGAGTATAGACAGGGGAGGATAGACAGGAGAGAGAAGACAGGGGAATATATACAGTGGAGGATTCTTTTCTTTTCCATGGTTGTTTAATTTTCTTGTAATAGTTAAATAGCTTAATATGGAAATTGGAGGGTAGAGGCGAAATTTGGTAATAGCTCTATTAGATAAAGATACCATGTATTATTCCATAGATGAATTCAATGTGTATTTGACTGCTACTGATTTGAAACTGATGTTTAGTCCAATGATTAAAGAATGGCTCTTCTCTTTCTTTTTGATTTTTTAAACCGTTTTTGCTTTTTAAATAGCCTTCGAAAGTTTGTAACTTCAATTTTCTTTAAAGTAGACTTGTTCAATTTGTATTCAATAGTACTAATCTACTGATATGTAATATTTAATGTAATTATTATGGTACTAACTGAAATAAAAGAAATACATGGGTTTCAATCAGATGTTATGTACTGTAAAGATATTCAAAGCAGAAGACATCGTTGGAAATGTAAGTATCACAAGCTACTTAGTTCAACAACAGGTAAACACTTTCAATAGTCCAATAGAATTGTTAGAGGGATGATTTAACACAGTTTCTAAGGTGATTTGAATAATGTTTAAACAGATTGATTAATTTTATAATAAATCCTTTGAATCATTGACTTGAAGAATTCACTTTTCACTTAATCAGAACGTTCCAACCTTTGAATAGTAGTTGGAAACACTTAAATTAACCTCTTCTTTGTGACTATCCAGTATTTCAGCTAAATCAGTTGTGCTGTTCTCCTGAAGTTCTATTATCAAACAAAGAGTCATGTTGAGAAATCAACTAGTTTACTGGTGACTATAGACTTAATAATATTTGAATGAATTAACTAACAATCAGCTGTAGCTGCACATCTAACACTGATAGAAGTTTATAAACTCTTGTAAACTAATCAACTTGTTTTTCCAACAAGCTAATGACAAAAAAGGACAAAAGGATAGAGTAATTTAAATATTAGCAGATTTCTTGATTTCAAGGAAATAGAACCCCCAAAAAAGAACCCAACTTTAAGTCCATGGCAAGAAGATATTAGGCACTAGAGAGTAATAGAGTACAAAACATACTAGATACTTGAATTAGTGAGTCCAAGTAATTCTCCTACTAGATGGTAACCCTACCCGTGTTCATGAATACCTCTGACTTTTTTTTTTTTGAGAGAGAGAGAGAAGGAGGGAATATGACACTTGAATTACACTATATAATTGTTTCATTAAAATGATTTAAAAATAAGTCAGCCACTTAATTCACCTTGCTAATCGTCCCACTGTATACCTCCAATGATATGGGGGGTGTGAATCTTGATAAGAGAACCAGACCGAAAATTAATATTCTAATAAATCAGTTGCAAAAAAATATTCCGATACTTTTTACAGCACTCTCAAGAATTACGAAGGACAAAAAATTAAAGCAATCTACGAAACAATAAAAATTATTAATTGTAACTAATAATTAAAAATGGTTAAAAGCTGAGTGATGAAAGACTTCTAAAAAGAAATCAAAGGTTTCTTAAAAGTTAACAACACCTAATAAGCTAAATTGCCAAAAGCGAAAAAAAAAAACGATTCCTCAGTAAAACGGTCAGACATAAAGTATATCCATTTTAGGTGAACAATAGGGAAATACTTGGGGGATGTAATGTACGTCCCGGAGTGGAGGATTATCGCTTAGATAAATAAATTTTATTTCTTAAATCTAGTAAGAATTGTCTTAAAGCATGTACTAATTAGGCAAACGGCAGGTGGAAAATGGAATTTCTTGATGGTTTGTATATGGGGGATGGAAAATATGGAGAATATGGGGAAACATAAAAATATTTTTTAAAAGATAAGTATATAAAGGAATAAAGTCCTGAAGAAAGAAAAAAGTAGGTAATTTGAATTAAAGAATAATTTTTAACAATGTCAGAAATTAACCAAACCAAACCAAAAATTGAATATATTGATAATGCAGATGTTCAATCTGATGCTTCTTCAATTAAAGATGATGTTGGGAAAGTTATGTTTGAAGATGCTAAAGAGGCTACTAAAGCTGAACATGAAATGACTGTTAGTGAAGCTCTTAAAACTCATAAAAAAGCTGTAGCTTGGGCGCTTGTTCTTAGTTTAACAATTATTATGGAAGTATGTAATATTTTTTTTTGAACTAAAAATCTAAATTCTTACTAACAAATTATAGGGATATGATAATATTTTAATGTCTTCATTCTTTGGTTATCCTAGTTTCCAAAAGAAATATGGTGTTTTACTTGAAGATGGTACTTATCAATTAGAAGCTAAATGGCAAACTGGTTTAGCAAGTGCTAGTAGTTGTGGTCTTATTGTTGGTAATTATCTTAATGGTTATTTAACTGAAAGATTTGGACATCGTCAAGTTATTCTTTATAGTTTAATTCTTATGGCGGCTTTTATCTTTGTTACCTTCTTTGCTACTAATGTTCAAACCCTTGTTGTTGGTCAAATTCTTTGTGGTATCCCATGGGGGATTTTCAGTACCATGGGGCCTTCTTATTCATCAGAGTATGTATTCTCAAAAATTAATTCTTCATATTTTCTTTTAAAGAAATTTAAACATATTTTAAATTTTTAAGTTAATACTAACATATTATAGAATCATTCCAACTGTATTACGTGGTTATTTAACAGCCTATGTTAATCTTTGTTGGGCCGCAGGTCAGTTTGTTGGTAAGTCGAATATTTCATTGAATTGAACCATTAACTTGACTATTTAAATTAATTAATATAACTTTTATAATCTTTTTAAAGTTCATTTCAAAATTTTACTAGTAAATACTTAAGATTTATACTAACATTTTTAGCTGCTGGTATGTGTTCTTTCATTGATCAAAATTTTTAGAATAGTTATTCTCAAAATTAATATTATCAAATCAAAAACAAATCCTTGTTTTGATTATAAATTTTAAGAATTTTTTACTAACTATCACTAGGTGTTTTAAGAGGATTAGTTAACAATACTACTCAATGGAGTTATAGAATTCCTTTTGCTATTCAATGGGCTTGGGTTCCACCTTTATTTATTTTAACTTTTTTCGCTCCAAGTTCCCCTTGGTGGTTAGTTAGACAAGGTAGGGAAGATGATGCAATTAAATCAGTCATGAGATTGACAAATAAATCTATTCACCATAAGGCTCATCAACAAGTTGCTTTAATGGTTCATACTAATAGGTTAGAAGAAGAGAAAGAAAAATCAAATACTAGAGGTTGGAAATCTTTTATTGAAATGTTTTCTGGCACAAATTTAAGAAGAACAGAGATTAGCTGTATGGCTATCAGTGCTCAAACCTTACTGGGTACGGCTATTGCTTATTCTCCTTCTTATTTTTTTAAAACTGCAGGGTTAGGAGCTGGAGAAACAGTAAGTATATACTAATTAGAATTGAAAGAACTGATCAATTTCATTCATTGTTGATCGATTTCGCAGTGTTTGAAATTTTGCAGCAAGGTTTTTTGATACCGCCGCTAGTTCTATCACGTGACTTATATTACGGGAGGTGTTTAAAGTTATTTTAATACTAACAATTTTCTTTTTAGTACAAGCTTAATTTAGGTGTTACAGCAATTGCATTTACTGGTACTATTTGTTCATGGTTTTTAATTTATAATTTTGGTAGAAGAACTATTTATGTTACTGGATATACATTTTTAACTTTTGTTTTATTATTAATTGGGATTTTAGCAATTCCAGCTGAATCAAATCCTAATATTAAATGGGGCCAATGTGCTTTATGTTTAATTTGGGTAGCAACATATGCATGTTCAATTGGTCCATTAGGTTTCACATATATTTCAGAAATTTCAAGTACTCGTTTACGTTCACAAACAATTACATTTGCAAGAAATTCTTATAATTTAGTTCAATTAATTTCACATATTGTTGAGCCTTATTTAATTAATCCAACTGCTGCTAATTTAAAAGGTAAAACTGCTTTCGTTTGGTTTGGTACTGCTTTCCCAACATTAATTTGGTGTTATTTTAGATTACCTGAAACTAAGGGAAGAACTTATGCTGAATTAGATAAATTATTTGAAGAAAGAGTTTCTGCTAGAAAGTTTGCTTCTTATAAATTAGATAATTTAGAAGAACTTGAAGATTAGTTTATAGTTCACACTTAACAGTCTGTAGTTTAGTTAATTAGTGAAGAAATTATGTTTTAGTTAATGCGGCTGTCTTTTTCCTCTTAACATTAATTCCTCGTTAATTGGAATTATAGGTAATTTTTTGCTATCAAGAGTTTCAAACCAATTATTGTTCAGTTTCAATTCCCCTTTATAACACTTATCAAAAAAGCATGGAATTTTTTTATTTTTTTAAATTTCCTTAGTTTCTTTTACCAATTTCCACATTAGGGGTCTTTCTTTTAATTTTGACGTGTTTTTTAAGATGGAGAATCTTCAAACGATTGAAAATTATCTAAAAACTTATCACTTTAAAATTATCATTATTAAATTAATCTTATCATTTCATCCGTAAGACAGAATGGCATACTTCTTGATATTTATAAATGTAAGCCTCGGATTCGGGATTTTCCAAGCCATTAACCTTATTCGATTTTTTTATAATTCAAACCATACGAGTTTGAAGCCTTGAGGGATTTAATATCATTGATCAATGATAAGTTATTTAAAAAAAATTTAATCAAGTTATAAGTTTCCAAAAAGAAAAAATAAAGTTATTAAATTTTTTATACATTTGGAGTAATTGTGCATATCTCACAATTTAGCCAATTAATCATGAGATAAAGTAATTAAGTTTTTAATGGTTAAGGTGAATAAGAAAAGTTTATCTGCCAGTTGTTACGTAGTTCAAGATGAAAGATGGCTTCGAAACAGAATGAAATAAACTATAGAGAAACGATACACTTATCTTGTCGCACCTTAGAATTAAGGATAGACATTTTTATTTATACTGAATATCTGAAGATATCAGAACATACCAGATAACTAACTTTCATTAATATCATGGAGTGATACCTCGCTTGTCAGTGGATAGAACTGAAATTCAAATTCTGGCTTAGAGTCGGGAAATGATAGAAAGAAGTGCAGAGCGTATTCAAATATCATCTCTATTACACATTTCCGTACTACAATTACAATACAACTAAATCCTAAGGAACAAATACATATCCAAATTGGAAATTGAATTGGTATATTATATATCCACCTCTATTAAGAATCTCATTAGTCGATGAAGTTTCAATTACTGCACTTCCTTGCTCAACTTCATATTCTAAAGTATCACTGATTGCAATACATCCATTACTTACCTTCAAAGCACAATCTAATAAACCTTTATCTATTCTGTTGTCATAAATATTCCTTCTGGTATGAGGCTGAATGAGTAATTGGCCCACCATTTTCTTCATTGTATAATCATATTTATTATCTAAATTAGTTATACATTCAATAAACTCAGTAATTTGATGATATGTAACAAATGAAGCAAATGAAGCAGTAATACTATAAAAGAATAGAAAAACAGCTAAAGTTTTAAAAATCATTCTAGAAATTTCAGAAATTTTAGAGATCTAAGAGATTTTAGAGATTCAAGAGATTTTAGAGATTTTAGATATGTGCCCAACTAGCGAAGGAATACAATTGTTGGAATGGCTTTATGGCTTGAATCTAATTTTTTGATAAAAAAGAATTCCCGACATTTTCATTTTAACAAAGGTGATTTTAAATGTGTATTTAAAACTTATTTAAAGAGTTAACCAATTAAACCAATTAAGATAATAAAAATCATCCTACAGAAGAAAATTCCCTCATTAAATTTGTGGTTAAAAATAGCACAAAACGCTCGTAAATCTGTACAAAAGAAGTATTTATTAGTTGAAAATCTCCCACAAAAGTAAAATAAATGCTGACAAGAGAAATGATGAAAAAATAAATTGCATTCTAACACTGTGGTGTTGACACAATTATTTCATTTACCTAATTAAGTATAAATATTCGATTAAACTTGTCAAAAATTATTTTTAGGTAGTGTTTTGCGCATCAACAAAAATAAATTTTATACCAACCTAAATATGAAATATGAAATAGTAATTAGCCATTATGTTTATCAATTTTTTATATTTTAAACTACAGATTTCTTCTTCCCGTGTAATCTATCTCTATCACAATTACCATATTATATTCTAAAAAAATAAAAAATTTAACTGATATTGAACTCTCCCTTATCCAAAGCATTTTTGGCGCATTTTTAGGAAGCTTTGCATATTGAAAGGTAGCATCAAAAAAAATTTTTTTCATGGACAGGAAAACTCTTTTCAACCTTGTTTTCATTGTCGTCTTTTGTTTAAACCTTAACCACCATATAATCCTACGGCTCCAAAATAACAAGAATAATTGATAACACAATCTTTTTTTTTAATTCTCTTTAATTTAAGGATAAATAGATTTTTGATAAGAAGTGTAGATTAATGTAATGTAATTCAAATAAGTATTTAATAACTAGTATTTTTAACTTTTTGAAACTTCTTCTCTTTTTTTTGTTACTTTCTTTATTTAAGGTAAAGAACCTAGAATACTTAATATGTCAGCTGAAGATATATTACCGGTTACAAGTATTTCAAGTGCAACTAATCGTTTAGAAACAAATGCACATCAAGTTGATTTAAAAGCTGTTACTTCAAATCCTATTTCATTAGGACAAATTGGTGGAGGTTTGACTGAAGCACAAAAATTTTTAATTTTAAAAAGATTAGATTATGACAAATTAGTTTCATTAGAAGATTTACCAGTTGGTGCAACTTTTATGATTGAAAAAGTTGAAGGTTTAACTGAAGAAGAAGGTATTGAAATTTTAAAAGATGCTTTAGCTGAATATTCAATTGATCCAAATTTCCCTTATGAAGTTTATGAATTAATTGAAAAATTAGTTGGTGATGGTACTTCAAGTTCTTCTCCATCTAGTGGATTTGGATTAAAAGAAAAATTATTTTCATCGCCAGAGAAAGAAATTTCATCTGATGATTATAATGAAAAAAATGAAAAGACTAATGCTGTTGTTCATCAACATGAAAGAAGTACTAGTGATGATGATTATTATGAAGATAAAGATGTTAATTTAAATGAAGTTTTCGATAGAAGTTTCCAAATTAGATTAGAAGCTGCATTGATTGCCTTTTCTTCACCATATCCTGAAGTTAGAGCTGTTACTGAATGTTTTGATGATCCAACTATTGAATGTGAAACTTTTAGAGTTTACGTATTAGGTATTATTTGGGTTGGTATTGGTTCATTCATTAATCAATTTTTCAATGACAGACAACCTAGTATTACTTTAGGTTCTTCAGTTGTTCAATTATTATTATATCCATGTGGTACATTTTGGGCAGCAGTTGTTCCTAGATTTAAATTTAAAATTTGGAAATATACAATTGATACAAATCCTGGACCATGGACTAGTAAAGAACAAATGTTATGTACTATATTTTATTCGGTTTCTGGTGCAGCACCATATGTTGCATCAAATATTACAGTTCAAAAAATGGCAATTTTTTATAATAATCAATGGTGTACATGGGGTTATCAAACATTGTTAATGTTATCAAATAATTTCTTAGGTTTTGGATTTGCAGGTATTATGAGAAGATTTGCAATTTATCCAGCAAGTGCAGTTTGGCCAACAATTTTACCAACATTAGCATTAAATCAATCATTAACCAAACCTGAAAAGAAAGATAATATTCATGGATGGAAAATTTCAAGATTTAATTTCTTATGGGTTGTTAGCGGTATTGCATTTTTATATTTTTGGATTCCAGATTATTTATTTGGTGGATTATCATATTTTAATTGGATTACATGGATCAGCCCATCAAATCAAAGAGCTGCAGAAATAACTGGAATTATTGGAGGATTAGGATTAAATCCATGGCCATCATTTGATTATACTGTTTTTAATGGTAACTCAGGATTAATTTTACCATTTTATACACAATTAAATGGATATATTGGATCAATTATTGGATTTTTTTGTATTGTTGGAATTTATTACACTAATCATTTATGGACTGGATATTTACCAATTAATTCAAATGGTATTTTTACAAATACTGGAGAGTCATACGATGTTAGAGAAGTTATTAATTCAAAAAGTTTATTCGATAAAGCAAAATATGAAGAAATTGGACCACCCTTTTATTCAGCAGCAAATTTAATGTTATATGGAGCATTTTTTGCAATTTATCCATTTGCAATTATTTATGAATGTTTGGTTAATTGGAGAAGTATTTCACATGCTTTAGTACAGATGTATAAATCAATTATTAATTTTAAAAATAGAAAATCAACTTTTGAAGGTTTTAATGATCCTCATTCTAGAATGATGGCTCAATATAAAGAAGTACCAGATTGGTGTTTTTTTGCGGTTTTAATTATTTCAATTGTTTTAGCCATTGTTTGTGTCGAAGTTTATCCTGTTGAAACTCCAGTTTGGGGGATTTTTTTCACCTTAGGTATTAATTTTGTATTTTTAGTTCCATTAGTTACAATTTATTCAATTACTGGATTTTCATTTGGTCTTAATGTTTTAGTTGAATTAATTATTGGTTATGCTTTACCAGGTAATGGTTTAGCTTTAACATTTTTGAAAGCTTTTGGCTATAATATTACTGGTCAAGCAGAAAATTATATTACTGATCAAAAAATGGGTCATTATGCAAAAATTCCACCAAGATCATTATTTAGATGTCAAATTTTATCAACTATTATTACATCATTTGTATCATTAGGAGTTTTAAATTTCTTAATTGATTCAATTGATGATTATTGTACACCATTACAAAAACAAAAATTCAGTTGTCCTGGATCTAAAACATTCTTTAGTGCATCAGTTCTTTGGGGGGTTATTGGACCGAAAAAAGTTTTTGGAGGATTATATCCAATTTTACAATATTGTTTCTTAATTGGTGCATTATTACCAATTCCATGTTACTTATTTAAATTATATGGACCTAGAAGAATTACAAATTATTTCCAACCAACTGTTTTAATTGGTGGTTTCTTAATTTATGCACCATATAATTTAAGTTATTATACTGGTAGTATGTATCTTTCAATTGTATTCATGTATTTTATTAGAAGAAAATATTTAGCTTGGTGGGAAAAATATAATTATGTTTTAGCTGGTTCTTTAAGTGCTGGTATTGCTTTTAGTTCAATTATTATTTTCTTTGCTGTTGAATATCATGAAAAGGATCTTAATTGGTGGGGTAATAGTATTTCATATAATACTATGGATGCAATAATTACTTCAATAGGTAGATTAAATGCAACCGTTTCTGCTCCTGATGGATATTTTGGTCCAAGAAGAGGTCATTACCCATAGAAAAATAGAGAGTAAATATATTTTTATATAATTCTTTTAATTTTTTAACAGGTTTTTGATGGTTTTTTCGCCAGTTTATATAGTTGATCTAGTAAATTGAATGGTTGATAATTATTATAAATCTATTATCTCTTTATAATTACATCTTTTTTTACTTTTCACTATTTTTTTTTTATTTTTTATCATTTTTTTCATACGTTTCATAATTTTGACAGAGTGACATTTTTGCAATTTTCAGAGCTGCCCTTTCTTTCGCTTATTTTTTTCTAATGCGGCTCAAGAGAAACCGTTTCATATCGGAAAATTTCACATGCGTCAATATTTTAATAAATTAATAAAACCTATATTTAATAAATAAATCCCTATTTTCTACCTAATCTAATGTATTCTAATAACATCACTAACACTCTACTCAACTAATTATTCTAATTATTCTAATTATTCTAATTTACAATTATTCTCTAAAATTTGTTCTCCCTGGTTTTCTTTAACCCTAGTTAATTTTACTTAAAAAATCATTATTATAACTTGATATTATAATGTTACAATTACCAATAAAACTAGTATACCAATAATCAACTAATTCAAAAAATTGTAATAATATCATTATCATATTCATTATATAATATAATACAGTATCAAAAGTTTCAGTAACAATTGAAATAAAACTATTAATAGTTGATGAAATTGTAGTTAATACATAAACCAATATTCTTGAAATAAACGAATAAGAATTTGTGATGGTTGAATTAACGTAATTTATAACTATCATCTTGTTTGCAATCTTGTTTGCAATCTTATTTTCAATCTTATTCTCACTATCCTATTTTCACTATCTTTTAGTATATGTACTTTATTCACCTTTTATTCTTTCAGTTTTTGTAAAATGGCAAAGGGACTAATTTATACAGTTTTATTTGTAGACCAGTGCGTTCTGATGTGAAATTATGACGCTTGTGTGTTTAACAAAAAAAAAAAAAAATAAGGAAAAATCGTCTTAGTTTCCTTTGATTCTAGAAATACTTTAATGCAATGTGATTCCAGTCGAAAAATCAAAGAAATTTTTATTACGAACAAATTTCTTAATCAACAACTTGGACTTTTAAAACTGGGAATAAAATTCTTTTTATAATTTTTTCCCTTTCCACTTACGTTTGGGGGTCAGTTGTTGTTGTTTCACAATTTTAGGTTTATTTTTATTATTTACTTATTTTACTCCACATAATTTACATCGGAATATCCATAAAATGGAGTTAGACACCGAAGAGGAAAAAGAAAATACAAAATGAAATTTGTTTGGAATTGTTTACCCTCTCTACTAGAGTTATATTGGAAGTTAAAACTAAACTGCCAATAGTTAGATGGAATTGTATAGATCCATAGAATGATTTACAATATTCTATAGGTATTTTTCTTTTATCCACTTTTTTTGAAATGAAATTATATTTTTTGCTTAGTGGAGTATATGGGATACTAGGAACATTTGAATTTTGCTTATTGATGACGTGGGTCACATGTTAAAATAAGTTTCTATTATTAATGAAGAAGACATACAAGTTTACAAAGTTTCAACACAAAGAACATTAATCTCTACTCAATATATTCAACTCTGTTGCTGTCTTTTTAAGTTTCTTTTCCTTAATTAGGGTTTGTCTTTAATTATGTGCCGTTAAATATGTGTCATTAATTATGTCCCATATGATAATATCGCAGATTTCCAAATCTAGTTATAAAATAAAAAAACTATAAAGTTTTCAAGCAACCCCAAGTTTAATTGTGGAAGAAACAAGCAAAGAAAGAAGCAAAGAAAACAAGTGGACAAATATGAATAAACAACAAGATCAACAATCAATGACAGAAAACACTGGGAAAAATGTATACACTGAAGAAGAGAGACAAAAAAATGAAAAAGAC
Source organism: Yamadazyma blattariae (assembly GCA_030581595.1). NCBI lineage: Eukaryota > Fungi > Ascomycota > Pichiomycetes > Serinales > Debaryomycetaceae > Yamadazyma > Yamadazyma blattariae. The sequence continues at coordinate 135,917 of JAKTTU010000013.1, forward strand.
AAACAACAACTTAACATATTACTTAAAGAATTACAAACCAAATTGAACCCTGATAATAATGAAAAAATTAATAATTATTTTGATAATTCCCTTAATTATTTGAATGACGTTTTCAATAAAATGAATAACAGTGACGATAAAGATAAAACATCCCAAGAGATTTCAGATGATTTAGTATCAAAATTATCAAATTGGTGCGATAACTTGAATAACTTGAACGAACCAGAAAAAGATAAGAAACAAGACCTGAAATGAAATTGAGTTTATTTTTGGGGTTTACATTGATTAATTGTCAATTTATATTTGATAATAATGTTAAGGAAATCTCATTAGATAATATTAATACTTTAGATAAAAATTTAAATTTAAACCTCCTTGAATTAAATGATAATTTAGATTTGCAATTGAATGTGGATTTATCCGGTGATAATTCAAACACTTTATTTGATTATAAAACTGGCAATGAATCTCTTTTAGAATTTCATAAAAATATAGTTTCAATTAATTCAATTAGTCCAAATGAATTTGCAGTTGCCAAATATATTAGAAGTTTTTTAATTAATCAAGGGTTAAAAGTTGAGTTACAACAAGTTGGTGAAAGAAATTTTAATATTTATAGTTATGTAAATTCAAGAGATAATAATAAAATCTTATTAACTTCTCATATCGATACTGTACCACCATTTATTGATTATTCAATTGAAGGTTCTAAAATTTTTGGTAGAGGTAGTTGTGATGCTAAGGGAAGTGTTGCATCACAAATTTTTGCATTTTTAGATCTTTATCATTCTAAAAAAATTGGAAATGATGATGTTGCAATGTTATTTGTTGTTGGTGAAGAAGTTACTGGTACTGGGATGAAATTTGCTAATAAAAATTTAAATACAAGTTGGGAAATTGGGATTTTTGGTGAACCAACAGAATTAAAATTAGGTGTTGGTCATAAAGGTGTTTTAGTTACAGAAATTGAAGTTAATGGTAAAGCATCTCATTCAGGATATCCACAATTAGGTATTTCATCAACAGAAATTTTAATTCCAATTTTAAATAATTTTTTACAAACTGAATGGCCAAATCATGAATTATTAGGTCCAACAACTTTAAATATTGGTTTAATTAATGGTGGTATTGCACTTAATGTTATTCCTGCATCAGCTAATGCTTCATTATTTTTTAGAGTTTCCACTGATTTACCACTTTTAAAACAAAAAGTTACAAATTTATTAGATAATATACCAAATGTTAAATTTAATTTATCAGCTGAATGTGATCCAGTTTATTTAGATTATGAAGTTCCTGGATTTGAATCCATTGTTTTAGCTTATGCAACAGATATTCCTTATTTAACCAATACTAATTTTAAAAAACGTTACCTTTATGGTCCTGGTTCAATTTTGGTTGCACATTCTGATGGTGAATTTGTTGAATCAAAAGATTTAGTTGATGCTATTGAAGGTTATAAAAAATTAATTTTGTATAGTTTAGAACAATTAAAATAATTAGAAATCATAATAAATGGATGTTTACATATTTCTATATCTAATACAAGTAGGAAATATCTCATAATAGACTCAAACAATGTACGGTTTATATAGGCAATGTGTGAAGCAAATGTTACAATGTTAGTAAATCTGTCAAAAAATTGCCATAAGAGATTGGGAAATGGTGACAAAAAAGAAAAGAAAAAGAAAGTAGATTATGATGATAATGAAGTATCCAGCCTTGGTTACCATGCCACTATCAAGATTCTATTTTCTAACCTTCTTTCGAACCTTCTTTCGAACTACCTTTTTCCCCCCAAAGTATTTGTCCCAAAGTGTTTCTCTGGGTAACTTTTTCAAAGTGTTGATGAGTTGGAAAATTTTCGATCTCATCTCAAGTCTCATCTCAAGTCTCATTAAGTCTCATCTTGAAGTTATGGAACCAGCGTGGAAGAAACTAGGACTTAAGGTCCAGAATACCGAGAACAAGGATGAAATTAAACATATAGAAACCACAGAGAACAATAAGAATAAGAAGAGGAAACAACAACAATCAAAAGCAAAAAATTCAAGTGAAACCAAACCACCAAAAAGAGTTAAATTACCAAAAGATAAGAAACCACCACCACCAATTAATGATGGATGGATTTATATTAAACAATTTAGTACTGATAAACCGAATTGGAAGTTCTCCAAGCAGAAACAAAATTGGGTACTTAAAAATATAGATAAAGTTCCAATAGAATTTAAAGAATATTTAATTGAATATATTGAAACAATTCAAGGTGGTAGTAGAATTAGAATTATTGAAGATTTTAAAAAAATTATTAATGATTGGAATGAAGTGATAAACAAGGTTAAACAGAATATTGAATTGAAGTTAAGGGGAGAGAAAGTTGAAGGTGAAGATGAATCGAAATTTAAATATGATAGAGATTATGTAGAATTAGTTAAAACGATATTAGAAAGAATGGGTGAAGAAGTTAAATTAGAAAATGATGAAGAACAACAGGAAGAAGAGGAAGAAGAGGAAGAACAAAAGGAAGAACAAAAGGAAGAACAGACTAAAGACAGTAAAAGTGATACATCAGATTCGGAATCTGATAGTGATTCAGATTCAGATTCTTCTGATGATTCTGATGATTCTGATGAATCCGATTCCAGTGATTCAAATGACGACTCCAATGAGTCCAGTGAGTCCAGTAAGTCCAATGACTCCAACGAGTCCAATGAGTCTGGGTCCAGTGACTCCAGTGGTTCAGACTCAGACTCTCCAAGTGATTCCTCCAGTGATGATTCTGCAAAATCGCGAAGTGGCAATTTAATAGTAAATACAATCAATATAAGATGAATGATTTTAAAATCTTGAAAGATAAAGCTCTTGATGTTGACCCCGATTTAAGATTCATGGCATTAGAGGATTTTACCAAATTATTAAACAAATCAAATTTACATAAAATTGAAGAATTTATTGAAATCTTATTTAGATTGTTAGATGATTTAAATAATGATGTTAAAAGTAAAACTATAAAGATATTCCCATTAATTTTACCATATATTTCCAATAGAAAGATATTTGAAATAATTGATAAGTTGTTTACCAAATGTATTACCAAAGAAGATGACATTTCATTAATGGTTTTAAAATTGATAATAAATACCAATGGTGGTGGTGATGGTGGTGATGATAATATTATTGGTACGGGTACTGATAATTTTGGTGGTAGTAATGGTGGTAGTAATGGTACTGATAATTTTGGTGGCATAAATGGTGGTAGTAATGGTACTGATAATTTTGGTGGTATAAATGGTAGTAATAATATTGAAGATAATAGAGGTTTTAAATTTCTGAAAACTTTATCAAGATCAATAATTGAATTAGTTTTACCAAGTTTAAATTCAATTAATCAATTAAAATTAGATATTTTAATTGAAGTTTTAAAAAATTTTAAAAATATCTTAACAATTGATGAATTTATTAAAATTTCAAATTTTTTTATAACTGAGTCGTTTAAATTAAATTATTTAAATAAAAAATTTATTTATGGTTTAGATATTTTATTAAATAAAAATTTTAATTTAATTAATAATGAAATTTTAGATAATTGGATTTTAATAATTAATTTAAATTTTGATAATCTGAATAAATCATTTAAATTTTTAAATAATAAATTAATTTTAATTTCAGTAATCATTAAAAATTTGACTAATTTTAAAATTAATAATAATACTTTAATTGAATTTTTTGAAATTTTAAACCATTATTTATTTTTAAATAATTTTACTAATGGTGAAATTGATTTTGATTTAATTGTAGAAGATAATTTAAATAAAGAAATTTGTTTAGATATTTTAATATCTTTGATTAAATTAGGTAATTCAATTATTGATGAAAGAACAGATGAAATAACGAAGATTATTGATAAGTTTTTAACTTATAATCCAATCCCCCAAGATGATGATGATTATGACGATGATATTGAAATTGATAATGATGAAGATGAAGATGATGAAGAAATTGAATTTAGTGATGATGATGAAATGGAACAAACTGAAACTGATGATGGATCTTGGAAATTAAGATTTAAATCAATTATCATTATTGAACTTTTACAATATTATAATTATTTAAATAATTTAATCGAATTAATGAATGATAAAAATCCAATTATTTTTAAACAAACTATTAATACCATAACTTTATTAATTAACGAATCAACAATTGATACATCCATTAATTCAATTGAGTTAAAAATTTCTTCAAATTTAAATAATGAAAATATTTTTAATTATATACCATTATTGATTAAAATTTTAAAATTTAAATCAATTTCCCAACAATTCATTTTGCATTTTTTAAAATTTTTAAATTCTAATAAAAATTTTGAATTAATTGAAATTTTAAATTTAATTTATTTAATTATTGAAAAAAATAATAATGATTTAGAAATAATTGAAAATGAAGTTTTAATTAATAGAATTTGTGATAATATAATTAAAAATTCAAATGTTTTAATTAATTTAAAATTGTTAAATTTAATTATTTTAAATATCAACAGTAATGAAATAATTTTAAATTGTTTATTAAATAAATTAGAAGATTCAAAAATTTTAATTGAAATTAAAATTGAATTAATTAATACTTTAACTAATTATATTTTAAAAAATCCTGTTGATCCATTAATTATTTTACCAATTTATGAAAATCAATTAAATGATTTAATGTTAAAACCTGTAATTAATAATTTATGTAAAATTTTTGATAATTCAAATATTAATTATGAAAATTTCCAAGAAACTTTACAATCAAATAATAGAGAATCAAATTTAATTTCAAAATTAATTTTTTTTTTAAATTCAAATAATGTAAATATTTATCCGTTAGTTTTAAAATTATTTATTAAATTAAATTTTGAATTAGATTTTTTTAAATTAATTGAAATTGGTAAAGAATTAATTAATGATTCAACTTCAATCAATTTAATTTTTAAAAATTTTGAAAATAACAAAATTAATTCAATTGAAAAAATTGAAAAATTAATTGAATTAATTAATTTAATTGAATTTAATGATGATATTTTAAATATTGATCATTTAATAATTAATATTTGTCAACAACAACAACAACAAAAAAATATTGATTATTATTCAATTTTCAAAAAGAATTTAAATTATAATAATAATTTTAGTATAAAAGTAATTTCTAAAATTGTTTTAAAATTAGATTTAAATGATGAAATTAATAATCATATTTCAAAATTAAATGAATTAATTGAATGTAAAAATTTTAATAATAAAGAATTTATTAAAAGTTTAACCTTTTTATCTTATATAAATATTGAAAAATCAATTAATGAAAATTTAAATATTGAATCATTAATTAATATTTTAAATTCAGATAATAGTGGTAGTAATACTGAAAATAATGATGCAGTAGATAATGAAACTGATGAATCAATTAAATTTGAAATTTCTAAAAATTTAGGTTATTTAATTAATTCAAATGAATTAATTAAACAATTTATTGAAAATGACAATGAAAAATTAAAATATTATTTATTAATTACGATTAAAAATTTTATTAAAAATTTTGATAATAAGAATTTTGAATTGAAAATTTGGGAAATTTTATTTGATGAAGTTAATATTGATAAAATTAAGAATAAAAGATTTAATTTAATTGGTGAAATTTTATCAATTTTAACAATTAAAAATAATAAATTAAATGAAATAGAAACCTTTTTAAAAGTTTCAAATTCAATTGGTATGATTTATAATTTATTAATTATTATTAATCATTTAATTAAATTTGAAAATGAAATTAATGAAAATGAAATTAAATCTTTAATCTTAAATTCAATTAAATTTAAGGATATAATTAATATTGATATTAAAATTATGATTATTAAAAATTTAATCAATTTATTCCATATTTATCCAAGTTTTTTTGAAAATAAGATTGAAGATAATAATAATAATAGTAATAATGGAGAAAATGAATTAATTGAATTAATTTTTGATGAGTTAAAACAATATCAAGAATTTAAAAAAATTATTCCAATGGGTCCATATAAATATGTTATTGATGAAGGTTTAGAAATTCGTAAATTAGTTTTTGAATTAATTTATTCAATTATTCATAATGATTCAGTTACAATTAATTGTGATTATTTTATTTTAAAAATTATTAATTTTGGTTTAATTGACAAAGAATTTGATATAATTCATTTATCTTATATTAATTTATTTAAATTATTTGATAAGGATCCTGAATTTTTAAATAATTTTGAAAATTTAGATAATTTAATTAATAATTTAACAATTAATTTAAATAAAAAATTAAAATCAAAACCAACAAATCAAGAAATTGAAAATTTTAATGAAAATTTAAAATATTTATTAAATTTATCAAATAAAATTAATGGTATTTTGATTAAAAATAATTGGATTTATAATAATTGGGATATTTATTATAATAATGTTCAAAGGGCTCAAGGTAAGTAAGGAAAGTAAAACAATAAGAGCATTATAAAGAGGATTGTTATTTTTTAACAATAATTAATATATTAATTTTAATAAAAAGTTACTTTGCATTTACTTAGTTTATTTTTTTAAATCACTTGTCTACTTCTTCAGCTTCTTTTTCTTTTTCTTATTTTGTTTTTTCTTTGGTTTTTGTTCAGTCTTTTCACCTTCTTCGGTGACTTCACCTTCACCTTCTTCTTGTTCTTCTTGTTCTTCTTCACTTTTATCTTCTTCACTCTTATCTTTTGTGGAATCTTCTTTTTCAACTGGTTCAACATCACCTTCAGTTTTACCTACAACGTCACCTTCAGTCTTTCCTACTACATCACCTTCAGCTTCACCAACAGGTTTAGTTTCACCTTCAGTTTTGCCTATAGCAACGTCACCTTCAGTCTTTCCTATTGGTTCAATATCACCTTCAGTCTTACCAACAACATCTACAACACCTTCTGTTTTACCTACTGGTTCATCAGTTTTAACGACAGGATCAACGTCACCTTCAGTTTTGCCTACTGCTTCGACAGCTACTTCAGTCTTTCCTACTACATCACCTTCAGTTTTACCAACAGGTTTAGTTTCACCTTCAGTTTTACCAACAGGTTTAGTTTCACCTTCAGTTTTACCTACCGGTTCAACATCTCCTTCAGCTTTACCAACAGGTTTACTTTCACCTTCGGTCTTGCCAACAGTATGTTCAAATTTACCTAATTCACCTTCAGCTTTTCCTATACTTGGAACTTCCTTTGGTTTAACATTACCTTCAGTTTTACCAACTACGTCACCTTCAGTTTTGCCTACAGTTTCTAATTTTTCCGTATCAACAACGTCACCTTCTACTTTGCCTAATTTACTTTCATCGTTGACAATTGGTATATCTTCAATTTTTGAATCATCATCGACGTCATTATTTGTTGATGTTGATACTTCGTCAATTTTCTCATGGTTGGGTTGATCAATGTCAATTTTTGAAATTTCAGCTTCTACTTGCTCAACTTGTTTAGTGATATCTTTATCATCTTCAACGTTACTTACCGGATCATCAACTGTTTCAATTGTGGTGGTTGATTTTGATTTATCTTCAATTACTGATTTAGTTGGTTGTTTAACAGTATTTACCTTTGATTTTAAATCATTTGCATCATTTTTAATTTCAAAAGTTTTAACCAGTTTAGCAGCAATAGGTTTTCTTTCAGTTTCCCATGGCCTTTTGTTCTCTTCACTTGCTTTAGTCAAGTTTTCAAATTGTTTAATTCTGTCTCTTATTGAACCCATTTTGGAATCGTGAAACAAAGAATTTTGAGTGAGTGTTACAGACTTGGTCAATCCGACTTTTCTGTTGATGTCTCAGATGAGACTCAAGCGAGACTTTCAAGCGAGACTTTCAGATGAGACTTAAGTGGGACTCAAGTGGGACATAAATGGGACTTAAGATTATAATTGATTTTGATGAAACTATTACGGTTGATGATACCATCTCTGGGTTACTTTCATTACCACGTCATTCATTACCACCATCGTATTTCACTCAAGTTTATTTAGATGCTTATAAGGAATATTTATCATCTATATCATCATCTACATCATCAGCTACGTCATCATCTACATCACCTTCAATTAACAATTTTAATGATGAAGTATTGTTCCAAAAAGGGGTTAAACAGGTTGAAAAGACTTCAATTAATGAATTAGAGAAACAATTGTTTTTCAAAGGAATTCTGAAACAACAAATTAAAGAATTAACTAAGAAAATTCATGTTAAACCAGGATTTAATAATTTCAAATTAACTTGTTCAAAGTTACTAATTCCAATTTCAATTTTAAGTATCAATTGGACTTCAATATTAATTAAACAAATTATTGGTGAAGAATTTGAAGTTAATTGTAATGAACTTTTATTTAAGAATGATATTTGTACTGGGAAATTTGATCCAACAGAAATTCGTACAGGCTATGATAAATTGGAATATATAAAGTCATTGAAATTAGGAACGATGAAAGATTCAAAGTCAGATAGAATTATTTATATTGGAGATAGTAGAACTGATTTATTAAGTTTATTATATAGTGATATTGGAATAATTATCGATTCTGGTTCACTTTTAAATAAATTACCATGGGACATAAATATAAATAATATTAATGATTATAATATCAATGATTATCAAAATGATATTCATAATGCAAATCAATTATATAAAGGTCTGTGGGATGAAATTACCAATTTTATAGAAAATTTAAATAGAATAAGTATTAAATAGAATAAGAGGGTAAGAAATGAATAATAATTATAATATTTATAATACATGCTAATTTACAAACAAATGCTCTATCATTTCATAAAGATTCTTAAATCTTATTTTTTTTTTCTTGCTATTTTCTTTTCTGCTTTGAATTCATTAATTATTATTATTACTTTCTCTTTTCTTTCTCTTCTATTATACTCTCTTTATCTCCAATAAATTTGAGCTTTTTGATTATTTGGTGATCCTTTACCAACTGGTTCACTTGGAATTGGTAATCCTGGTGGCATACCTGGAATTTGCCCTGGTAATGGATGATTTGGATATCCAGGTGGTGGAATACCAATTGGTCCAGAAATAGATCCTGGCATTGATCCTGGAATTGAAGCTGTCAATGAACCAGTTAATGAACCAGGTTGTGATCCAGGAGTTGAACCAGCCTGTGCATACATTGGATAAGGAATATATGCCATACCTGGAGGTGGGAAAGCAGCTGGGAAACCTGGTGGTGGTTGTTGATGTTGTTGATGTTGAGGTTGAGGTTGTTGTTGAAGTTGAGGATTTTGACTAGCAGGTGACTGTTGACTTGGTGGTGAATTTGAATGTGGTGGTAATTGTTGTTGTTGTTGAACTTGTTGCTGTTGTTGAGGTTGTGGTGGAACTTGTTGTTGTTGTTGTTGAACAGGAGGTGGATGTTGTTGAGCAGGCGATTGTTGACTTGGAGGACCCATATGTAATGGGACATAACCCATTTGACCAGAAACAGGTGGCGGAGGTATTTGTCCATTAGGTAATTGATTAATTGGAGGTTGCATACCAGGAGGTACTTGAAACATTGGATAAGGATAATAATATTGATTTGGACTTTGACCTGGGGTACCATTAATTATATGCCCATTTAATTGAGGTGGTTGTTGTGGTTGATTTTGAGATTGTGGTTGAGGTTGTTGTGGTTGTGATTGAATTTGACCTGGAGTTTTAGCTAATGATGCTTGCGATTGAGATGGAGTAATTGATGGACGTGATTGATATTGTTGTTGCATTTGTGGTTGAGGTTGTAATTGTTGAGCTTGAGGTGCAGGTTGAGGTACAGGTTGTGGTTGTTGTTGCACTTGTGGAGGTGATTGTTGTTGAGGTGGTTGTGATTGCTGCTGCAGTGGTTGTTGTTGCTTTTGTTGATCAGGTACTTGAATAAGAATTGAATTTGAATTTGAATATTGATTTTGATAAATTTTTGGATTTTGAACACCTAAATTTAAATAATCTAATTCATTAATCAGATTTAAAACTAAATCCATTGGAATTTCAATTGGATCTCTAACATTTAATTTTTCATCAGAAGTACTTCTTGAAAAATTTAATAACATTTCCAGTCTTTCCAATAAAATTCTTATTATTTTGGTAAATCTATCATTATTAATATTATTTATACTTTTAATCTTATTAACATTTCTAAAACATTGGGCAGATCTTGAACAAGCATCAGAAGCATCAATTAATTGATTATCACATCTTTCATAGACACAACTTAAACCATCCCAACCTAATCCACCAATAAAATCATCACCTAATCTTAAAGCTTGAGAATAAGCTGCCAATGCATCAGGTAATTGATTTAAATTTAAATATAATGAACCTATTAATAACCAAGTTAATGATGATGAAGGATTTTTTTTAAGACTTGTTTCTAAATAATTAAATGATTCTTTTTGTAAAATTGTTGTAAATGATAATAATAAATAAGGAATATAATCATTTGAATCATTTGAATCATTATTTGAATTGTTATTTGTCAATGGATCAACATTTTGATTTTGATTTTGATTTTTAATTAAATTTAATAAAATTGATGAAGCTTCTGCCTTTATTCCAAATAAAATTAAAATAAATGAATGAATAATTAATAATTTATAATTTGTTGGGAATAAAATAATTGAAATATTTGAATAATTTAAAGCACTTTCATTATCTCCACCTAATAAAAAACATAAAATAATTTTAAAATAATAAATAGGCATTAAAGATTTATTATATGATAAATTTAAACCTTTAAAATAAAAATCAATAGATTTTAAAATATCTTTATCTTTATAAAAATCTCCATAAGTTAAATAAATTTGAAACTTTAATTCAATTGGTGGATTCAATTGTAATGATCTTTCAATAATATTTAAAAAATTTTCGTTAGTTGGTAATATTAAAGATTTTAAATACCAATAATAAGGATTTTCCAGTTTAATACTAATTTTTTTAATGAAAAATTTTGATTCATTTATTTTATTAATTTTAAAATAAAGGTAACTTAAAATATAATTTAAATCATTGGCAGTGGAATTTGAATTTGAATTATTATAAACATTACCATTATTTTGATTATTTTGATTATTTTGTTGATTCTGATTTAATATTGTGTCAAAATTACTTTCAATTAATGAAATTAAATTGGGAATCAGTTTAATATCATTCGTCTTAATCAATACTTTTGATAAATTATTTATTGCTTGTTCATGTTTTGGATCAAATTTTAAAACATTTTCTAAACAAATTTTAGCCTTTGAATCATTTTCAAGTAATAATGAAAGTAAACTTAATTGGTACCAAGTTGTGGAATATTCAGTAAATAATTCCATTTAAAAAACTAATGATTAAATGTGAGTTAAAATAATAATAATATCAACAATTTTGAAATTATAGTACCCGGTTAAGGTTGAATGAAAAAAAAAAACAAATGTTATATAAAAAAATGGATGAAGATAAAAAAAAAATCAACAAGAGAATGAACTAATTTTGAAATCTTTTAAAATCAACAAAAGGGAAGATTAACTTGAAAAAAAGAAAAGAATTTTTCTTACCCAGAACTAGGACTAAAAGTGGAAAACTAAAAGTGGAAAACTAAAAGTGGAACTAAAAGTGAACACTGGTGAAAAATTGCTGAATTCGATTCAAGAATTCAAATACAGAAACAAAAGTCAGTTATGGAAATTGGCAATAATTTTATTTTTCGTTCAAACTAAAACTCGTTCGTAAAAAAACAAAAAATAATTAAACTTGTAATTCAACCCTAATATTCCGCTGGCAAAACAAAGGGAAAAAGTGAATAATAAACTAACGGTACAACTATAAAGTTAAAACTCGAATAAACTTGACTCTAAACCCAATTGAAATTGAAGTATCTAGGAGTCAATTATTTAAAACTATTTCCTTCACAGAAACTCTCAGCCAATAAGTGATAAAAAATAAAATAAAATGTAAATGGAAATGGCAGGGGAAAAAGCACCAGTGAAATAATGAAAAATTAAACGGTGTCTGAAAGGTGAAAGGGATTAAAAATAAAATAAAATAAAATAAAATCCAACTAAAACCCAAAGGGACTAACCAAGAATAAAACTGTAAATGTGCAAATGACTAAATGGCAAATAACAACCAGTATCTTCTGTAGTTCTATTCCTTCTCTTCAGTGACAAAACAAAAAAGGAGGATTCACAAAAGTTAAAAGGGAAAAATAATATGGTATATCAATAATATGGTATATCAATAACGTGGTATATCAATCAGGAACTTGAAACAGAAACCGGGTGGTAAAAACAAAGTATAATATTACAAACAAATAGGGGAGGGGGGGAGCTAAAACACAAGGGCAAAGCTGACAAAACAAAACTGATACAAACCCTAGTCACGTATTAAATGTTGAAAACCACAAACCAGATTCTTTAGAAGATTATTGATTTATGTCAAACGATAAATTAAAATTGGGCAAATGGTATTCCAAGGTTGTTGAAAAAAATGATTTTGCGTCGCACCAGAAACCACAACCCAATATCAATTTTTAGGACAATGTACATTTGGAATTTTAACGCATGAAAAACTCAATAAACTTTAAAATAAAGCTTAAACAAAGGCAAGACTTTCTTACACTTTCACTAAGACTTTCGACATTGAAAAATTATTTTTTTCCAGTTGAACAATACGCCAGAAAATAAAAGCTTATTTGGCAGAACATACTATTACAATCTACTAGATTCTATAGTTAGCATTTATGTCATGGAACAAGCATGAAAATTGAAATAACTACGAGAAATATTTTTTTTTCAAGGTGTATTTCACCTAAGATTTTCAGTTCAGGAACTTTTTTACAAGAAATGCAATATCTCCACTCCCACGCTACAAATTAACTAGAAAATTGCTTAAATAGTAATTACACTAAATAGTTTATGCACTGTTTTCCAGTCTTTTTTTTGTATTTTTTTGTATTTTCCAGTAATTTGTTATTCCATTTCCTATTCCATTTCCCTCGATATTCCTTTCTTATTTTATTCCTTTATAATATTCCTTTATAATATTCCTTTCTTGTATTCCTTATAACCTGCATTTCATCCCGTTTCTCGTCAAGCCATTCTCAGAAGACAGAAAAAAAAAACTCGAACAAGGAACAAAAAGTGAATTTGAAAAAATAAGTGAACAGCAACTCAAGTGAAATGGACAAAAAAAAGGCCCAAAAAAACAAAAAAATAAAAAATAAACTTTTTCCCAACCTAATCCCTACCTCATCGGCAAAAAAAGACAAATAATGAAATAGGTCTTTTAAAGTTTGTTGTCGAAAACCATGCAATCTTAATAAACCAGGTAAAATTGTCACGTACACCGGAATTAATCACAGGATCATGCAAATGAAGGATCTCTTTAGTGCATGGCCGTAACTATCATACATCGCAACATTAGCCGTCACCTTACATGAGATTTAGTACCTATAATACCTAGAAATTAAAAATTTCCCCTCATTTGAAACATTTATTCTATACTCTATATGCTTAAATTATGAACTTAATACTTTGATTTTATAAATTATCGACTCATTTAAGTAACCAAGTAAATAATAAAAAATAACGGAAAAAATATTCATAAACACGAAAATAAGAAACATCTTTAAAAAACCAATCGGTAATTACAATTATAACAGGTGTTCAAATAACCAACTCCCCAAAAAACATTTTAGAGAACATACAAATATATCCCAAATACATAAAATCTAATTATTTTTCTTTCGTTTCTTATTTAAAGTGTTATTTTCTAGGTTTTAGCCAGCGCATAACAATATTCCTATATGGGAACACCTATTAACCAAAAATACCCAAAATGGCTAGGAAAAAACCTTTGCTACAGATACTCAACAAACATTCAATGCTCTCCTGCGGGTCAGATGCAGGATCTGCGCGAACACCCCAACCGTCAACAGTAGCCCGAAGATCTGGCATGTATGCTCACAGTTACCAGCCCGGTGGGCATGCAGGCTGCGTCACTAGCTGCAGACGCGAGAAAGGGCTTCAAAGGCAAAAAGTCAACCCGCCGGGCTGAATAACCAACAGGACAAATTTTTTTTTGGAATGTAACATCAACAAAAAGGATAAGTTGTTCAAATAATACTGGATGTTTTTACCTTTTCTCAGTTTTTTTGAATAGGAATTTAAGAATGGGCATAATTCAAGAAATAACAACATGGAATTAGGGGATTGCAAATAGAATTTAGCATTAATATTGAATTTAACATTAATAAAGAATTTAAAGATGGATAATAGACTGAAACGGATAGTTGTAATTGAAAATCAATGAAAATCATTGAAAGTCAATGAAAATCAAAGTAAAGGGATAAAAAATTAAGGCAAATTAAGGAAAGGGAAAAAATAATAATTACCGAAAATCTCGTTAAAGTTATAGTTTTATACCTTTTGATTATTGTTTCGTCAACCTTTTGTTTCCCTATTATTTTAGAAGATTTTTTAACAAGTTTAGTCGTAGACTTTTTTGAAAGTTGTTAAAAAAGTAAAAAAATGTTTAAAATATGAAATTAATTTGTATTGCAGATTTAGTTCCCCTTAGTTCCAATTCTATTGTGTTTTGTTGAGCAATATATTTTCACATTTTCACATTCTCATTTTATCCCATGTAGCTATGGAAATAAGTGATGCAAAAACGTACTGGAATTTGTATAGGAATTTTTCCACTGTAAGGATTTTTACTACTTAATTTTTACTAGTTAATTTTCAATCTGGTTTAGGTTGGAAATGTCGATCAGCAAATTTAAGGAACTAAAAGTAGTTTTAGTAGATTCACTTATGAACATTCTAATTTATTGTTCATAATTTAAGAGAATGGAGTGAGAAATATCGTAGTAAAACATTTAAAGATTTACATTTAAAGATTTGAATATTTCAATGTTTGATTCTTATTTTTGGCATTGCTGGAAATACTTACTTTCCACTCTTCCTGATTAGCAGTACATTTATTTTTTAATTTGCTTTTGTTATTTTTACCTAGTTGTTTACATTTTCACTCGTTTTTCTATTTTATCGCTGGTTGTTGTTAGTTAATGTATTCTTTTACATTTTCATTATATTATTTTCTAAGGATTCTTATTTCTACATTTATTTACATTTATTTGTTATTTTTGGTAAAAAAAAAAAATGGTATTTTTTGTATTTTTACTACTTTCCATTGTTGGTTTAGAACGTACTACATGCATCTATAACCGAGTAAATGAAATTTTATTTGCTGGTTTTTCGGTGGTGTTCCAAAGGAAAAAATTAAAAGTTTTTAGTAATAGTTAAATTTTACATTACAATGGGAAATTAAGATATTTTTTTTTAGTCAACTTTAAAGTACAATTGGTTATATTGTCCATTAATTTAACCACCTGATTTCGCCAATCGATTGTTTCCACTAAAATTATTTTTAATTGTTCCGTAGGCTCGTAACTTTATCTTCCTAGTTACCCTCGAAATTCTATTCAATATTATTTACAATAAATTCACTGTTATTGACAGAGTACCTAGTTACTTTATTTACTGTGTTTGCTTGATTGTGATTAGGATTTTTAAAATTAATTTCCATATTTTTTTTTTTTGTACTCGGGTACACTGCTCATTTTTTTGTGCCTGTTTCATGTTAGATAAACAAAAGGAAAAAAATTATGGGAACTTTGCCGTATTATAAAATCTCCAAAATGCAACAAGAAAATTGTCATTTCACTTTTAACGCAAGTTTTTTTCCATTCAATTGTTGTTTCCCACCCTTTTCCTTTTGTCTCTCTATTTTGTCTCTCTAGTTTGTCTAGCGTTTCATCCTTGTCTTTTTTCCAGTTTTAATTATAACCTTAACTTTGCTTTTTAATTTTTAAGCTTTTACTAGATATACTTAGTTTAAACCTATTTAAAAATGTTTTTCCACTGTAATTTCACTTTTTCCTTAATTTTTATATTATTTTTTCTACTCTTTTCTATTCCACAATTGTTATTTGGCTTTAAATTTCCCAAATTGTACTCTGGTTCCCCTTTCTTAAGGTCCAATTTGTGTCTAGTTTGTGGTCCCATTCACCAAATTTCTCCAACTTCCAGTGAATTGTGTTATTTTATTTGTTTATTTTACTTGTTTTATATTTTGTTGTTTTTGTTGTTGTTTCGTCTTGTGATTATTTTGATTATTCACAATACTTATCACGTTTCACATTTATGCACCTTGTTTGTTTCTTTTTATTTTACAATAAATTTCCTGCTCTATATTACCGTTTAATTACATTTTCCTTAATTACATGTTGTTTAATTGCATTTTCCTTAATTACATGTTGTTTAATTACATTTTTCAGTTTTTAGTTTTGTCACTCTTGTCACCAAAAATTTCAGGTAGGGTGGGATGGGTAATTTCATTTTATCTCGCATTTAACCATTGCATATTAAACAACCCTATTGTCGATTATACCGTATTATTATATTTGTTAATGCTAAATGCCCAAATCAAATAATTCTTACTGATGTACAATTGATAAATTGTAGTATATTTTTAACGTATAACGTGGATACTTTTATTATATGGACTTGATTTTGAAATTTCGTGATGTTTTGTAGTTTGGTTTGCAGTTGGTTTGCAGTTGATTTGCAGTTGGGTTCCTTTGGAACAGCTTAAGTATGCGAGCGACACGTTAAGTATGGAGACATCGCAGACATTCTTAACTACTGAGATTGAGACTAAGAGTGAGAGTGAGATTGAGAGTGAGTGTGAGAGTGAGACAGAAGTTATAGAGATGAGATGATTAAACAACTTATCACTAAAAGATCAATATCAATTCTTAAAAATCTAGTTGACAGATGTAAGTCATGCGGTATCGCCTTGCAATCAACAAATGCCAAGTTGCCTGGTTTTATACCGATAATTAATCACAAACCATACGAAAAATATGAAGATAAAGTATTTAATAAATTTAGTAGAAAGTTAAGTGAAGAAGATAAATTGCTTTTAAATTATGATTTTGCTTTAGATAAACTGAGAATCGGAAAAGGGGGTGTTAGTGGTGGTGATGTTAATGCTAATGGAGGTGATGTTAATGGTTCTACTGGTTCTAATGGTCCCGATGCTGATCATGTTCACGAACACGGTAAAGAATGTTTAAGATGTAGAAATATTAAATACAAGAATGAATATTCAGAGGAATCTAAATCAATACCAGATTTTGAAGAATTAAAAGATAAATCATTAATTTATGTTATGTCAGCTATTGAATTCCCATTAAATATCGAGAAAAAATATTTAAATAAAAATACTATTGTGGTAATTAATAAAATTGATATGATTACTGTTAGTCCACAAAATTTTAATAGATTTGAATTTTATAAAAATTACTTAAATAAGAATTTTGGTATTGATAAAAGTAAAGTTTTCTATACTAGTTGTAAGAAAATGATTGGGATTAATGAGATTTATAAATATTTATCAATTAATAATGATAAAGGTAAAGAATATTATTTAATTGGTGATATTAATAGTGGTAAAAGTTCACTTATTTCCTCATTAATGTATTATAATAAACAAGATTTTAGAATTAGTCCTAAAATTTATAAAATGGAAAATGGTCCAGGTATAAGTGAATTCCCAGGGTATACTAGAGGACCAATTAATTTTAATTTAAGTAAATTTGAAATTAATGATCAACCAGGATTAAATCAATTTTATTTACCAAATTTTAAAAATTTTAAAAATGTATTTAAAGGTATCCCAATGTATAAAAATGGATTATATAATTCTAGTTATGAAGGTTTTAAAGGCCCTAGGATTTTATCATTTGGTGGTGTATTTTATATTAAATTCCCTAAAGGTGTTTACCAATTGAAAAATTTAGTAAATTTAAAACCTATTAAATTAAGTAATTTTGAAAATTTGAAAATTTGGGAACAATCTATTGAAACTAATAAATCTTTACAAAATCAACATTTAATTAATCCAACAACTAATTTGAAAAAATTTTTCATCCCTCCATTCACTGGTAAAATTGATTTAGTTATTAAAAATTTTGGGTATTTGGAAATAACTCCTACTGGTAAACGTGAATCAAATGAATTGATTGAAGTTTATTTACCTAAGGATATCCATTTAGATTTAATCATTAGGAAACCATTAGTTAATTATACTCATAAAGTATTAAGTAAACGTGATAAAAATTTTAAATTATTAGAAAGGAAAGATTATTCAAAATCAACAAAACTTATAAATGATTATAATGGAGAAGTTTTTTATTCCAAATTAATCCCAAATCTACCCAATAATAACAATAGTCAAAGTGGTACGATTAATTCTGATGTTGATGATTGTTATAAATCAGTTACAAAATTTACTGGTAAAAATTATGATGATTCAACAATTATTGGGAAAAACTCAACAGAATTTTGGGTTCAATAGACCTCTCACTGAAAGTAAAAGTGAACACACAGCAAAAGTTATGATTAGTTATTACTTTTATTGCATTTGTTGTCAGTAGGAACCTTAAGATTAATGAATCAACACCGAAAGAGAAAAACTGTGCCTTTTACGATAATTCTTACTTATTTTTTTTTTTTTTGATTTAAAAGTTGTACAAATGATTAATTTGCAAGTTACAAATTCACCAATTAGGGAACAGGGTAACAATTAGATACAAACCTGAACCAACAAAATACTAAAAACAAAAAATAAAATAAAATAAAATAAAACGGCCAGCCACAAATACAAAAGGAATAAGGAATAAATACACAAGACATAAAAGACATAAAAGACACAAAAGACAAAGGAAATACAAATAAAATAAAATAAAAGAAAATAAAGAACAGGAATGATAAAAAATAATAATTCAAAGTTTAAATCCCATTGTCACAAAGACAGAAAAATGAAAATCCCATGGAAAAAGATATGTAATCTGTATAAATAATTTAACTTAAAAAATAAAAAAAATAAGGTGGAAAGGTAATCCATTAGTGAAAAGATCGGATTAAAATCTGTGAAATGGAATGTTAAAAAGCTGGGTAAAAAGCATAAAATGAAAAATTGTAAATAGTTAATGATGTAAATAGATTTTTGTAAATAGGAGAGTATATACAATAAAATACCGTAAGGTAACCAACTAAAATGAATTCCATGTTATTATTGTTAAAAAACAAGTTTTTCACATTATTTCTTACTATTTTATATTCTTTTTTTACTAATTTGTTTTCCACTTATTTTTTAGTTGGTTTCCTGCTGGTTTTGGTTTCCATTTGGTTTCTGTTAATTTTAACTTTTTCATTTCCATTTACCTGGGTTAATTGTTTCCGGGAAATATTATGCAATGGGTATTGTATGCAATGATAAGTCTATAACCATTACTTAATTAGTTTTTAAGTTGGTTTATAATAGAGATGGAATTTCATTGTAACTATGAAGTTGACGAAAATACCAGAAATGATCAACATTAAAAAATATGTAGCATTACTTACTAAACAGACACAAAATCTAAAAATTTTCACTTACAGACAACACTAAAGTGGTAGTTACTACCTGAAAATGATTTTCCTCACATTTACTATATGAAATTTAGATTCGGAAATAGTTCTGTAAACGTAGTAAAACCCGGGTTTAATGTAGGATTGTTATACACAATATTTATCCTATAAACAGGGTTAAGCAATTTAGGAAATTTGAAAATCTGGTTAGTTGGGTTAAGAGTGTTGAAGAGAGTCTTGGTTTGAAGGTTTTTACTCCTTTTTTTTATTTTTTAACTTTTTTTCTACTCCTTTTCTCTTTGCACAGATATTAATTAATGTAGTTATGTAGTTCAGTAGTTCATTATATGTAGTTCATTATATGTAGTTCATTATATGTAGTTCATTATATAGTTCAATAGTAAGTTTATAATTTTGTGTAATGGCGGACTTTTCCGATCACCAATAGAGAAAACTCTTTGGACCTTCATGCGTGAAGAAGTGAATCACGAAATGTCAAAGAACTATAGACAAGAAAACTATAGAGAAGTATAGACAACTATAGACAGCCATAGACTACTGTAGAGAACTATAGACAACTATAGAGAACAGCAGAGAACTATAGATAACTGTAGAGAACTGTAGAGAACTATAGACAACTGTAGAGTATAGAGAAAGAGAACTATAGAGAACTATAGAGAAAGAGAACTATAGACTGTGATACCTAGATTTCCTTGAGATTTTCTTACTGTTCTATTTACATTGATAATGATAATGTGATAGGTGGTAATGTGACAATGTGATGATGTGATAATGTATAGGTGATAATGTATAGGTGATAGGTGACAGTGTGATCAGTGTTAACTACTGTCCCGCTAATTATAATTCCCCATGCGATGATTTTATAAACAACTCCTGCGAAACGCGAATTTGCAAGGAGAGGCATCGAAGGTAGACTAGAAGCAGCAAGGCACTTTAGACAAACTTTAGGCAAACTTTCAACTTCGTCAAACTAGTCAAAAGTTTTGGCAAACAGTAACTGGACAGTCGCTTGGAAACACTAACGTTGGACGGTTTTTTGTGTGGTTTTATCGTGGGAACATATTTTTTTAGAACCCTTTGTTTACCAAACTCATCACATTCTCATCAAAGAAGTTTCTATTGTTTATTATAACTCAATTCGGTATTCATTAGTATATTGACAATCAGTATAATAGGATTACAATCAGTATAATTTCATCAGTAGGACTACAATTGGTACAATTACATCAGTATAATAGGATTACAATTGGTACAATTAGGTTACAATTACTACAATTAGATTACAATTAGATTACAATTACGTTACAATTAGATTACAATTAGTATAATCAGTACAATTGGATTATTTTTCATTATCATTGTAAACAAACCATTTTCTTCAATTTAAACAGTTGACGAAAAAACAGCAATAAATCGTCAAAGAAAGATGTTGAAAAATAATTCTTATAATATGGATAACAAACACCAAAATAATAATTATAAAAGATTAAGTCAATCATTATCCATTAATAATTTACATAAATTATCATTAAAATCAAATAGATTATCAAAATCTTCATCATTTTCAATATTGACTAATTCCAATCAATCAAATTTAAATAAACAACCTACAGTTAGTTTAAATAAAGAAAATATTCATACCAATAATAAAGAATTACCATCTATAAACAAAAGACAACCAATTAAACCAATGATTTTTTCAAATTCTAATGAAGTAACTGTGAAATCAAGGAATTCTTCAATAAATAGTATTTCTAGTAATACTAATAATCATAGTAGTACTAATAAAGATTCTATAAGAAATAATAAAGAAAAAAGAAAGAAAAGATTTTCAATTATTTCATTTATTCAACCGGATGAATCTCCAAGTCCATTATCATCAATTGAAAGTGTTGATATTAATTCAATTAATTCTAATTCAATAAATTTACAACCAATTGAATTAGATGATGATACATCAATTGAATCTCAACCTGATAATGAACAAGATTATAATTTAAGTATTGAATCCAAAAAAAGAATTTCAAATTTATCCAATATAATGGAATTTATTGATTTAATTAATTATGATGATGTTAAAAGGAAACTGATTAAATTAGAATCAACCATAATGGAAAATTTTAATTTAAATGATTCAATTGAATTACCTGAAAAATATAATGTTAAATTAGTTTCTGGTACAATCGTTTTCGGTTATGAAAATAATAATGATAATTTAGGGTTAGATGATATAACTTACTGGGATGACGAAGAGATTTCAATTGACTAGTTATCGATCACCCAATCACCCAATCACCCAAACAACCACCCAAACAACCACCCAAACATTTCCATATCATTTCCATGTCATTTTCATACCATATTCCACCATAATTCACCATATTTCACCACATTCCATCATTATACCCCTATTCTGAGACCAGTTACCTAGGGCTTATAGTAGTAACTGGTCATTTCAGTGTTTATAGTTTGTTAGTTTTATTAGTTTTGTTAGTTTTGTTAGTTTTGTTAGTTTTGATAGTTTTCGGTTTCGTGTTAAATGTGCGACTCTGTCGCAGTGTATACTAGTTGTAAAATATATAAAATAAGAAATCTTCATGTTCACCAGACGATTTGTAATCACCACCGCCGTCACCACCGCCGTCTCCACTTCTGTTGTCAGCAGCTATTTAGCTTATGGTTATGGGAAGTCAATCCTTCAAAATTTACCATCGGACAAGTTTCCTAATGAGTCAACTACACCATTAAATAAAATATCATCACCAATTTATGCCAATAAGGAAGAATTGAAAACTGCCATTCATAAGATTGGCAAACTATTAAGGCAAGATCAAGTCACTGAATCGAAAATCGAACTTGATTATCATACTAGAAATGAATTTACACCTCATGAACCAAAATCAACTGAACGTCCAAAATTTGTTATTTATCCTGAACTGACTCAACAGGTTTCGGAAATTTTAAAAATTTTAAATTTTTATAAAGTACCGGTGGTACCATTTTCTGGTGGTACTTCATTAGAAGGTCATTTTTTTTCTACTAGATCAGGAGTGGTAATTGATACATCTAGGATGAAAAAAGTGAAACGAATTAATCATGATGATTTAGATGTTGAAGTTGAAGCTGGAGTTAATTGGGTTAATTTAAATGAACAATTAAAACTGGAAAACTTAATGATTGGATCTGATTGTGGTCCTGATGGACTTATTTCTGGAATGATTAATACTAATGCATCAGGAATAAATGCTTCTAAATATGGTGCAATGATTTCAAATGTTATTAATCTTACAGTGGTTTTACCTGATGGTAAAATTATTAAAACTAGACAACGACCAAGAAAACTGAGTAATGGATATTCATTAACTCATTTATTTATTGGTAGTGAAGGGACTTTAGGAATAGTTACTGAAGCAACTTTAAAACTTCATCCAATTTCAAAATTTGAAACTGTCATAGTAGGTCAATTCCCTACATTACTTGATTCAACTAATACTGTTAGTCAAATTTATCGTAATGGGATACACCCTAATGCCATTGAATTATTAGATCCTGATATGATGGCATGTACTAATTATTCTGGATATTTTAGTAAAAAATGGGATGAAGTACCAACAATTTTTTTCAAAATTGGAGGATTATCAAAAATAATGGTTGATGAACAAATTAAAGTATTAAAAGAAATTAGTATTAAAAATAATTGTACAAATTTTATAAAAGCTGTTAATAAGGAAGAAGGAGATGAATTATTTAGTGCAAGGAAAAATGCATTTTATGCAATATTAAATTATGGTAGAAATGAAATTGATGAAAATGTTAGATTATGGGTAACTGATATAGCTGTGCCATTATCTAAATTATCACCAGTATTAATTAAAATTAATGAATTAATTAGAAAAAGTGGATTAAAATCAATTATTTTAGCTCATGCAGGGGATGCAAATTTCCATTGTGATGTTTTTTATAAAGAAGATGAAAAGGAAAAATGTGAAAAATTAATTAATGAAATGATGGACTTGGGGTTAAATAATGAAGGTACTTCAAGTGGTGAACATGGAATTGGGAATGGTAAAAGAAATTTTTTAATTAAAGAATTAGGAATTGATTCAATTGATTTAATGCGGCGATTGAAATTTGCAATCGATCCTAATAGAATTATGAATCCTGATAAAATCTTTAAGATCGACCCCAATGACGATGGGGAGTACTAGATACCTAGTTCACTAGCCAGTCCTTAGCCAATCCTTAAGTGCTGGACCTTGTGATATTCAATCGTTTCAATTTTTGAAATTAGAATTAGATACAAGTGTCCCAGACCACAGTTAACCTAAAAACCCCCTAAAAGAAAGGAAAACCATCGAAAAGAAAGGAAAAGAAAAGAAAAGCTTATAGACTTATATAGAAATAGACTTTAGAACTACACCCTCCACCATGTACCACGGTATACACCATAAACGTCTGTGGGACGTTGCGTTGCTTAAACTCCTTATCGTTATCGTGTTTCTCAACCCCTTTATCTGCCACTGATAACGGGTGCCCCTATTGGTGCGAACGTATGCGACCAGTGCGAAAATTTTTTTTGGTGAGAAGGTAAGGAAAGGGTATCATGTCATTCAATGATAACATAACCAAGTTGAATAACCTAAGTCTAAACAACCGCCCATCGTTGTTGTCGTCGTCGCTAGCCAACCAACGGACCTCGAGTTTACAGAAAGAAGTGGATTTTAAGGCGGTCAATCAAAGTAATAGCAATCAGCAATCTCAAACACCATCAATGTCAACAATTGGTAATCATGATCACAACGGTAAGAATTATGATGATGGTGGAGATAGGAACGATAGGAACGATAGGAATGATAGAAATGACAGGAATGATAGTGACAGGAATGAAGAAGAAGAAGAAGAAGATGTAGCGATGTCAGATCATCCAGAACCAGAATTATTAGCAACTTCAGTTGATGGTAAATTGATACCTTCATCATCAAACATTTCATTATTTTCGTTAAATCAATCACAACAATATAGTCCGAAGCTTCCACCAAAGCAAAGTTTCACTTATGATCAAATCACGCAACCATTTACTTCGATAAATCAAAGTAATCAAGTTAATCAACAAGTTAATCAAAGTGGTGGAAATAATGGGAGTTCTGGTAGTCAATATACTAGTCCGCAACTAGTACAAGGAGAATTTAGAAGAAACAATAACAGAAATTCAATTAGTTCGTTAAATCAAAAACGTTATGAAAGTTACCGATTAACAAGTCCACCATTAAGTGATCAAATTACAAATACAAATACAAATACAAATACAAATACAAATACAAATACAAATACAAATACAAATATAAATACAAATATAAATACAAATACAACAAACAATAGTATTAATGTTAATACTAGTCAAACCATTGGAATTGGTATCCCAGTAAATAATAAAAATTTAAATGTACCAGATTCACCAAATTTAGATCCAACATCATTAACTGGATCACCATCAAGATTTTGGTTAAGTAGTCAAACCCCACCAAAATCTTTAAATGGTAGTTATAAAAGATTATCAACTTTATCAGATTATCAAAAACATCAATTAAATCAACAATCTCAATTATCTGAACAATTGAAAAGTGATAATAATAATTCACAATTCCCACAACAACTTCAATATCAACTTCAACAACATCAATTACAATTACAATTTCAACAATTTCAACAAAATCAACAGCAACATCAACAAATTCAACCACCCAATCAACAACAAATTCAACAACAAATTCAATCGAATCAAAATGAAATGAATGTTAAATCAGTACAACCTATGAGAATACCACAAGAGATCAACGGGGGAGATTCACCAATTTTAAACCCTCAAACTCCTAATGAAGATCAACCAATGACTCCATTATATTTAAATAATGAATATTTATCTCATCATAATTATTTTAATATTAAAAATCCCAATATTAAGAATCCCAATATTAATAACATCAATGAAGAAGATGAGAGTGATAATGATAATGATAAAGTAATGAATTAGAAATGCATATCTTTTTTTGCCCACCAATCTCTCTTCCCAGTCTATGAACCTCTTGACCCGAGTCTGTTGGCCTGGGTCTGCTGGTCTG
The DNA here is from genome assembly GCA_030581595.1 of Yamadazyma blattariae. Taxonomy (NCBI): domain Eukaryota; kingdom Fungi; phylum Ascomycota; class Pichiomycetes; order Serinales; family Debaryomycetaceae; genus Yamadazyma; species Yamadazyma blattariae. Next base: position 161,578 of record JAKTTU010000013.1, read on the forward strand.
AGTCTGTTGATCTGAGTCTGTTGATCTGATTATCTCAATCTGATTATCTCAATCTGATCTCGCGAAGGCAAGATGTCAACGTATGAAGGTAAGTACCCATTTTCAAGCAGATATCGAACCACCAGATACTAACCTGATTCAGATGATCACAATATAAGATCCACACCAACACCAACTACCGATAGATCAAGAACTCATCAAACATTATCCTCAGTTATTAATTCATTTTTCACTGAGTCTCATAATCATAATACAACTGGTACAACTGGTACAACTGGTACAACTGGTACAACTGGTATTCCCAATGGAATCACTCCAACAGAACAAGAATTAAATTCATTTTCTGAAGCTTTAAGAATCATGCATAACCAAGAAGGCTCTGAATTAGCATTACAACTTATGGAATCATTAGAATCAGGAGAAACTAAAAAGGGTATTGATGATTTTTATCTTGATTCATTAGATAGAATTGATATAAAAAATTTAAAAGATGAAGATGAAGATTGTTGTCCAATTTGTACTAATCGTTTCAAAGATGATAAATATCCATTAATTGTAATGTTACCTTGTCATTCCAAAAAACCTCATATATTTGATTTAGATTGTGTTGGACCATGGTTAAAAATGAATAGTACTTGTCCATTATGTAGATTTGATTTATTAGATTTAGCTAAAACTAGGAAAGAAAAATTAGACAAAGAATTGGCTGATTTAAAAGCTGAACAAGATGAAGATGAAGAAGAAGATTGGGAACTTTATGGATGAGAATACCAGAAGAGATACAGAAAAAGAGACATACCAGAAGAGATATTGACAGACTTAGAATGTATATACAAGAATTAAGATTTAAAATGTTTCTTAAAATCCTCTGAATTTAATAATTCATCAACTTTTGCCATAATTGGATCATCAGATTGTTTAAAAGATTCGGGAATTTCAAAATTATCTAAATCATCTAAATCTTTAATAAAATTTAAAGATTCTCTAGTATGAAGTTTAGCCAGATAATTAACTCCTTCAATAGCATATTTATTTACATAACTTAACCATAAATCAACAATTTCCGGATTAGCATCATAACCAATAACTTTATAATTAAAAGTTGTTCTATGGAAATTTTGTTTTGTTTTAGCTTGAGCAAATGGAGATTTGATCACCGTATATAATCTTTTTTCAGTTTTTTCTTTAATTATTGGACTAACTGGTATACCAAGAAAGAAAGCTGATCTACTTAAAAATTCTCCAGCTAATTTAATATCTGATTCATCATATCCTCTAAATCTGATGGTAGCAATTTCATTTCCAAAAGTCTTGGTTAATCTTATTGGCTTGTACTTCAACAACTCAATGTTTATTGGTTGTGATTCATCTTTACTTATAAATTTAGGGTTATAGTCGAAATCACCAGCTAATAAACTTGATTTAAAATTTTTTTCTTCAATTTTTTGTTGGTGTTTTTGATTTAAAAAATCTTGTGGACTTATTCTTCTTTCGTCGCTGCTCTTAGCTGCTTGACTCTTAGCTGTTTGACCCTTAGCTGCTTTGCTATTGACCGGCTTCTTGGGTTGCTGTTTAATGGCTTGCAAGACTTTGGTGGTCCTACTGAACTGTCTTATACCAATCATGACTGGAAAATTTTCTCACCACCTTCTCTCAGATCTGGTGCGAAACTATCACAAGAGCAGAAGAGCATCACAACAGCAGAGCAGAGCAGAAGAGCATCAGAAGAGCAGAAGAGCAGAGCAGAAGCAGAGCAGAAGCAGAAGAACAAGAGCATCAGAAGAAGAGCATCTGAACGAGAGAAAGAGAGAACAAGAAAATCTGAACAAGAGAAAGAGAGAGAGAAAGAGAGAAAGATGGGTAAGAACAACAAAGACAAGAGAGACTTGTACTACAGACGAGCCAAAGAGGAAGGGTACAGGGCCCGACTGGCGTTCAAGTTGCTTCATCTTAATGAACAATTTAATTTATTTGAAGGAATTAACAAAGTGGTTGATCTTTGTGCTGCTCCTGGTAGTTGGTGTCAAGTACTTCTGAAACAATTGAAAAATATCGAAAATAGTAAAATTGTTGCTGTTGATTTACAACCCATGACTCCTATCGATGGGGTGGTTACGATACAGGCAGATATAACTCATCCTAAAACCCTACAGAAAATTTTAGATATTTTTGAAGGAGAATTATCTGATATGGTAATTAGTGATGGAGCTCCCGATGTTACTGGATTACATGATTTAGATGAATATATTCAAGCTCAATTGATCTTATCAGCTTTACAATTAACTACTTGTATTTTAAAACCTGGTGGTACGTTTGTAGCTAAGATTTTCCGTGGTAGAGATATTGATTTATTATATAGTCAATTAAGTTATCTTTTTAAAGAAGTTATTTGTGCCAAACCAAGATCTTCAAGAGGTACATCATTAGAGGCATTTATAGTTTGTAAACATTATCAACCTCCTAAAAATTGGCAACCAAAATTAAAATTAAATCAATCAACTGAAGAATTTTTTGAAAATATTGAAATTGGTAAAGCTAAAAATTTAAAATTTTTAGATTTAAATGAAGATGAAAAATCTATTGCTAAATTCGTTGCTTGTGGAGATTTAAATGATACTGATTCAGATGCTACTTATACTTTAGAAACCGAAAGAGTGGTACTTGATCCTGTTCAGATGCCAACTTCTCCTCCATATAAACAAGCACTTGAAATGAAAAGACGTGGAGATTTAGTAAGAAAGTAAAACAAAATATGACAATAAATATTAGATGTCAATATAGATGAGAATGAATAAGAGAAGAGAATGAATAAGAGAAGAGAATGAATAAGAGATGAGATAGAATAGTATAATATATATTAATGATTAGATTAGTTTTCAGATTTTTCTTCACCTTTAACAAACGCATCAGGTTTTAAAGTTGGGAATAATAAAACTTCTCTAATAGTATTTGAATTAGTTAAAAACATAGCTAATCTATCAATACCACAACCCCAACCAGCAGTTGGTGGTAAACCATATTCTAAAGCATTACAAAAAGTTTCATCAACCATTTGAGCTTCATCATCACCTTGAGCTTTTTGTCTTGCTTGTTCTTCAAATCTTGCTCTTTGATCAAATGGATCATTTAATTCTGTATAAGCATTACAAATTTCTTTAGTAGCAACGAAAACTTCAAATCTTTCACATAAACCAGGAATATTTCTATCCTTTTTAGCTAATGGTGACATCATTTGAGGATGACCAAAAATAAAAGTTGGATTAATTGAAGCATCTTCTAATTCACCAACTAATTTATCTAACATTCTAGCATTAGTTAAAGGAGGAGGACAATCTAATTTATTATCAATTAAAATTTGTTTTAAAAATTTACCAGTTTCTTCAGTATGTAATTCATCACCAGGAGGGAATTTAACATTAAAGATTTTTTCTAATTCTTCAATCATATTAATTCTTTTCCATGGTCTAGTAAAATCAAGAATTAATTCTTTACCTTCTGGACCATCAGGATGATAAGAAATTTTATAATTACCAGTAATTTCTTTAACCATTTCACTAAATAATAATTCAGTCATATCCATTAAATCATAAACATCAGCATAAGCTTGATAAAATTCACAAGTTGTAAATTCAGGATTATGAGTCATATCAATACCTTCATTTCTAAATTGTCTACCAATTTCATAAACTCTATCCATACCACCAACAACTAATTCTTTTAAAAATAATTCTGGAGCAATTCTCATATACATATCAATATTTAAATCATTATGATGAGTAATAAAAGGTTTTGCAGTTGCCCCACCAGCGATAATATTCATCATTGGAGTTTCAACTTCAATAAAATCTCTATTATCTAAAAATTTTCTAATATATTTAATAATAGAAGATCTAATTTTAAATCTATCTCTAACTTGATCATTAATAATTAAATCTAAATATCTTTTTCTATATCTTTGTTCTTGATCTTTAAAACCAAAATGTTCAGTTGGTAACATATGTAAACATGGAGTTAATAATTCAATTTTTTTAGCAAAAACTGAAATTTCCCCATCACCACCTTTAGCAGGATTAGTTCTACCAGGATAACCAGTAATACCAATAACATCACCTCTTCTAAGATATTCATGCATTTTTTCATAATGTTGTAAAGATTCACAATCTTGAGCTTGAGCCATAATTTGAATTTGAACACCATCACCTTTTAAAACATAAAATTTTAATTTCGAACCACTTTCTCTTTTACTCATGATTCTACCACTAACATTAACTTCAATATCTTTTAAAGTTTCACCTTTAGTTAAATTGCCATATTTAATTAAAAATTCGGGTAATTTAATTGAAACATTAAATTTATGAGGATAAGGATTAAATTTAGAATCATCTTGTAAATTCTCTTGTCTTAATTCTTTAACTTGTCTGGATCTAATTTCAAAATATTGATTTGGATTCAAATCAGCTAATTGATCTTTGGATTTACTGGAAGTTTTAGGTTTAGCTATATTATTAGCAGCTTTTTCAGCTTTTCTAGCATCAATAGCTCTGGTTTTTTGTCTTTTTTTCAATTCACTCTTGGACACGTATTCTCCAGTGACGTCGTCCAAGTAGGTTTTGGCTAATTGGTCGGTGACTTGTTTGACTTCTGACATCTCCACAGTTCTCTTCAGTTCTCTTCAGTTCTTCAGTTCTTCAGCTTGAGTTCTCCTGAGTTCTCTTCAGTTCAGATGAGAAAATTTTTCAGTTCGCGCACACGACGAAAATTTTTCAGACAACCAGACGTAATTCACCAGACGTAATTAGAACACCAGGACCAAGGACCAAGGACTAGGACGACAGTTTAGGCAAGAGTGTAACGATAGCAGTACAGTACAGAGAGTAACATAGAGAGCAATAGAGTAATAGTAAGATGCCTGGGAAAAGATACGAAGAACCAACAGCCAAATCGATAAACATCGAAGCCAGTGTTTTATTATCATTGATTAGACATACATCAGAGAATTATCCATCGATTTATTCGGGAGCATTATTTGGATTTGAAGGTAATGAAGGATTGGTTGATATTTCTCATGTATGTCCCTATCCTTATCCTGATCAATACGAGGGAGGATCATTAAAATCCAGAAGTGGGATTAAATTTCAAAATGAATTATTAGAAAGTTTGAAAACTTTAGGTTATGGTATTGAATTTCAAGGTTGGTTTCAATCAACAATATCTGGGAATTATATTACTAATCATTTAGTTGAATCTTTAATTCAACAACAATTTAATAATAAAAATAGTTTTATTTTAATTCATAATATGGCATCAATTTCAAAAGAAATTGATTTAAAAGCAATTAGATTATCAATTAATTTTATTAAAAATTATTCTGAAGGTAAATGGAAATCAAAAGATTTAGAGAATAATAAATTATCTTATTTAAATATTTTTGAAGAAATTCCAATTAATATTAATAATCAATATTTAATTGATTTATATTTATCAACTAATTTAATTAATTTAAATAAATCTTCAATTAATGATTTTGATAATTTAAATTTATTATCAAATCAAAATGTTACCTCCAAATTATTAGAAAGTTTATCAAGTCAAGTTGATAGTTATAATTTTGATCAAAATAATTTTAATTATTATCAAAGACAATATCTGAAAGAATTAAGCAAAATAAATCAATGGAAAAATAATAGAAAATTAGAAAATTTAGAAAGATCTAAAAGAGGAGAACTGGAATTAGATCCTTATGAATGGCAATCGATTTTTAAATTACCAATTGAACCTTCAAGGTATAATAATATGTTATATTCTAATGCTATTGATAATTTGGCTGATGATTTATTGAAAAAATGTGATGAAGAATTAACTAAAAGTTTTGCAATTCAAGGCAAAGTAACCAATGAATAGCTAATGAATATCTCTACTTTCCATCTCTCTTCATCTGTCACTCTATCTTCAACTGTCACTCTATCTCTATCTTCACTCTGCTGCTCTGCTCTGGTTGCAAAATGATGCAAAGATCACGACGTGCGAACTTCCCTGATAACGATGGGTAAACCAAAAGTATGTCTTTGTCAGCTACAGCAGAAGAACAGAAGGAGAAGAGATGTTGAAGGAGATGTTGAAGGAGAAGAGGTAAAAGAACAGGAACAGTAGTAGATGGTAGTTGTAGTCCAAGAATTCAAATTGATACTAACTTTGTAGTACATTTTGTTAGTTAGACATGGAGAATCAGAAGCTAATAGTGATAAATCAGTCAATAGATTTACACCAAATCATTTAGTTGCTTTAACTCCTGAAGGTCATTATCAAGCTAAGAATGCAGGCATGGTATTACGAGACTTTCTTAACCAAGATATGATGGAAGGACCAAGAGGGAAATGTAATAATCAACGATCAATATTATTTTATACTTCACCATATAAAAGAGCTAGACAAACTTGTAATAATATAATTGAAGGGATTAAAAATTTACCTGGAGTTGAATATAATATTAAAGAAGAACCTAGAATGAGAGAACAAGATTTTGGCAATTTCCAAAGTACCAAGGAAGAAATGGAAACAATTTGGCAAGAAAGAGCTCATTATGGACATTTTTTTTATAGAATTCCTCATGGTGAAAGTGCTGCTGATGTTTATGATAGAGTATCAAGTTTTAATGAAAGTTTATTTAGACAATTTCAACAACTTGATTTCCCTAATATTTTAGTATTAGTTACTCATGGAATTTGGGCTAGAGTATTTTTAATGAAATGGTTTAGATGGTCATATGAAGAATTTGAATCATTAAGAAATATTCCTCATTGTCAATATTTAATAATGAAAAGAATTGAAAATCAATATTTATTGAAAACTCCATTGAAAACTTGGGATGATTTAGATGATGAAGAAATTGAAAATAATGGTGATGTTGAAAAGGAAATTAGAGATGAAATTGAATTTAATTCAAATTATCAATTAGGTTCTAATAGTTCAGATTTAGATATAAAAAATTTAATTGAAGCTCAAAAATTAGCTATTAAATCTTCTAAATCAAAGGATAAATTAATTAAATTAGCTTTTACTAAAGCTATTAAAAATACTAATCAAATAAATAATAAACTGTTTTATAAAAATCAAAGTGTTTATAATAGTACTGAATCAATTAATTCAAATCAAACTCCAAATCCACAAACTCCAAATCCACAAACTGCAAATCCAAATCTACAAATTCAATCACCTTCAACTCCATCAAATCATTTGATGTAATAATCTACAACGTTTCATATAGCGATACACTATAAAAATATATATCTCTTCAATTACTAATAGTCTCCAATATATAAAGTCCTATCTTACTATTGTTTAAAAGCAAGTATGAATTACAAATAGATACGTTACACTACAGACACAACAGAGCTGATTCAAAAGTTGAAACCTTGCAAACTCACCCATCTTACTCTTCACCTAACCATACTATACCATAGTGATCATACCACACTGACCATACCACGCAGACCATACCATACTGATCGTACCATACTGATCATATACCATACTGATATTAACTTCATAAGGGCATAATGGTTCTGTTAGACCCCCGGAGTGGGATGGTTGCAAAAATAGCACAAGTGTCATGTGACAAGGACGATCGGATGATGCTCGACCTTTTAAATCGACAACTTGGCCTAGGAATCTTTCCACAATTAGAACTAAGACTAGTTAGAACTAAACATTAGAACACTAGAACACTATAAAAGTAAAACAATAAGTAACCATGAGTAGACAATTCTTTGTTGGAGGTAATTTCAAAATGAACGGTACCAAAGATTCCGTAACTAAAATCATTGATAATTTAAATTCAGCTGATTTACCAAATAATGTTCAAGTTGTTATTGCTCCACCGGCTCCATATTTAAGTTTAGCAGTAGAAGTTAATAAACAAAAAACTGTTGAAGTTTCAGCACAAAATGTTTATGATAAAGCTTCTGGTGCTTATACTGGTGAAATTTCTGCAAATCAAGTTTTAGATTTAGGTGCAACTTGGACTTTAACTGGTCATTCTGAAAGAAGAACTTTAATTAAAGAATCTGATGAATTTATTGCTGAAAAGACTAAATTTGCTATTGAACAAGGTTTATCAGTTATTTTATGTATTGGTGAAACTTTAGAAGAAAGAAAATCTGGTATTACTTTAGATATTTGTGCTAGACAATTAGATGCTGTTTCAAAAATTATTAAAGATTGGTCAAAAATTGTTGTTGCTTATGAACCAGTTTGGGCTATTGGTACTGGATTAGCTGCTACCCCTCAAGATGCTCAAGATACTCATAAAGGTATTAGAGATCATTTATCAAAAACTATTGGTCAAGATCAAGCTGAAAAAATTCAAATCTTATATGGTGGTTCAGTTAATGGTAAAAATGCTACTGAATTTAAAGATAAACCTGATGTTGATGGTTTCTTAGTTGGTGGTGCTTCATTAAAACCAGAATTTGTTGATATTATTAAATCAAGATTATAAGTAAATATATTTCCTCCGCCTTGTACCTATTTCTATCCAAATCTAATTATATTCTATTTATATATCTAATCATATCAATTCTAACTATTTTCTAATTATCTTTTATAGTATTGATAAACGTTTCATGATCCCAATTTTTCAAATTTTTTATAGCTTTAGTTATCCCATTTAATTCTTCAAGATACCTTTCCTTAGAAAGTTTATCTAAACTCATATCAGTTTCAATTAATATTTGATCATCCTTAAGTTGTTCAATTATTGATTTTAATGAATCAATTTTAACACCATTAATATAATTTGAAAATGAAAAACAAAGTTTAGTTTTCCGTTTCTTATATGCTTTAACCCATAATTTAACTTGATCTGATGATCCACTAAATGAATGAAGTATAACTTTTGGTATATTTTCATATTTAGGCACAATATCATAAATCGGACCTTGGGCTTTAACACAATGTATGGAAACTGGTAATTTCAATTCATTCGCTAGTGATAATTGTAATTCAAAGATTTTAATTTGATGGGCCATGGTAACTTTACTAGCTGATAATTTACCATCTCCAGTTTCATCTTCACCACTGATATTACCTAAATATCCACTATTGGGGATTCTGAAAAGTTTATCAAGTCCAATTTCTCCAATTCCACAATCACCCGATGTTTGTAAACAGAGTTTCCTTATTTTTTCCATATAATCATAAATCCCAATAGGATCAGGCAATTTGGATAATAATTCAGTTGTGGGAGGTGGTGATAAAACCGAATTATAATGAGTTAATTTATCGGGTTTATCATCATTAGAATCAGCGAAAAGATGACAAAACCATGGATGAATACCAAAATATGGGAAAATGAATGGAGTTGGTGATAAATAATCAACCAATTCCAAATCAATATGATTAGTTGACATTAAATGGAAAAAACTTGGTTTAATTTCATTATTTAACCATATTTGGGACCAAATTCTTAAGAAATTCTCTACCTTTTGTTTATTAGTATCAGTACTTAAATGACAATGACTATCACTTAAATGTTTTAGTACCAAGTCCATTCCTAGTCCATTGGAAAACCCTCCTTGTGTCTGCGTACCTTCCTTTACAATCTTGCAACCAACTTTGAGGTTCTCCAGTTTCCAATGGTTTGAGATTTGGTGATAATCTCAAAGGTATGAAACCGCACCGAATTTTCTCACCAAACGTTACAAGTGCAATGACGGTTATTATTGGATCTTTGTATGTATACCATTGCATTCCACTACCATGAAACCATTTGGCAAGTAGACGTGAACATAACAAGTGACTATTGATAAATTGGTGCCAATTGATAAATTGGTGCCAATTGATCTTGGAATAGTGCAGAAATTTGAATGATTTGATTTGGTTCCCCTGAACAGGCACAACCTTATCATCATACAATAACTCCTAAGGACCCTGTACTAACAAATTTTCTTTTTATAGATTCTTGCCATATACTGCTCAATTTGAAATTGGCCCACAAGCAGAGTTTATGGAACATGATGATTCTAATTCTAATATTCCAAATCTTAGAACTAGAAAACGTTCTAGTGGGACTGGAGTTAGACCCGTTCCAATAAAGCAAAGTTCAATATTACCATCTTTAAGTATTGCTAATTCTCATCAACATTCCCCCACATCATCGTTACCAAACACTGAAAGAAGAAATAGTTCTGTACATGAAGGTAGTGAAAGTGTGGAAGAATTTTTCTTGAAAAATTATAGTAAAGATGAAAATAAACCAGTTAGTGAAATTTTTGCAGAAAATTTAAAGGAAAAATTATTACCACAATATATCCAACCTAAATCAAAAATTAATGTTAAAGATGGGTCAGTAGTTGATTTTAAAAAGGAAAATGATGATTTAGGTTTACCTTCTTTAAAAATTTCAAGATCTGATGTTAATTTATCAAGTTTACATAATAGCAATTCAAATATAAATTTAAATTCTATTAGTGGTGGTTCAAATTCCCATTCCCATTCCAATTCCAATTCTAATCCTGTATCATCTTCATCTTCACCAGCTCCTGGTAATTTTTCAATTGGTGCAACTAGAGCAATGTCAGCAGTTAATAGATCAGGATTATCTTCATTATCAATGACATTAAATAATAATAGTTCAAATTCACTTATTGATCCAATTACTGAAGTTGAAGAAGAATCAATAACTCATGATGTTAATGATGATAGTTTCATTCAAGGTGATGGAGGTTATGATAGTGAAACTAATGATTGGGATAATGACTTTAATGAAATGGTTAATCCAAGAACTAGAATTAAATTAGCTCCATTTGGAGGATTTTCAAATCCAAAATTAGAAAGTGGGATAATAAATAATGCAAATATTTTTGAAACTAGTCCATGGAAAATTTTATTTGCTGCTAAAGGCAATGGATCATTAATTAAAGCTGTTAAAACTGCTGCTGAACATGGTATAATTCATAAACGTAAATGGGTTGGTACATTAGCTATGCCAATTGATGAAGTCCCCAAACATGTTATTAATGATATTTCTAAAACATTATCAGAAGATTATTTTAGTGAAGCAGTTTTCCCAAGTGATTTAACTTTTGCAGGTCATTATAAATCATTTTGCAAACAATTATTATGGCCAACATTACATTATGAAATTCCTGATAATCCAAAATCTAAAGCTTTTGAAGATCATTCTTGGGGTCATTATAAAGAATTGAATCAAATTATCGCTGATAAATTAGTAGACGTATATTTAAGGGAAAATTCTCATGGGGATCCTGATGATCCAGAAAATATGATTTGGATTCATGATTATCATTTATTATTAGTACCACAAATGATTAGAGAAAAATTACCAAATGCTAAAATTGGATTATTTTTACATGTTTCATTCCCATCATCTGAAGTTTTCCGTTGTTTAGCTCAAAGAGAAGCTTTATTAAAGGGGATGTTAGGAGCTAATGCAATTTCTTTCCAAACTGAAGAATATGTTAGACATTTTTTACAAACTGTTTCAAGATTATTATTAGCTGATGCAAATGAATATGGTTTAACTTATGAAGGTAGATTTACAATGGTTAATACTATACCAGTTGGTATTGATGCAAATTCTTTAAGTAAATTAGTTGAATCTGAAAATGTTCAAGATTGGAGAATTAGAATTAGAGAACGTTGGAATAATCATAAATTAATTGTTTCAAGAGATAAATTAGATAAATTAAGAGGTATTAAAGAAAAATTATTAGCTTATGAGACTTTCTTGAAAACTAATCCTGAATTTATTGATAATACGGTATTAATTCAAATTTGTACTGGAGGATTAAGTCATGATGATTATTTTGGTTCAATAATGGCAATTGTAACTAGAATTAATGGATTAGCTGAAAATATTTCAAATAGTCAACCAGTTGTACTTTTACAACAAGATATTGGATTTGGTCAATATTTAGCTTTACAAGCTGAAGCTGAAGTTTTTGTAGTTTCTTCGATGAGAGAAGGATTAAATTTAACTTGTCATGAATTTATAATTGCCACCACAGAGAGGAAATCTCCATTAATATTAAGTGAATTTACTGGTTCTTCACAAATGTTATCAGTAAATGGTGACGGGGCGATATTAATTAATCCTTGGGATATTAAACGATTTTCTGAATCTTTTAAAAAACTGTTAACTATGGAACCAAATGAAAAATTAAATAGGTGGAGAAATTGTTTTGAAGTTGTAACACATCATGATTATAAAAATTGGATTAAAAATTGTTTATTAACTATAAATGAAGCATGGACGATAAATTCTGAAAGAAATACTAGAAATGTTCAAGAATTTAATTTAGAAGTGTTCAAAAATTTTTATCAAAAGAGTAAAGATGGTAAAAAATTAATTATTATTAATTTAGAAACCGCTTCAGCTGTTACTAATATTGGTTATAATGAAAAAGTATCAGTTAGTACCAATGTTACGAGTTCATCAGTTAAAAATTCTGATATGATACCTCCAAGTCATTTACATAGATTATTAAATGATTTATTATGCGATGAAAATAATTTAGTTTTCATTTGTAGTTATTTAAAAAGATCAAATTTAGATAGTTTTTTTAAAAGATTCCCAAATTTTGGTTTAATTGCTGAAAATGGTGGTTATATTAAATTAATTGGCTCAAAAACTTGGTTATCATTAGTTAATGAAGATGAACTGAATGCTTGGATTCCACAAGTTAAACCATTAGTCGAAGCAAAAGTTGAAAGATTACCAGGCTCAAAATATGAAGTTGAAGATTCAACAATTATTTTCAGTCCTGGAAAATCATTTAAAGAAGATAAAGAAAGAAGTATTGATTTAATGGGTGATTTAATTCAACATGTAAATGAAATTTTTGATGAAAATGAAGGTATTCACGCGTCATTAATTTGGAATACTGTTGTAATACAACAAAATCAATTAAATCCAAGATCATTAAATTTTTTAATTAATTATTATAATCATAATTCAGTTAAAGATTTTGAACCAAGAGAGGTATATGATTCAAATACTTCAACACCAATAAAGGAAAAACATCGTGGATTTTTCGATCAATCTAAAATTAGTGGGGTTTTAGTCAGTGGTGGTACTACATTAATTGATGAACCAACTTATGAATTAGCAAATAGTTTATATGAACAAAAGATTATACCAAATGTTCTTACAGTTGCCGCATTTGGTGCTGAAACAAAAGCTACATCAGCTAAATATGGTGTTTCTGGTAGAAATGAATTTCTAAGCGTACTTAATTCATTTAAAGAGTATAAGAAGTAGGAGTAGAATGTTGTTGTTGTCGTCGTTGTTGTTTTTAATCCCTTTCCCGTATATATAAGTAAATAGAAATTAATAAATAAATGAATAAATGAAATGAAATGCAAAATAAGCTAGAATTGTTTATCCTTATAACTCCCAGCTAATACTTTATTGTATTCTTCTAAAGTATCTAATAAAGCTTGTTCATCATTTTTACTTAATTTATCGTATTTATTCCAATAATAATTTAAGAACTCATCTTCAGTTACACCATTTGAATTTTTTGGTCTTTCTACAACCCATAAACTTTCTTTAGATCTTTTATGAGATTCTCTATCATCTTCCATTCTTAATAGTATTTGCTTTTTAGTTAATTGTTCATTTATAGCTACATCTTTTGGTTTTAAATTAAACATTTCTAATTCTTCAACATCTTGTTCTTTAGGAGGTTGATGTTTTAATAATCTTAATCTTTCATAGTAACTTTGTTTCCTTTTTTTAATTAATAATTCCCAAGCTTGATGGATTGGTTCCTTTGATAATTCATTATCATCATCATTGTTATCATTATCTAAAACAATTTGAGGGTATGGTAAATTTAATTCAATATTTTTATAATCTTCATCCGTTAAAGCATCCGATTCTAAATTAGTATATTTCAATTCATGTTGTGAAAAATCCATTTTCAAAGTTTTGGAAATATTTTTCAAACTATTGAAAACATTATATAAATTATAACTATTTGAACCTGGTAAAACTTTAAGTATTATCTTTGGTAAAGAATTTTTAAGATTAGTTATATAAGGATATGAATAATTGGAGTCTGGTTGCAGTGAGATGGTGAAAGACTCACTAATTAACATATCAATGAATTGGAAAATGGTCGATTTAGTATTTAATTCAACATTTTCATCATCCAAAGTATCTAAGATTAATGGGAAAAGATAATCTTCATTTTCCCAATTTCTCATGGCAAAATGGGCAGTTTTCTTTAAACTTTGAACGGAAGGGTTGATGTTCCTTAGGAACTGGTTGAATTGAGTGTTTGCTTCAAACGAATCCATCCTGAATACTATTTGTACCTGTTTCTACCAACTGTACCAAGTATTTATACCAACTTTTGTACCAACTTTTATACCAACTTTTATACCAACTTTTATACCAACTTTATACCAACTTTATACCAGCTTTGTACCAACTTGTGTACCTGTTCTACCAACTTTTGTACTGTTTGGTTTGTACTGTTTGGTTTGTACTGTTTCTGGTGAATTTGAGGTTTCGCACTGGTGATACTAAAGGTCGCGCGATCCATCGAGACAAAAAAAATTTTCATTTGCAACGAACGAACCATGGGTAAATCTGGTAAAGGTAAAGGAGGTAAAAACAGAAGAAGAGGAAAGAACGATTCTCAAGGACAAAAGAGAGAGTTGATTTACAAAGAAGATGGTCAAGAATATGCACAAATCACCAAAATGTTAGGTAATGGTAGAATTGAAGTTAGTTGCTTTGATGGTATTAAAAGAATGGGTCATATTAGAGGTAAATTAAGAAAAAAAGTTTGGATGGGTCAAGGTGATATTATTTTAGTATCATTAAGAGATTTCCAAGATGAACAATGTGATGTTGTTCATAAATATAATTCGGATGAAGCAAGAACTTTAAAAAATGTTGGTGAATTACCTGAAAATGCTAAAATTAATGAAACTGATACTTTTGGTGCTGATGAAGAAGATGATGTTAATTTCGAATTCGGTGCTGAAGATGATGATGATGAAGAAGAAGAAGAAAAGGAAGAATTAGATATTGATGACATTTAGAGAGACAAACACAGAAACATAGAAACACAGAAACATAGAAAATTAGATTTTCTTTACTTTCTTTAATGTTCAATATATTTATTACTACTAATGTCTTCGAAAGACAATCATTATATATTGCATTTAATTAGTAGATTTGTATTTGTAGTATCCCTTTGACTCATTTGGTCAATATAGGCTGAAATATTATATATTTAATTTATAAAACCTTTTTATAAACCCTATTTATCTTTTACTTTCTCCAAAGCTTTAGTAGATAAACATGAAATATATAAATCTAATGATCTCCAAATGTTAATAGTACATGATCCCAATATTTTTACCCTTATTGGTCTCCTTATCATCCATCTCAACCACCTAAACCACCTCAATCACCTAAACCACCTCAACCACCTAAACCATTTCAACGATTTCTTTCTCTGCCACCGTCATCTCTGTTAATTTCTATGAACTGTAGTAGTTTGAATAGTAGTATCATCATCACTACCTAATTCAAAACTATCAAATCTTCTTAAACCAACAGTTTCTTCATTATATTCTTCATCTCTTGAAATTTGCATTGATCTTCTTAATGATTGGAAACCACTAACACCACCATCCATTGGACCTAAATCTTTACCATTATGAACACCAAAAATTTCTCTTTGTTTACCTTCATTTGCCTTTCTTGAAATATTTAATAAATAAACTCCACTGAAAACAATTAAAAATCCAATTAATAATGAAATAATATTAACAGCTGAAGTAGTATTAAAACCTTTAAATAGTATAAAAGATGCAACTAAAGTACAAGTAGTAAAAGTAACATAATATAAAGGATTAACAATTGAAGTATCAAATTGATCTAAAGCTTTATTAAAATAATTCATTTGAGTTAAAATACAAATAACCACAACAATTAAGAAAAGATAAGTTGAAGCATGAGTAAATTGATTTTTACCATTTAATGTTAATTTTAAAGCAATACCAAAAGCTTTAATTGACATAACAGAAATTGAACCAACTGATGAACAAATTGAAATATAAATCATTGGATTTGTATGACCATATTGTGGGACAATTTTATAAATCATAAATAATGAATAACAAACAACAACAAAACAATAAAATAAAAATCCTGGTTTAGCAGCATATTCTAAAATTTCATCAACTGTTTCAACTTCTTTATCAGCTGGTGCATGTAAAACAATAATAACTGAACCTAATAAACAAATTGCACAACCCATTTTACCTAAAGTTCCTAATTCTTCCTTTAAGAAAATTGCAGCTAATACAGCACCAATAATAACTGATAATGCCCCTAAAGGAGTAACTAAAATTGGTGGAGCAAAAGTATAAGCAGC
Organism: Yamadazyma blattariae; assembly: GCA_030581595.1. Taxonomy (NCBI): domain Eukaryota; kingdom Fungi; phylum Ascomycota; class Pichiomycetes; order Serinales; family Debaryomycetaceae; genus Yamadazyma; species Yamadazyma blattariae. The sequence continues at coordinate 177,996 of JAKTTU010000013.1, forward strand.
AAAATTAGCAATTTCTCCAATTGCCATAGTTATAATACCTGCCCACCAAATTGGATTTGATAAATATTCATGTCCTTCAACATTACCACCATTTCTATTGGAAGTATCCATCAACCCCTTCTTGGTAATGATAAATGATGTACCAATAGCTAATGATGATGAAATAGCTAATGCTAATCCAATATATTTATCGTCCATGTTTCGTTTTATCTTCTTCAAATGCTTTTTTTTTGCTAGTTTTCTTCTGCTAGTTTTTTCTACTTTTTTTTCTGCTGGTTTTCTTCAGCTAGTTTTTCTGCTGTTCGTCTTAAACCCTTTCGTTGTTCTGCCACTGTTGTGTGTTCAAACAAGTGTTAAAATTCAGCTTGGAAATGAACGTAACAAAGTTTTCAATCTGTTGATTCGAAACTATTTCCACGCGCGTTTGGGAATGGCTATGGCTTTCCTGTTTAAGTAACTGGACTGAAGTTAGATCCACCAGATTCAGGGAGATTTGGGGCTCATGAGTATAAGAATAGGAGAAGACCACGAGATGACCACGATGATAGTAAGTTTATAGAGACGATAGCAAGTTTATAGAGACTTCTTTGAACTGTAGAGCTTATTTAGAAGTTGTGATAATTATGTCCCATAGTTAACGCAAAAACTTTGACAAACCACAGGAACTCTGTGGTTTGGCTAAAGTGTCAAGGAAAAGATGGCAGATGCTTGATCAGTCTATACTGACCATTTTTCACTTGTCAGTTGAGTACAACAGAGATCTTGAAACCATCCCAATTGAGAGATCATAGTTTGATCTCAGATTGAACTCAGATTCTAATGTAATCTTCTATTCAACTTCCTAAAAACAGTTTATTACTGCAGACTTTATCGACTTCAAACAGTTCCTTTGCTTTCAACCAAGTTCATGTTTATTCATTTTTGTGGTTTCAAAATTTTCTTTAGAACACAAAAAGAAATGGTAGAATCTGTCGCAGACATACCCTTTTTGCAGCCATTTTTATCTTTTTATCTTTTTATCTCTTTTTGTATTTTCCCAGGTTTTTCCACTTTTTTAGTAACATGAATGGTACAGATACTAGATTAGATAAATTATTTCGCTACTTTCCAGAATTAGCTATGTTAACTAGAAAAGTTTCACCTTATTATAATAGTTTAATTGATTGGTTAAATCATCAAAAGTTTTTCATTATTTTAAAGATTTATGGTTTCATTTGGTTAGATTATATTATTGAAAGTTTACAAACAACTTTAAATCCCAAAACCTATGCTTCTGGTAATATTTTACAAATCTTTTGGCTCCTTTCACATTCTGCTACATTACTTGGTGCTATTTCAATTTTAGTTGAATTTTTAAAATATAGAACTTGGAATATATCAATGTATAAGTTTTCAATTATTGGTTCAATTTTAACTTATACAATGGTTACGTATAGACACTTTTCATTATTATCATCATCATCCAAAAAAAGATTTAGATATAATAATAATAGCAATGGCAATAACAACAACAATAACAACAACAGAAATGATGTTCCAATTAGTTCAATTACTAGATCTGAAAATACTTATTTATTAACAATGTCAATTACTTGTCTTCATTCAAAACCAAATTTTATTAAAATTATACCATTTGCTTTATATTCCTTCCTTAATATTTATACTTCATTACTTGATGATTATATTAAAGATACTTTAACTGCTAGAATTTTATTACCTTATATTGGAATTGTAGAACGTAGAGTTTTAATTTTATCAACAATCATTGAAAATTTAATTATGATAATTTATTTATTTGAATGGCTAAAATTTAATGGAAATTCTGCTTTAGTTTATACTTTTATTATGATTCTTAGACTTGAGTCTTCAGAATTTATTAGATTAGCTGCTCATTTTAATTTAAATTTAATTGGTGAATTTATTGATAGTTTCCAAATTGATTCATTATCTAAAAATTTTAAACAACTTGAATTTGTTTTAAAACAATTAATTCCTGTTTCTTATACTTTTAATAATAATAATAATACCAATATTAATAATGTAAAAGAGAATAAGAAGGATAGAGTTGCTTCACTTAATTTTGATAATCTCCAAACAATTGATGATGCAAAAATTTAGAATATATTTTAATGTACAATTCTTCTAATTTCTATATCTCTAACTTCTAATTTTTAATTTTTAAATTTCATATATACCTACTAATTTGAAAGATCTTCTTTTATATCTTGAAGTTTATTCCAACCTTCTGAATCTTCCCACATATCTTTACCCTTTGACATTAATGATTTAATAGTAGTTTTAGCTTTATATTTCCATTGTTTACAAACTAATTCACCAGCTCCATGCCTACCAGGTAATTCACCTAATGATTCATAAGCAGCAACCAAATCTGAACAAGTATCAACAGCTTCATTCCAAATTTCTTCATTAGTTTCTAATTCAGGCCTACTACTAACTGCTCTATAAGCTTTCTCGTGACATTCCATTGAATTCCATGGCATTTTTCTCCAAAGTTCAACTCTTGCAACAATTCTCCATATTCTTGAATCAGTAGTAATAACTTTTGGTAAAATATTACAAATAAGATCAATACATGATTTTTGATAATGAGTTAATCTTGATGTAGAATCTTCACCAGTTGGGAATTCTGAAGAAACTAAAATTTCAACTAACTTTTCAATAACTGGTATATCAATTGATGATTCACCAGATTCCGAACTTTTAATTTCAATTAATTCTCTAGTAGCAATTAAAACATCATTCCATTCATGTAATTGCATTGCAACAATTAAATAGTTTTCATAAATTTTCCATGACTTTTTATTCTCTTGAGCATTTCTAAGTGCTTTCTTTAAAGCATTAAATGATGATCTTGTTTTACCCAGATTTAATAAAGCTGTTGCTAAATTTGACCATGCATGAGAATTTGTATCATCTAACGATACACATCTTGTAAAAGCTTCTGACGCTAATTCAAATTGATTAGATTCTAATCCACAACATCCATAGAAAAACCAATTATCATAACTTAATGGATTAACTTGTAAACATTCGTTCATATGTTTAATTGATAATTCAATATTTCTTGGTAATCCTGATGATTGAGGAGGTGAATAATAATATTGTGATAATGATGATTTAGCTCTATGATATTTACCAATTTCCCAAGCTTTTTCCCATAATATAGGATCTTGTCTTAAATCACCAAGAATTGATATAGCTCTAGCATCTTCAGGATGTGATTGAATTCTATTTAATAATACTCTTTCAGCTTCAGCTTCATTATCTACCGCTGCAAAACATAATGCAACTTCACAAGATAATTGTAATCTTTCATAAATTTCTAAAGCTGATCTTAAAACACCGATTGACATATATTTTTCAGCTAATTTAACATCCATAGCCCATTGTGGCATTAATGTCATTTGATGAATAAATCTTAATCTTGAACTAACTGGTGATGATCCATCATCATCATCTTTTTCTTCTAATTGTGGAATAATTCTACTTTTAATTTTAATACCAATTTCTTCAATTAATGATGTCATTTGAAGAATACCTCTTTCAATAGTTTTAGCTTTATTAGTTTCTAAGATTGATCTTTCCCATAAAGCTCTTGAAAATACGGTCCAATTAACTTTTTTAAAATCAACAAATAAAATTCTACTAACTAAAGCCATTAATTCTTCTTCAACTAAAGGATGTTGTGATGGTGAAGTTTGTCTTAAAGTTGTTAACCTTAATAATAATTGAATATTATCCAAATCAGATAAGGGTGGTTGATCATTTGGATCTAAATTTTTAAGTGTCATTGGAACATCTTCTTCTCTTAAAGCAATTGGAATTAATTTTTCATTACCATCATCATTTTCAGTTTCAATTGTTGGATCAAATCTAATACGTTTACTATTTGGTTCATCAGGAATTTCAACATTATCAAGTGATTCAAAATGTGGTCTTTCTAATAAAACATCAGAATTTAATTGGAAACTTTCAGGATTTTCAGAATTTACATTTGATTCAACTGCAAAAAAATTATTATTATCACTTTTAGCTAAAACAAGTAAATTTGAAGTAACGAAATTTTGATATTTTGTTCTTTTAGCTTTTGCACCAGTAACTACTAAATCAAGATTTGAAATTGAACGAGCTTTACCTAATAATGGAATTGCAAGATGTTCAGTTTGACTATGAATACTAAATCTAGCAGTTTCAAGGAAATATATTATCTGTAAATTTTTTTGTAATTCTACATCTTTTTCATCGGAGGACCAGATTGAGTTAACAATTTCTGGAGTCAATAACAAGGTTGATAATGTAGGTACAATGCTTATTGGTTCACTGAAAAGGGATGCATGAACTTGTAATAATCTTGATCTCCACCACATAACACTTGATGAAATTGGATCTTGTTTATTTGAATTTACAAAATTTGAAACTACTTCAATATTTTTTTCAATTGATAAATTTCTAGAATCATTTACTAATGATAAATTTGAATTGATACCCATTAATTTTTCAAACATTAAACTAGAAATAATAAAGAATATTGGATCAATCATTAAATCATAAGGTAATTGACCTTCTAATGCTAAAAGTTTAACCCCTTCTAATTGTAATAATTTAGTATCAACTCCTGGGAAAAATATACTTTGATCATAACTAATACCTGGACCAGTAAAATTAACTTGAATAAAAGTCTGTAAGAAAGCAACTGCAATAATATGGAAATGAATTCCAGCCAATTTACCAAATTTTGATTCAAGTGAACTTTTCAAATTGTCTACAAACACTGACAACACTGAATATAAATCGGCCGCTGGATATTCTTTTAAGGCTTTAACATTGTCTTCGTTGAATAAAAATGAATCATATTCATTACCTTTTAAAAGATCTGAAGATTTACCTTTGATTATATATAAGATTGGATTATAAATTGATTCGATCTCAGAACTAACTTTAAAATCTTTGAAATGTTTCACCGGCGAGGAAAGAAGAAGTAACGACAACAACCTCTTCAAATCTTTATTTGCTTCCATGTTATTCTTGTAATAAGTCAACGATACAAAAAAAGGATGGAAAGTATCAAGTGCTGAACCTTCTTAGATATTCTTTTGCAAAATAGCGCGATGCGATGTTTAACACTCACTTAGGCTACTCAGCTTGAAGCTCATCTCATCTACTCTTGAGCCAACCAACTGGTCTGATTCACTACATAGTGTTTGTTTGCAACTGTTGGGTGTGACCAAACGTAAGTCAAAACATTGAGGATAAAAAAACTGTATAAATTAAAACTATTTATGTATGTATATAAAATCTAATTAAATTGTCAAAGACTAGTCTTTGGATATGATTCTGGAGTACCTTTTTCTATTTTCACCAGATGCACTTTCTGAACGTTTTGTTTCATTTGACTTTCTAGGTTGCTTTTTCAATGAATTACGAATTGATAATCTATTCATTTTAGAACTATTCGCTGGACTTTCATCATCAGATGCCCAATCAATAACTTCTTCTTGAACTTTGAAATCAGATGGATTGGGTATAGCTGATACTTTTTTCTTAAAATGTGGACGATCAGCTTGTTGTCTTGCAAATTTACCATCTAATTCAAGATCAATTAATGAATCTGGTTGACTACCAAATTGTTCAGGTGCCATGACTGGTGTTGAAGTACTTGATGATGATTCAAGTCCTACTTCTAAATCTATTAAGTTTGGTTCTTCATAAGAAGGTTTTCTAGAAGCTGATCTTGATAAATCATCACCGAGATTTAAAGAATTCATCTTTTTATGTAAATATTCAGTATTAACATTATTATTGGTTATATTTGAAGCATTTCTATATTCTCCCCAAGGATTAGAACTACTTTTTTTCATAGGTTCAGCTGTTTTAGTTTCTTCTAAAAGGATTGGTTTATTACTATCAGGCTGTGATGTTGATGATATAGATTCATTTATACTTGGTCCACCACCTGAAACTATTGGGAATGGATTATGTATCCTAGAAACCAGTGGTACCACGGGTGATGAAAGTATTCGAGGATCAACTTTAGATTCCATTAATGTCTTTGGTCTTTCAACTGATAGTACTTGAGCTGGAGTTGAACTTTGTTGTGGAGTTTGAGCTTGAGATGGGATTCTAACTGGTGTTGATTGACCTACTTCCTCTTTTGGAACTTCAGGATTAAATAATTCAAGTTCTGAAGGTGCTAAATTATCTGAATCCATGTTAATAATATTTAAACCATCCAGAATATTATTAGTGTTATTAGTTGAATTATTATTATATGTAGTAGCTGTATCTTGATTTTTATTGATAAGATCAGCTTTAGATGAATTATTACTTTTAGTAAGACGAATATTCTTCCCATGTCCTTCATTTTCAAATTCAAAAAGTTCATTATCATCATCAACATCTTTAGAATCATCAAGAGCTGGTTCAGATTTAATACTTTGTGAAGTCTTTTGTGGTTTTTGAGCTTTTTGAACATCAGTAGGTGATCTTGATTTTGAACCAAAAATATCATCAGCTAATTTACCTGCATCTTCATCAACTTTTGATTGCTTAGTTTCCCATGCTTCTTTATTTTTTAAATCACTAACTGAAGATGATTTATCAAGTTTGACTTGTGAATTAGAATTTGGAAGTTGTTGAACATTATTTTGTGGTATTGGTTTAGACGAGGGTTGTTGTTGTTGCTGTAATTGTTGTTGATAATACATCCATTGGTTCATTTGATAATGATATGCTTGATGTTGATAATTATATTGTTGTAACTGTTCATGATTTAATTTTTGAAGTTCTTGTGGACCTAAAACTTGAGGCTGAGTTGGATGTTGTACATCAGGAATAATTGGATTAAATTGTGAATATGATTGTTGTTGAACTTGAGGTTGTTGTTGTTGTTTAGGAGTTTGTGGTGATTGAGAATAAACTGAAGTTGAAGTTTTCTTTTCTGGTGGTACAGTAGGGTAAGTTGAAGAGGTATCAACAGTTGATTTGATACTAGCAGCAGCACTTTTTGAAGTTTCTGAATCAGCAACAATATTTTCTAAAGAAGGATATCTTTCTTCGACATTATCTAAATCTTCAATTTCACCAATACTTGAATCAGAATCACCATGAGTTTCAGAATCTTTTAAACCTAATTTATCGTTTATACCATCAAGGTCAACTTCAAGGGAAGATTTATGAGTTGGAATATCACTTCCTCCTGATTTGGATGAAACAATTTGAGGTTGTTGAGGTTGTTGATTTGCAGATTGATTTGGAATTTGAGGAGGCAATTGTTGTTGCAGTTGCAGTTGTTGTTGTTGGAAATACATTTGTTGTTGTCTTAACATTTCATTTTGTTTTTGTTGTTGATATTCATGTAAAGCATGGAAATTATAAGAACCAGTCTTATAAATATCATCAACTGATAAAGTATTAAAATCAACTTTTAACATTTTACAAACTAATTTAATTACTTGAACTATATTTGGTCTAAATAATGGATTTTCTTGTAATAATATAATAATTAAATTCATTAAATCACCTGAATATTGAGGATGTGATGGGAATTGAAATGAAGCATGTAAAATTGCAATATCACCATTTGCTTCAAATGGAGTAGTATAAAAACATAATTTATAAAGGAAACAACCTAAAGCCCAAATATCCACTTTTTCATCTATTGGGAAACCTCTATAAAGATCAATCATTTCAGGGGATCTATATTGTGGAGTAGTTTGATACATTATATCATGACTTAAAGTTTGAAATTCTTGTTGATTTTTAGGGGGAGATATTGGTATACTTGTTGAACCAAAATCACAAATTTTAAATCTATGATGAGCATCTATAAGAACATTTTCAATTTTAATATCTCTATGAATCATTTTCATTTTATGCATTTCAAATAATCCTATACTTATATCAAACATAATTTTTAAAATTTCAGATTCTGATAATTTAGTTTTAATTTTAGCATTCATAAAATCAAGTAATGATTTATTTGGACATAATTCCATTAATACAAGTACTTGATAACTACCAGATTCTAATCTTTCAGCATGAGAATCATAATATCTTACTATACTACGAGCATGTTTTAATTTCTTCATTACATCAACTTCTTTCCTTAATTGATCCAATCCTGCTTTATCTGGGACAATGACTCTTTTTAAACAAGCAATTTCACTATCATATTCTTTAGGATCTATCAGAACTTGATAAATATGAGCAAACCCTCCTTCTGAAAGATATTTAACGATTTTAACATCATGACTTCCAACTCTTAATTTGGTACCCTCGGGTAATTTTACCAATTGATCTGACATTTTGGTGTCAAATTTTCTTGTAATATCAATTGTTGATATTTCAATTAACGTTAATAACTCCTAATTTTTACAATGTCAGTTTAACTCAATTGAAATTGGGGGTTTCCCTACTGATAATTGAAATCACACAAATTTTTTGGTGAGTGATCCTAATTGTGATCAACAGTGCGACAACTTAGCCTTGATGCGGTTAGTTGCAAAATGAGAAGAGAAACAGACGTTGAATAGAATACCACTGTACTGGGGAGTACTGTTGTACTGTGGAGTACTGTTGTACAGTTGTACTTAGTGTGGTGAGTGACTGTTGTACTGTTGTATGTATTGAGTACAAATTTTGTATGATTTTATGTGATTTTGTGTGATTTTGTGTGATTTTGTGATTTTGTATAAACTTAGGAATATGAAACTACTGTCTAAAACTATGTTTTATAAGACCTTCCATCTCTTCAGCAGTATATGGGATATAAAGTTTTTCAGTACCTGATTCATCTTTAGTTAAAGTACACATATTATGTTCAACAAATTCAGTCAACATTGATCTAAAACTTAATTCATTTGAAGTTATAAAATTTTCAGTACATTTTAAATGATAATTTTTAAAATCTATACTAGTTCTTAAATTACCTCTTGATAATTTTAATGAATTTTTTGGATTTAATTCTTTTATTTTATCTAATTGTAAATCTAATAAGATTTTATACATCTTTCTTGAATTATCATTTAATGCACTTAAAACAAATTTTGCTCCTCTACTACTTGAAGTTCTTTTACTTTTACCTAAATTAAGTACATCTTTAAATGATGTTTCAATTAAATATGGTTCATAAGTTGTTAAATCATGATATAAAAATTTAAAATTTTCTGTTTTATACAGATCCCATAATAATGGGAAATTAATTGAATCAACTGAACTAATTAAACAAATTTCTGGTGATGCTGCAAGTTGTGATAATTGAGTTTGAAGTCTAACATCTCTTAATGGTTCACCATCTAAACAATGAACTACCACTATTAATTTTGGAATTACTTTACCATTTGATTTTTGTAATGATGATCTCATTAATGATTTATTTGAAATATCAATTACTACCAGAAGTGCTTCATTTGGTAATTTTGATAAACCTGGCAGATCTTTTAATTCTTTTGGTACAAGAGTTTTAACAATATCTTCAAAAATATCTTTAAATCTAAATGATGGATTAAATCCATTTATAACTAAAATTTTTGGTAATTCCAGATCTTTTAAATTATGGAATTCTTGAAACCACAGAATTAAATAACCACTAACAAAATCTTCAATTAAATTAATTTTTGATCCAATTCCATAATAACAAATATTAAAACCTTCAGATATTTCAAAACACCATTGATTATATAACGTTTTATGTAATTCTGATAATTGATTAATTTCTTTACTTTTAAATTTCTTCAAAATTTCAATATTTTTATGAAATTCTTCAAATGTTAATTGAATACCTAAATTTGATAATGACATAACTGAATGCCTATCTCTATTACTTAATTGATCAAAATATCCTTCAGTACCATCAACAAAATATGCTCTATCATCAGCTGCTTCATTATTTACCTCAACATCCCAATTTATTTCTGGTAAATGTTCATTAATATAATCTTGTGATATTTCACCATTAATTAATTTAGGGACTGGTAATGCAATGAAACCTTCTTTAGTATCATTATTTAATTTATCTATTTTTTCTATACCAGTGATAATTGGTACTTGTGGAGTTGAATCTAATAACCCAAGGGATAATAAACTATTTAATGTACTATCCTTTAAATTTTCATTGCCGGTAATTTTAGGATCTTTTTTAGTGGTCAATGATGGTTCAATTTTAACTGAACTTTTTGATTTTTTAGGACTTATATTCTCTTTAAATAATGTTTCGTCATCTTGTTTAAAAATTGACATAATTTCTTTAGCTTTTGTTGGAGATTCATTAAAATTTCTATCAACTATTTTTCTCAATGGTCTTATTGATTTACCAAGATTTCTTCCTTTCAGTTTGGATCTTCTCTTATTTGGTTCTTCTACTACTTCCACTTCGGCCTCTCCATCTTCATCTTCATCCACATCTTCTGCTTCGTCATCGTCTTCCTCATCCTCGTCATCACTACCTGCGACTACTTCATCATCAACATCCAGAGCATCATCTTCTGATGATAAATCATATTGGATCTTTTTACCTCTAGTTCTTCTTCTTGGACCAAGACTATCAACACTATCAAATTTATCAGATTTATCAACACTATCAGATTTATCAGATTTACCAGACTTATCAGATTTAACGGGTTCTTTAGAATTATCTTCAATTTCACTCATTTCACCATCACTACTACTTTCATTCTCAGCCATTGGTACTGAACTTCCATAATGATCAATAGTATTTAAATCATTAACTTCATCATCTCCACCCATTCTAGATTCTTTAATGATGGCTTCAGCTATTTCTAAATCTTGATTATTTAATTCATCATCATGGAAACTATCTTCATCATCTAACGTACTTGAAATTCTTGTACGAACGGCTCGTTTAATTGCTGAACCATTCAAATCTTCTAGACTTCTTTTCTGTGGGGATGGGAGTCCAGCTCTACCTTTAGGGGTTTTAATTGGTGATAATGAAACTTTATGGAAGTTTATAGGATTTAAAATTCTATCTTTCTTGGGAGACGTGTATTTTGATCTAATGGGTGATTTATCAAATGGGGATGGGGAAAGTCTGAATTGTTTCTCAGCAGCAGTTGTCTCGTTATTTCCAGTCATCTTCTATTCTTACACTGTGACTCTTGATGCTAACGTTAATGCTATTTCAATACCAATACCAATACCAACTCCAATTCCAATTCCAATTCCAATTCGAGCTTCAGCTTCAGCTTCAACAGATTCTATGAACTTTTCAGATTTCTCAATCTCAGAAAAATTCATCTCATCCCATCTTTAAATCAGGTTCACGATGTTGTCGTTTTGTCCCTATTGTTCTACCATGTTGCTTATATCACTGTCAGACGGTGAATGCAATAAGTTCTATTGTTCCACTTGTCCATACGAATTCAAAATCAACGGGTTTCAAATGTATGATAAAAAGAAATTACCAAGAAAAGAGGTTGATGATGTATTAGGTGGTGAAGGAGCTTGGGATAATGTTGATCAAACAGCTGCTCAATGTCCAAGAGATGTTTGTGGTGGTAATAAAGCATACTTCTTCCAATTACAAATTAGATCTGCTGACGAACCTATGACAACTTTTTATAAATGTGTTAAATGTTCACATCAATGGAGAGAGAATTAGAGAAAACAATTATGATATTGATTATATTGTAAGACTAAGAGGAACAGTCTGGAGGATGTAACTATAGGAGGAACATAATAACAGGGGGATGCATTTTTTATTTTTCATGTACATAGGAATCCCGTAAGCATTGCAATTCAAGATTATAATAAGACTCGGGATTCAATTTAAGTCTTTTAGAAATTCTATTAATTGTTGGTTCATCAACATTATCACGATCAATTAAGAAATATGAAACTTCTTGTGAATTGAAGGAAGATTCGATGATTTCATTCCCATTCCCATTTCCATTCCCATTTCCATTTCCATTTCCATCATCATTATCATTATCATTATCATTAGAATCTTTAATTGTTGGAATTCTTTTAGCTAACCCATATTCATCAACATTAGTTTCAGTAGTTATTGTTATATTTGAAACCACACTTGAAAATGAATCAGAATCAGCTGTGGAAGATTCTTCAATTCCAATACCTAATTCTTGTAAAATATCAAAATTTCGTGGTTGATAATCTGGTAATTTATTATTTATATAGTTTTTATAAATTAATTGACTTTGATTAAAAATCCAATTATATTTATTCAGTTTTCTATTAGTAACCAACTCTTGTAATGGTACATCATCTTCTGATTGATTATTATTTTGAAATTTTTCATTAAATTCTTCAATATTTACGCCAGTAACTAATGGTAATCCTTCATCATTAATATAATTCATAAATTTTATAAGAAATTTTAATTCTTCAGTACATTGACTAAATCTCCAATGATTGATAGTTTTAATTGGTCTTTCTAATATTTCTTTAAGTGGGACACCTTTAGTGGTAGCATTGACATAATCATAATTAAAATCCTGGATTTTATTTTGGGTACAAACATCACCAAAAATTCTAGACATTAAAAATCCATTCTTCCAAGTTTCTTCTGATTCAATACATGGATAAACTTGTTTTGGCTTGAAAAGTTTAACAAAATTTCGAGTTTCACTGTATGAAGAATGTCTTGAAAAAATTAATTTAATATCACTAGGTAATAAATCTTTCTTAGTTTGTAACCAAATTCTATTTCTAAATTTTACAATTTTATTCCCTTTACTGGTTTCATCTATGATTTCTAAAGTTTTCCATTCTTTTTCATCTATTGTGTTTATACTTATTGGCATAAGGAAAGCTAAAAAATCAACAACATTAAAATCAATACATTGACCTATTCTGATTGAAAATTTACCTTTTTTGTTGGATTTTTCACTACATATATGGAATTTCAATCTATTATCTTCGTTTTCTTCCTTTTCTTCTTCTTGGGTTTGTTCATATTTTTTCAGTGACTTCCTTATAAATTTTTCAGGTATTGAATTATAATGTAATCCACAATTTTTAATAATTTTATTCTTTTTAGTTAATTTCTCATCAAATTGAATAATTTTACCATTTAAAATTGAAATTATCTGGTACCAAGCTTCTTCAAAACCCAAGACAATATCAGTGAAAAATATTTCCAAATCTGGATCATCTTTAGGGTATAATTGTAATAATTTAATTACAGTTGCGATACCTTCAGAATTTGATAGTATATCAATAAATGGTTCACCTCTATAAGAAAAAGTCGTATCTAAATAAATATTATCTAGTTGCTTTAACCCTGTGATATAAGGCAACAAAATATGATTTTTACATAATGATTCAGTCCACCAATTTTCAGCTCTTAAATCACCAGTAATTAAAACGCTAGTTTTATCATTGGAAATTAAAAACATTGTTGATCCAGGACAATGATAAGTTGAAATTAAAGCAATTGTAATTTTATCACCATTAATTATATATTCTTCAGGCTCATTATATTCTTTACCAATTAATAATCCATATTTATCCTTAAATTTAGGATCTATTTTAAGTAGCTTTTTAGTTAAATTACTGCAAATTACATTAGATCCAAATGTTTGATTGGTGAAACCAGTTAAATGATCAGTATGGCAATGAGTAAGCAAGTATAAGTCAGCATCGACATTGAATTTGTCAACTGATATCTTGGGGAATTCTAGTAGCTTACCATTAAATGAATAACCTAATTGCATCGTTACGGTACCGCGTTATCTCATCTCATCTCATCTTATCTGATCTGATCTAATTACAAACAATGTGAGACTAAGTTACCACCGTTAGTACAGTCAGTACCGTTAGAACAGTCATTACCGTTAGAACAGTGTAACTATTTAAGCTACTTAAGCCATTGCAGTCAAGCTCAAAGATATCAGATGGGAGAGGGAGAAATATTAATAACTCTTATTATACACGAAATACGACCCCATCAACAGTCTAACCTAATGTTAAACTAAACTCTTTTAAACTCTTTTAAACACTTTTAAAATCTTTTAAACTAAAATACCATAATATTCAGCTCTTTTATATTTAACAGCTAATTGATGCCATTGAACAATGAATCTATCACAAATAGGTAAAACCAATTTACCTGATAAACTTAAATCATCAACTCTTGCAAGACTTTCAACGTAAATAATTCTAGTATTACTTAAACCTAAAAATTTATAAACAAACAAAATATATGCAATTGGTACACTTGTACCAGGACCATTAATAATTAAAACTGAAGGTAATTTTGGTAATTTTTGAATTTTTAAAATTGTATCAATAAATGAAATCAACGTATTTTTAATTGACAGTAAAACCGGTTCACTAACTGATCTTGCTCTATGTAAAGTCAAAAATTCAGCTTTAAATTCGGTTTGCAAAGAATTTTCAAATTCTTTACATTTATTTAGTGATGATGTATCATTTGATGAAATGATCCAAGTTCTTGATAAATTTGAAATATCTATATTATTTAATAACTTCATCATTTCACCCGTATGACCACCGGAACCTAAAAAAATCATAATATTTGAACCAATTGATGAATCTAATAATGATTCATTTTCATTAGCTGAGGAAGATGATGATGATGATGATGATGATGACTGTGAGAAAATGATTGAATTGGTTGATGGTGTAATCCATATAAGTCTTCCCACCACTATGAACAATGGCAATAAGAAGAAGAAGACCCTAATCACAACTTTGGTTTCAAAGTCCATCACGTTCTGTTGACTGTCTGTTGTTCTCTGTCTCCTGTTGGGAAGTTTCGCGAACCTAAAGTTCAAAGTCAGATTTCGATGTTTCATAATTTTTAGCGTGTTTCAGATTTTCACCGTGTTTCAGATTTGCAGCTTGTTTCAGATTTTGAAACTTTTTGGTTTTGTTTGGAATTGTTGAATTAGTTGAATTTGATGATTTATTTGAATTATTTATTGATTTCCCATTAGATTTCTTGAAAATTTCATTTTTTTTAGCTAATTGTGACATGATTTTATTAACCACAATTGAAATTTTCTTATAATCATTACTATTAAATTGAATTATTTCACTCCAAACAACTCTAATTGGGAATTTATTATCTAAAATTAATAATCCTGGTCCTCCAGTATTACCAGTCTTGTTATTTAATTCGTTTTTTTGAATTGAATCAGCAAATAATTCAGCTGATTTCCTTTTAGTAAATTGAATAAATCCAATTTTACCGGAATGAATTATATTTATCATTTTCAATTTACCAAATTTTGATGCATACTCTGATATAATATATTGTGGTAAATCATTAGTTATACCAAATAAGAAAAATGAAGTAATTTCAAGTTTTTCAGGAGGATTTAATGATCCATTAAATGGTAAATTCTTAATTAATTTTGATAATTCAGGTGTTATTGTGGTGTTAATTTTACCATTTGTTTTGACATTTTTGGTAGCATTAGAACCTACAGCATTTTTAGATAAACTCTTGACTTGAATACCTCCAACACCATTTGAAATTTTATTTAAAATTTCAATTGCCTTTTCATTATTTAAAATTGAAAATTTTCCATCTTGTTTATCAGCTATTGTTGATTTAACTCTATCATTTCTTGTATTTATTGAATCATTAATTAAATGTTCTAATCCACTTATTTTTAATGCTGTATCTCTAATTTCTAATGGTATTAAAAAATTTATATCTAACATACAACATTGACAACAATTTTTAACATCTGAACAAGTTTTACAAATTATTGTTCTTTTCGATTTCATTGAACCATCATTAATTTGCCATTTAAAAGTTTCAAATATTCTAGTACAATTCTTACAATTATCACCATTTATTTCTTTAATCATTCTAACATTAGAATCTGATCCAAGACATCTTGAACAAATATTGAACATTATCAGTTGTCTTTTAGATTAGTGCGATGTGATGCAAATGAGAGTTTCCATCACCAAATTATCACCAGTTTTGCACCCAATCAGTTGTACTCAACTTGGAGTGATTTTAGACAATATCATGACTTAATTGGGAGTAGTTGGCTAGTTGTTGGGTACCTAACTGAGATCCTAAAAGAAATGAGAAGGGTTAAATGTGAATTGTGAAAGAAATATAGTTATCATGACAGTTATCATGACAGTTATAATGACAGTCATAATGATTTATAATGATATTAGAACAAGATGATTATCAGGATTATTCTTAAAATTCATTGTAACTTCATTTTCTAGATAGTTGAAAGAGTTCTTCTATAGTTTCTTTACAACTTTGAAGATGAATGGAATTGCATTGGTTTTGTACTATCGCCGCAAACAAGACAAAATCTAAACTATTTATTCTGTGAAAGAAAACAATTAAATCTTTGATTAATCCTTGAAATATTCTTTAAATGGTGCATGTTGTAACTTAGGAGGTTAGAAACCAGGAAGTAGTTCCAAAAATTATCTAATCAGCTCTAAATAGTCCCTCACTTAGAAAATGTACCTGAATACCATGATTCAGATTGGTTAGAAATTTCAAATTACTTTGATTATATAACAGTTAAATATCAAATAGGGAGGGGTCAATATTTAAAAAGTTTATATTCTGGTTGTCACCTGGAACCAATGGAATCAATGAATCTAAATTTAGGCAAAATGATTTACAAAATAACGGGAAGGGTAAGAATATTATCGGGAGAGAGAATAGGAGAAGTTGAAAGGTGGAAAGTGGAAAGTGAAAGTGAAATGAAAGTTGAAATTGGAATTGAAGTTGAAAATGAAGGTATATGATGAGGAAACCAGGTTTGTTTTGAAACAGAAAAAGAATTTATTTTTGGAAAAAGTCTTTAAAAATTTCATCTAAAAAGGGATTATTCTCTAATGCATCTATTACATCTTTATTATCCATTAAAACTGAATTATTCAAATCATTGTCTTGGGCTTGTGATTGCAAATTATTTTGAGTTTGTGTTAGAGTTTGATTTTGTGATTGTGATTGTTTTTGAGTTTGTTGATATTGTTGAAGAATTGGTTGATCATATTGATTAATCAATGGTGGTGATTGTTGTGGAGATTGTTGAAGTGAATGAAGTGGTAATGGAGACTGTTGGTTAAATGGAGGCAAAGGAATTGACATTGGAATTGGAGATCGATTAAAAATTGAATTAAAATCATTATTATAGCATCTATTATCTGATTCATTTTTCTTTAAAGCAGTAATCATTAACCATAAACTATCAGTATTTTCTTCTCGATTAAAAAACTCACCACCGGTATTTGTGGTAATTGAAGGATTAATCATTGAATTATTTATAATATTACTTAATTCAATTAAATCAGTATTTGTAAAACCAAAATTTAATGATAAATTATGATTAAAGTTCGTATTGTGGTTAAAGTTACCATTATGATTATGATTATGGTTGATGACAAAATTTGATTTAAATTTATTATTATTTATTTCTTCAAATATAAGTAATAAAATTTTACGATCTTTCCATGGAGTATAATATCTATTCCCTAAAATTTTCATAAAATTTAGTAATTGATTAACTAACTTAATTAATAAATTTTCTAATAAAAATAAATTTGACAAGAAATCATGATTATCAGTATTATTATTTGTTGATGATGAATTTGTTGAATTTGTCGAATTTGTCAAAGGGTCAGAATTCTTATTGATTAGTATTTTAATCTTAATTAGTATAGATAAATTAATCAATATGAACACATGAATTAAATTTTGAATTGAAGGAGTTAAAATTAATTCACAAATATCATTCAGTTTCCTATTTTCATTAATTAACAATTCAAATATTAACTTATAACAAAAATCATGAAAGAAAATTTTGAAAATTTTTAAAATGTAGTGATTTGATTTTCTAAACTTACCAATTTTGAAAAAATAATTTATGAAATGGAAATTTAACGATAATATCGATGATGAAGTTTGCAAAAAATATTTTAATTTAAATGTTTTGTAATAATATTTAATTAATTCTGTTTCAATTTCTTCAACTTGTTCTTGTCCCTGCTCATTTTGTTGTCCCTGTATTTGTCTAAATTTATCAAATATCTCTGATCCATCAGTTTTAAAACTTTTAAAACAAAAATCAGCAATCATACTGACTTTCTTTATAGAAAATTTTTCATTAACATTTGAAATTATAGTAAATAAGTCATTTAATTTATTGAAAATAATAAAATAAGAATTAATTAATTCCACCACAATTTTATCTAATTTAATATTTGAAACATTTGAATTCTCTGTAGTGACATAAGGACTTTTAACATCAACCAGAAACTTATTAATTGAATTTGAATCACCTGAAATTATAGCAGTTGATAAATTAAGCATATGCAATATTGACCAAATTTTTCTACCTAAATGATTAAATTTCTCATACTCTTTCTTATCACCAAATCCATTTGTTTCCAGTTTATATTCCATTGGCTCACGGTGTAAACCTAAACTATAAGCCATTTGAGTTAATAATGCCAGAAATACTTGAGGTTCACCTAAATCAGATTCATCACCATATTCAGGACCATAAATTTTATAATATCTAATAAATATAGCTAATTGTAATATAACTAAATTTGAATTATTTATAAGATTAAATTGATTTAAACAAATTGTAGAAATATTTATAACTTCTAAATTAATTGGATTATTTAATAAATATTTTAAAATTTTACCATCAGGGTCAGTTTTAGTATTGTTGAAATTTCTTTCGTTAATTTTTTTAATATTGGTGAATAATGATAGATAACTTAATCTTAAAATAACTAGAAGCATACCTAAATAAGCAAAATCTAATCTTTTTTCAACATTTAAATTATTAACCCTTTCCTCTTTATCATCATCTTCAATATGAACTCCTTCATCAATATCATCTCCAGTATAAATTTTCTTGGGTCCAATTATCCTTTCAATATTTGAAATAAATTCAAATTCATCAAGTATGGCAAAAAATGGATATAAATGATTAAAAAATTTATCAACTAATAACCAAATTACTTTCCGTTTAGGTAAAATCAATTTAATTTTTGAAATTAATTCAATTTTATTCTCAATATCACCTTCGAAAAACATTAAACCTAAAATTTTAGCCCTTTCATTAATTTTATTTTTTTTAGATCTTATTGTTTTGGTGTATTGGTGATTCTTTCTGATATTCCCATAAATTACTAATTCATCATTCAAAAAATTTAAATGATCTTTATCACTTTTACCCTTAGACTCCTTGCTTTTATTGGGTTTATTGGTGATTTCAAATGAATTCATAAATTTGTCTTTACCATTATTATTAAAATTTAAGTACAAATCGTATAATAATGAATCAGCTCTTAATATTGAATTACAACTTAATGGACCAAAATGTCTTCTTTTAATTGGATTTAAATCATAAACTGAATCATATAATTCAAATAAATTAATTTCATCATCACTTTCATCGAAATCTAAACCATCTTCTTCTTGTTGTTGTAATTCTTGTTGTTGATGTTTCACTTTCTCTTCATCAACTGGTGCATTATCATTTTCATTAATTAAATTCGATACACTCAATCTCTTGGATTTAGGGATTGGGATATTAGGAACCGGTATTTGAATTGAAGGTAATCCAGTACTCATATTCATATTATTCACGTTATTCAAATTATTTAAGTTTATATTATTCATATTATGATAATTTAAGTTACTAGCGAATAAGTTTTCATCAATTATACTTAAATTTGCGTTATTAGTTTCTCCTAGGATATCTAAACCGTTCCGACCATTACCCTTCCCCAAATTATTACCTAAACCATTACCCTTCTCTATTCTACCATCATTACCATCATTATTTTTATCATTATTTTTATCATTATTTTTATCATTTAAGCGATTTGCATTATACAATTTCAATTTAAGCTCTAATTCACTTACTTGATTTTTCAACCTTTTCAATAATGCAGAATCTCTTAAAATATCATCATTATCATTAGTAAAACTAATAATGTCATCATTATTATTTTCATATGAGCAATTTTTGTTACCGTACTTGACACATGTAGAACATGGTTGTTGTTTATCACATTTTACTTTACGTTTTCTACAAAAACTACAAACTGAAGTTGGCCTTGATCTTTTAATTCCCATTATAAAAACTACCGAAAACTACCGAAAACTATTGAAAACTACCAAAAAACTACCAAACCAAATACGCCAATTCAACTTAATAATTACCAATTAACTAGTGATAAATGGAAATATACAGATCTTATGATAATTTAGGGAAAATCGGTGAGTCAAGACAATAATTATGGTATAATCGGTTAATTTTTGCAATTTAAATTATTACCAATATTAAACGCTTTTTAAGCCAATTTCTTTTTCCCACCAAACACACACACACAGAAGCAACCAAACAATTGATACAGTGAGCGATACGGTAATCGATACACTCGCTAGGTGGCTAGGTTGATACTTGAATATCCTGTTGTCAATTTCACTTGAGCTGTAGTTTAAGTTAATTAAACTGTTTGCAAAAATGCGAAATTATCTCACCCGATTTGTTTCAGATTTGAAACACTTGACTGTAGGATACGGTACTATGGGGTTAGTATGTTGTTTGGAATGCTTTGAAGTGTATTGGACCCAGTATTCAGCAACTACCCAACTAGAATTCAACTAGAACTAGAACTAAAACCAGAACTAAAACTATACTAGAACTATAACTATAACTGAAACTATACTAGAACTAGAACTATTCAAGCGTGAATGTAAAATTTAGCTATAACTATTCAAGTGTGAATTTACCTGTAACTATAACTATACAACCGTATGTTTTACAAATTTGTAACCCAATTATGAAATAACTTTGAAAGGAGCAATAATAGGATAATTTAAATGAAATTAATCATATCACTTCAATTTATGTCCTTTATATGCACAATAATACCCCCAAACCAAATGAAAGCCTCTAGTATTTTTTTACAAGTTATTCAGTTTACATACATGACACAACAGTTTAGAAAATGTAAAATTGAATTGTTTCCAATTAACAACTTAAATTTTGCCCGGGTTAATATAAGAGAGAGCTAGATATTACTATTTCTAGTGACTGAGATTGTTACTCTACTCAATACTATAATACTGGTACACCATAAGTATAGTCAGTACAGTCAGTACAGTCAGTACAGTCAGTGACTACTTAGTTATCTTGTGACAGCTATCTTATACTAACTGCTGTTTAATTTCTTCACCAAATTCACCTATAATAATTTTTCAAATTGTCCTTACTACAAGAATGACATATTTTATAATTGCTCTTGAACACCCTTATTATCTCCTTTTATACTATTAGAGTATTATTACGGATACTGCTAAACACGACTAAGTAGAGATACTAGTAGAAATACTACTAAGTAGAGATATGACTAGTAGAGATACTAGAAGAGATACTAGAAGAGAAACTAGAAGAGATACTAGTAATCAGTAGTAGAGATACTAATAATTAGTAGTAGAGATACTAGTAGAGATATGAGTCACCCTATTCTAACAATTATCTTTTAGACCCAGGAATACCAACTGGTTTAGGGTTAGTAATCTTAGTAATCTTAGACGGCCGAGTTGAACGTTTTAGGATGCAGACATTTGGCTGCGAAATTAGCCACAACTGGGTGATAGCTAAAAGTATTCAATTTCAATGTTACTATTTCAGAATAAATTTTACCTACTTCTCCTATAAATTCTGCTATAAATTCTCCTATAAATTCTGCTGTGAATTCTCCTATAAATGCTCTTTTAAATTCTCCTATAAGTTCATCACTACTTTCGCCCGTACTTCCACCATCAATTTCAAGATCAAATTTATGCAGTTGATACCCTCATTATACCGTATTCCTTATTGTACAGTATTAGTAATTATGGGTAACAACCTTCCTTTTTTTATCATACCTTCAAAAACTCTCAACAATCTCTCTATGTAAACTTACTACTTCTATTCAGACCCCCATCTTTCCTTAGGATTAAGATTTTGGTGGAAGTTCTAATAGTTAATATCAGTAGCATCGAAAACTGATAAGTTCTTGTAATGACAAAATTTCAAGTAATGTTTGTGAAAAAATAATTTAGACAGTGGGAAGTATTATTATAGGATTTAAATTATATGTAGGTAAATGTTAATTTACAAGTAATATTTTAATCACTTTCTAGACTCTAATGCTAAACTAAACCAGTAGTTCTACCAAATAGTCTTCGAGAAATTAAACTCATTTTACACCTGATTTACATTTTTGCTTCATCATCACTTTAAAATTAAGAATTGGTAACTCTTTTTAAAGCTAAAACTTTTAACCAAATAGTATCATCAGTACCTTGATTAAAATTATTTATAAATAAATTAAAATCTAATTCATTTAAAGCATCATTAACAATATTAAATAATTCTAATTCATTATTAAATTTTTGGCATACTAAATTTTTTTCAGTTTTAATAAAACTTATAAAAAAATCATGAATTTTCAGTAATCTCCAACAAAAATAATATTTTAAACCTAAAGTTTTCAAAAAAGTTTGGAAAATATTTATACTCTTAAAAAGTATATTTGATAATTCATTACCACCTTCAGTCGCTTGCAGTAATTTAGATAATATTATAATATTAAAAATTAAAATTTTGTTAATCAATGTTTGTAAACCGGGTATTAAAATTAATTTATTTAATGCATTATCTTGATTATTATAAATCATTAAATCATTGATAATTGGTAACAATTGTTTATAAATAATTATAAATGTTAATTTTAAAATTTCTTCACTTTCCTTAATTTTACCAAATTTAAAATAAATATTATAAATGTGACCATAAGTAGTAATTAATATTCCTGAATTATGTAAAAATACTCTTAATCTAAAATTTTTATAACAGTATTTATTTAATTCATTACTGGGGTAAAAAAATTTATACATTGATTGACTTTCCACTGCAAAATCAAAATTTTTATCCATCCTTTTTTTCAATGATGTTAATGTAAATTTTTTCCCCCAATAGAAAATCGTCAATACTAATGTTCTGAAATTTTTAATATTTGATATTATCCCAATACTAATTCTTTCAATTTCTAAATTGTTATTGTTATTGTTATCTTGTAAATCATTTAAATATGGTACATCAACATCAGAATTTTTAAATTTCCATAAATTTGATGAATTTCCTGATCCAATAATTGGTATAATATCATATAACATTGATGTAAACCATAATTTTCTTCTTAAATTATATAATTTTTCACGATTTTTCCGTTTTTTAATATTAATTCCATTAACAAATGTAATTCCATTCCCATCTTGTTCATTCAAATGAAATAATTTACTAGGTTCTCGATGTAAATTTAAATTATATGCTTTTTGAATTAATATAGTGGTTAAAATATTTGAATCACTCAGATCTAAACTTTGCCCATAATCTGGGGAATGGAATTGATAAACTCTTAAAAGTAATATTAATTGATATAACTCTAAGTCGTTGTCTTTGATTAAATTAAAACTATTTACGATTTTAATTACCATTGTTATTAATTCATCTGACATTTTAAATTCTTTTGAGTTAATATTACCAATAATATTATTAGTATTATTATTAGTATCATTTTTCGTTACTGGAGGAAATTCACTAGATTCACAACCTAATTTAATTATAATAATTAATATACCTAAAGTTTTCATCTGATCAATTTGAGTTAAATTAAATTGGACTTTATCTTCAGAATTTACAATCATAAATTTACTTAATTTTAATCTAAAAAAATCTTCATCAACAATTGGAAAATAAGTATAACTTTTATGGAAAAAGATATCTAATAATTCAATAATTTCAGAATAATTAGGTAAATATTGAGTTATTTTATTAATTATTGGTTCGTAAAAACTTAGTGAATAATTCTTCTTGAAAATATTAATATTAAATTTCATTGATTTTAAACTTGTACAATCATAAAGTATTTTAAATTCTTCATTCTTAAAAAACTTTGTCCAAATTGATCTCATTTGAGCGTCGGAATTGTATAATGCAAACCATGAAAAGGTTCCATGGAAAGTATCTTCATCGGATTGTCCATCATATAAATCATGGAAATTAAGCACAATGTCTCCTTTTCCTCTGTTTTCTTCACTCCCTTCTCCTTCATCTCCTTCATCTTGTTGTTTGTAACTCTCAAATTCCAGTTCTTCCTGTTCTTCCAGTGCTTCTCTCGCTATTTCTTTATCTAATTCATCCCCTTTATACCTTGAATTCATACTATCGAAAGGATCACTAGGTAAAAAATTATAAAAATCATGTGGACCACATGCAAGTTCTTTATCTTCAATAACACTTTTCTTCCTCTTAAAATCACTACTACTCTTGTCACTATCCATATCACCATCTCTAACAACTGTTGACAAGCTTTCAATTGTAGAATTATTAATAAAGTTTCCAAGTCTTGATCTTAATTTTTCTAATTTACTATCGATTAAATTAATGGACTTCATAATTCTATTATCATTCTCTCCATAGCTACACCTATCTTGATCATATTTGATACATGATGAACATGGCTTCAACCTATCACATTTTATCTTTCGCCTTTTACAAAAACTACAAGCTGTTGGTTTCATATCAGGTTCATTTCTAAAATGCGAACTTGACAGTCTCTGACAGTTGGTGATAACGTTGATGATGATACCTCTCAATTTTCATGATACTCTTCACACTGTCCATGGTTCATGGCTATACCACATTGGAACTACTGGATTTAGTGACTGTAGTGTGAATATAGAGTATGAAAAAAAAATGTAAAATGCTTAAGTGGTTCTGTGGTAGAACTGGTAGATAGAGTTAATATAGTTGCAAAAAGTTGCAAAAAGTTACAAAAAGTTACAAAAAGCTACAAAAAGTTACAAAAAGCTACAAAAAGATACAAAAAGATACAAAAAGTTGCAAAAGGTACGTACAAACGTTTCATTATATACACTGCTGATTACTCAGCCAACTCTTTAAAATACATATCAATAGTATAATCTTTATTATTCTTAATACTTTGAATATTTAACCATAATTCATCAATTCTTTTCAATTCTTCCATATCTTGAATAGAATCTGATTGAGGTTGTTGTGATTGTTGTGATTGTGGTGGTGGTGTTTGATTTTCAAAACATTCAATGGCTCGATTTACTTCCACTTCATTAAGGGAATTATTTATAAAATCATTTAAAATTTCTAAATTATGTAAATTAAAACCAAAATTAATTGGTAAATCTTTAAAATTATTTAAATTAATATCTAAAAGTAATAAATCTTGAATCTTTAAAATCTTCCAGCTATAATAATATTGTTCAGATAATTTTAAAATGATATTTTCAAAGAAGAGAATTGATCTAATTAATGATTTTTGTAATTTCATTGAACGAGAAATTAATTCTGGATCAACATTACCACCACCAACTTGAGATTGTTGTTGTTGATTATTAAAAATTTTAAGTCTAACTAATGTTGAAACATTAATTAACAAGATTTTTTGAATTGTACTTTGAATCATTGGTAAAAAAATAATATTAAAAGTTTTTTTCAAATTATTTGGTTTCAAAATTTGTTCATCGAAAAGTGGTAAAATTTTAGTATAAATTATTCTAAAATTATGAATTAAATATTTCATTGCTTTAATCGGTTTATTTAAAGATAATAAATGATTATAAAAATGATGGAAAATTGAAATTGATACATAAACTCCTGATAACCAAAATTTAACTTTATAAGTTCTATAAAATGTTAATGCGGTTGGAACATTAGTATCATTAATTAATCCATGGAAAAGATTATTATTATCATCAGTTAATCTATTAGTAAAAGAATTTAAAAATTCAAAAGTATCATTAATTGAAAATGATTCACCGGTGAAAAATGCTCTATAAATTCTATTCATTTTACGGAATAATAATTTTGTACTTTGAAATAAAAGACCACTAGTTTTACCAATTTCTAAATTAATTGTATTTGAACTTTCACCTAAAGCATTTGGTAAATCAATATTATAATAAAATTTAACAATATTTAATGGATCCCCTACTAAAAAATTACAATTATAATCAAATACACATGTATGATACCATAATAATCTGATTAAATTATTGTATTTTTCATCTTCAGTTTTAGGTTCACGATGTAATCCAATACTATAAGCTAATTGCATTAAAACACCAGTTAAAATTTGGGATTCACCTTCATCAGGACCATCACCAAACTCTGGTCCAATAAATTGATAAGCTCTAAAAAATAAAACTAATTGAAAAATTTGTAAATTAATTGGTGAAATTAAATTAAATTGATTCATACATAATTGTGATAAATGAATAAATTTAATATCTATTGGAACTTTTAAGTTTTTCAAAATTTTTAATTTATTATAGCTAAAATAATCTGAAATAAAATAATTATTAAATACAATTGTAACATGAACTAATCTAAGTAAGATTAATAATATACCTAAATATGAAAAATCTAATTTGGATTTAACATTAATTGATCCATCAATATTAATTAATTGTTTAATTTTAGTTCTAAAATCTAACTCATTTAAATAGGGATAACTTGGATAAATACTTGTAAAAAAAATATCCAACATTAATTCTAAAATTTCATTATTTGGTAATACAATTTCAATTTGATTAATTAATTCAAATCGAGATTTAAAACTTTCATTAATAACCATATTATTATCATAAGTTGATGAAGCTGAAACTGTACTCGGATTTGAAGATGATGACATTGATCCTGACATATGAGGACCATTATTACCAGTTGGATCAATTGAAAAATTATCATTATTTAAATTTGGTGAATCATCATAATTATCTAAAAAATCATTCTTGAAAAATTTTAAACTATTAATATTATTATATTTATTAATTATATCATAATGGAAAATTTTAAAATTTAATGATTTTGGAATTTCAAAATCTTCATTGGAATCATCATTACTACCATTATTCTTTTCTAAATATTTAATTCTATTATTAATATTATAATGTTCATTAATTGGTAAATTTTTATTATTTTCCCAAAGTTTTGAAAGTATCATATCATATTTAATAGTAGTAACCCAACTTAAAAATCCAAAATGTCTATTACTTATTGGTTCATTATAAATTAAAGTTCTATCAAAATCATTAAAATTCATTTCTTCATCACTTTCATATTCTTCATCAATATTTTTTTCTAATCGAATTGAATCTTCTAAACTATCAATTTTGGATGCCAAGTTATTTAAATGTTGAAGAAGATCATCATCCTCCAATGGATTTAACATACTAGGGATTGTAGGAGAATTAACTGTTGTTGTTTCACTTTTATACCCTGGACTATTAGATTCACGCCCTTTTTCTGAACTGGTTCCCCCATTACCATTACCGTTACCATTACCATTACCATTACCATTACCAATTACATTTACATTCAAATTGTCATTACCATTACCAACTCCATTACCAACTCCATTACCAATTCTATCACTATTATTATCACTATTAATTAAATTTGAAATACTACTCAGTTTCTTTGGCCTTTTTTCACCATTATTGTCACCATCAATTGTATCATAAGTACATTCTTTCTTATACTTAACACAGGAAGAACAAGGTGATTCTTTGTCACATTTGATCTTCCTTCGTCTACAAAAATTGCAGACCATTACTTTCCTTCTCTTATGGTCCATGATTGATATTATCGCGACGTTTTCTCGGTTTTTCTCAATGTCTCAGCATCACCACCTCACCTAAACACTAGAGTCCCACAGAGCAGCCATATTGCACTAGGTGTCAAGTTGAAGCATTACCTTACGTGACCAGTGTCACCTGTGTTGTTATATATGGTTGTTATATACGGTTAAAGATCATAGGGTTTGACAAAGATAGTGGGATTTGACCTGGAAATCTTTCTGTTGCATTCTCATCCAGTTCTGGGTCTCGGTCGAGATTTCTGTTTATAAATTTATCCATGGTACATAACCTACAAATATGGCTATTCAAAACTATTCAATAGTTTAGCCATTTGCATGGGTGTATTTGCTGTATTAGCTATATTTGCTGTTTCATTTCAGTGTCCTGCAAACGCATTGGGTGATAGAATTAAAAAGATTTTCAACCGAGTGAACCCCCATTTTGTCTCTTCTTCTAACCCTAATCAGTCTAGTCAGTCTTGTAACGTTGTTGATGATACACATTGTTGGTTCATGGTGATCTGATAGTTTCTTGGTGGTTAATGGCAATGGAAAAAATTTTCCACGGTTGAGTCCATCCACCGTTGCCCTTTTGGTACGTGAGGCATGCAGGAACTGATTAATCTGATAACTTTTAGCTGCAGTCTACAGTTCCATATTTTGTAATAAGCTTTAGAATCTTGGCAGGATGAGGTGAAATCACTTTAACTATGGGTAATTAAGAGGCAATTAACACGGAGTTACAAAGGAAATAACTTGGTAATAGTAATTACTAAGTGGTTAGGTTATATATACCTACATATATAAATATATATCCTCATATATATATATATATATAAGGCGTGCAGGTTGTGGTTGAAAAAAATTGGAAAAAAAACAGTAGAAAAAGGTGGAAAAATAAAGGATGCAAAAGGAGATGCAAAAAGAGATAGCAAACGTAGGGAAACCTAACTCAGATTTAGAGAAGTTAGACTCTAGAGCTGTTGATATTGAAACTAATGAAAGTGAACCTAATGAAATTGAAACTAATGAAATTGAACCTAATAAACATCAAGGTAAGAAGGGCTTTTATAAAAGTAGAGGGGTTAAAAGAATTGAAAATGTTAAAATAGCTATGGATGATACTACTAAAAATGGTAAAATCATTAAATGGGTATTTGGTTTAAGTATCTTAGTTTGTGCATGGGCTTATTCATTAGATAGTTCAACTACTTATAATTATTCTGTACCTGCTACTTCAAGTTTTAATAGACATTCAATGATTTCCACTTTAGGTATTGCAACTTCAATTATTTCAGCTGTAATGAAACCAATTTTAGGTAAAATTTCTGATTTAACTTCAAGACCATTAACTTATATTATTGTATTAGTATTATATACTATTGGATATATTATAGTTGCTTCATCTTCAAGCATAAGTGCTTATGTTATTGGAGAAGTTTTCATTTCCGTCGGTGGTGCAGGATTAGATTTTTTAAATGATGTTATTGTTGGAGACTTAACACCATTAAAATGGAGAGGGTTTGTTGGTTCAATGTTATCAACCCCCTTTATAATTAATACTTGGTTTGCCGGATTAATAGTTGATGCAATTTTGAAAAAAAATTGGAGATGGGGTTATGGAATGTTTGCTATTATAATGCCAGTAGTTTTAACTCCAGCTATATTAGTTATGATAATTATGGATCAAAAGGCACAAAAATTACAATTAAAAAAACCAGAAATTGCATCAAGTGATTATGAAAAAAGAATTAGTAAAAAATTTGTTAAAAATCAATGGATTAATTTATTAATTAATGGATTAATTGAAATTGATGCATTTGGATTAATTTTATTAGGTTTTGGTTGGTCATTATTATTATTACCATTTTCATTATATTCTTATGCTAATAATGGTTGGAAAAATCCAAGTATGATTGCCATGATGGTGATTGGTGGAGTTTTATTAATATTTTATACTATTTATGAATTATTTTGGTGTCCTTACCCATCAATGCCAAAACGAGTTTTATTTAATAGAACATTTATTTGTGCCGTTATTATTGATTCTGTTTATACTTTAGCTGGTGGATTAAGATCAACTTATTTTTCATCATTTGTTTGGATTGTTAAAGATTGGAGTAATAAAGAATGGACTTATTTTAATAATACTTTAACTTTAGCATTATGTGTATTTGGAGTAGTTGCTGGTATAATTCAAAGAATTACTCATCGTTATAAATTTTTACAAATTTTTGGTTTAGCAATTAAAATTATTGGTATGGGATTATTAGTTAGAAATAAAGGTGCTTTAGCCAATACTGCATCATTAGTTTGGGTTCAACTTTTAGTTGGGGCAGGTGGTGCATTTTCAGTTGTTGGATCAAGAGTTGCATCTCAAGCATCTGTCCCCCATGAAGATATGTCATTAGTTATTGGATTATTACAATTATGGTCAAAAATTGGTTCTGGTATTGGATCAGCAATTGCATCACCAATTTGGACTGATAAAATGCCAAAAAATTTAAGAAAGAATTTACCTGAATCAGTTAGTGATGCTGAAGTTTTCAAATATTATAGTAATTTAAGAAGTTTAAGATCTTTACCATTTGATGATCCAATTAGACAAGGGGCAATTAAAGCGTATCTGGAAACTACATTTTATTTATTTGTACCATCATTAGCATTATCCTTTATTCCATTTATTGCAGCTTTCTTCCAAACAAATTTTTTCTTGGGTGATACTCAAAATGCTATTGAAGATCAACCTGAAAAGGAAGAACATGAAAATGAAAAACATGAAAAAGATCAACACGAAAAAGATCAGCATGAAAAAGATCACCCGATCGATCAGCCTGAAATGGAAGCACAACAACCTAAAAATTGGTTGGATAGAGTGGCTAAATTTTACCAATCGTAAAACAATCCATAGAAAAAGCCCAAAAAAGGCTTATATAAAAGATTTACATTTTTTTAAGCTTTTTGGGACACAATCAAGAAGTAATAAAAGTAAAAGTAACAAAACCTTAATATATAATTAACCATCACTTACAACTAGCGTGAAACCTATTCATATGAAATTGAAATCTTTCCACAATGGAATTATGACTCCTTTGAATAAAAAAAATTTTTTCTTCTGTTGTACACTAACCAAAATCACTACCAAGCAAGATCTACCTAATGAACCAAACGGAGTCATAATCACCTGCAACCCTGGGAATCAACCAATTAAAATCTTTCCAGATTTCCTGCTACACCACCTACTCTTGGCAGTTGTTACGATGAGTTTTGGTGGTGGGATTTGCTATTCTGATTGGACGTTTTATGTCTCGTCCTGTGTGGGAGATCCAATCTGATATTCCTAATTGGGATGTGCGATCGAAATTACAATCCAATTGAGAAGATGGGACATAATTAAGATGGGGGAGTTAAAGCTGGTTGGTACGAAGATTCAAAAGAAAGTTAGTGAAAGATAGTTCACAAGAAGGTTAGTGAAAGATAGTTCAAATGATGGTTAGTTCAATGGAGCCAATGGAGTGGTGTAATGATGCTTAATGATGGTCGGACAAAGAATCACTTTGGAATGGGAAAAAAATATTAAGCTAAGAATATTGTTATGAAGGTGAAAAAATTTCACTAATCCTGTATTGAACAAGCATTTTAAATGCCTCTAACTCTTATAAAATAACTCACCAATACACACCGGCAATTATGCCAAATCCATTTATAAGCTTACTCTTCGTCTGTGGTATGTGACTAATCTCTTCATTTGATCACCGTAGGTATTGGGTATGACTTCGATCCTACCGTTCAATGAATGTTATCTCTCAGTTCTGTTATTTGTGTTTTGTCTAATGGATCCCTTTTTCTTTCTCTGTTTCTTTCTCTCTCTCTATTTCTTTCTCTCTCTATTTCTTTCTCTCTCTCTCTGGCTCTCTATTGTACCTCGCTAATCTGCCGTATCTTTGACCCAAACGTGCAATTCCATTATGGGTTCCTAAAACGGAATCCTGATTAATCTGATAATTATTGTAATTATGAACTTTGAACTAAGGCAGTTTTGTAAAAACTATATAAAAGCACCCTTTGCTTCCCATTATTCTCCTTTTTTTTTCTCTCTTTCTAGTACTTTCAACGTCTTTTTTCTTTGGATTTAAAAGGATTTACAATGTCAGATACTGAAAATAAAGAAAAATCTGTTTCAGATTTAGAAAAAAATAATGAAAATGATTTTGAATCTAATAGTGAAAATGAATTACATTTATTAGATTCAAATACTTCAACAGAATATTTAAAAAGTAGAGGGGTTAAAAGAATTGAAAATGTTAAAAGTTTAATTGATAATTCTCCTAAAGGTAGAAATATTACCATTGCAATTGGAATTTGTTTATTAGTTATTGCTTGGGTTTATGCTTTAGATAGTTCAACTACTTATAATTATTCAGTTCCTGCTACTTCAAGTTTTAATAAACATTCAATGATTTCAACTTTAAGTATTGCAACTTCAATTATTGGTTCAGTTATGCAACCAATTTTAGGTAAAATTTCTGATATAACTTCAAGACCTTGGTGTTATGCATTATCTTTAGTATTATATACTGTTGGTACTATAATTGCTGCTGCTTCATCAACCATTGGTGCTTATATTGTGGGAGAAGTTTTAACTACCGTTGGTTCAACTGGTATTTCATTTTTAAATTCGGTTATTATTTCAGATTTAACAACTTTAAAATGGAGAGGTTTTGCAACTGCCGTTTTAGCAACTCCTTATATTATTAATACTTGGTTTGCAGGTTTAATTGTTGAAGCTATCTTGAAAAGAAATTGGAGATGGGGGTTTGGTATGTTTGCAATTATTATGCCAGCTGCTGTAATTCCTGCAGTTTCTGTATTAGCAATGTATGAACATAAAGCACAAAAAAAAATTATTAAAGATAATACAATTCCTAAAAAACCATGGACTTTAATTTTATGGCATGCATTAATTGATATTGATGCTTTAGGTTTAATTTTATTAGGTTTTGGTTGGTCATTATTATTATTACCATTTTCATTATATGCATATGCTAATAATGGTTGGAAAAATCCAAGTTTAATTGCAATGATGATTGTTGGTGGTGTTATATTAATTGGATTTTGTATTTATGAATTTACAATTTGTCCAAAATCTTGTATGCCAGTTAGAGTTTTAAAAAATAAAACTTTTATCACTTGTGTTGCAATTGATTTTTTATATTTGTTAGCTGGTAATGTTAGAGGTTTATATTTATCAACTATAATTTGGGTTTCAAAAGATATTACTGATCAAAATTGGACTTATTATAATAATATTATGACTATGTCTTTATGTACATTTGGTGTTTTAGCTGGTGTTATTTGTAGAGTTACTCATCGTTATAAATATATGCAATTATTTGGTTTAGGTGTTAAAGTTCTTGGTTATGGTTTATCAATTAGACCACAAGGTAAAATTGCACCTTTAGCATCCTTCATTTTTTCCCAAATTATAATTGGTTTTGGTGGTAGTTTTTCAGTTATTGGTACTCAATTAAGTTCCCAAGCTTCAGTTCCTCATGAAGATATGACTTTAGTTATGGGTTTATTATCATTATTTTCAAATATTGGTTCAGCTATTGGTTCTTGTATTAGTGGTCCTATTTGGACTTCAAAGTTACCTGGTTATCTTAGAGAATTTATTCCTGAATCAACTTCTGATACTCAAGTTATGACTTATTTTACTGATGTTTCAGCTTTAAGAGCTTTACCTTATAATCATCCAGATAGACAAGGGGCAATTAAAGCTTATTCTTATGTTGCTTATTATTTGTTTGTTCCTGCCGTTTGTTTAGAAGCCCTTTCATTCTGCTTAGGTTTCTTCCAAACTAATTATTATTTAGGTGACACTCATAATGCTATTGAAGATCAAAATGGTAAAGATCCAACTGATCCAAATAAAGAAGAAGTTGAAAAACCTCAAAGTTGGAAAGATAAAGTTGCTTATGCTTTTAGATAGATTTTATACGAATAATATTAATAATAAACCTTTTTTTATTAATACATACATAAATAAATAATTGAATAAATAATTAAAATAAATAATTAAAATAAATAATTAAAATAACTAATTAAGATAAATAATTAAAATAATTCCATTCTATTAACCCCTCTTCCCAATAGTTCCTAAAGAACTCAGTTTTTGCTAGCACAAACACAATATCCATCCCATTTGTTCAGTAATATTTGTCCAATCATAGTACCTCGATCCATCATTTTCTTGCCAATATAATTCCACAACTTGTTTAACTCTTAAAATATTACCAACTTTATAAATTGAATAAGTTGTATCTAATAAACTCATAAAAATATCTCTATCGTCATTAACTACATTAGTACCAATTACCAATAATGGTAAAGCTAAAGAAGAAACAAAATTTGAATCAATTAAAATTGTAGTTAATTCAAGACCTTCCATTACTAAAATTTGAATATCTAAAGAAATTGGATTAAGTTTCTTAAAATAAGTAAGTAAAATAATCTTGGTAACTAATTTAAAAATTTTAAAACAATTTAAATGATTTACTTTACTTTTATCATCTAAAAGATTAAATTGATATTCAATTGGTTTACAATTATCAAGTTTAAATAATAATTCCATAAATTTTTTCCTAGTATCATTTAAATTATAATTTATTAAATTAACTTTTTCATTAAGAATTTCTCCTAATAATAATATAACTGAATTATGACATCCTTGATATGGATCAACACCATAATTAAAGAAATTTAATTGATTATATTCAGAAATAGGGAAATAAGTACCATTTACAAAAGCTGTTGAATTTAAAATATCATGGTATTCATGATTAGAAATTAACCATTTAATATCATTAGAATAATTAAATAATTCTAATACTGATCCTATACCGCCATTACGTCGTATCATTTTATTACAAGTTTCAAACATAATATACCAATTTTTCCAATCACCTGAACAAACTTGAATTCCAATAATAATTTGATAAAAACAAAGTAATAAATAAACATTAAATTTTGAATCACTATTAATGTTTTTAATTAATGTAAGTGATTGATTAAGATGTTCACGAACTTTAACATCTTTTAACCCTTTTGATTCTTTAAAAATTCCTCCCCAACAAGCTAATGCATGAGATATACTTTCTTCAGTATAACTCATTTGTAAAAAAGTTTTAATAAAGTAATTTGACAGATTTGAATCTAATGTTAAAAGTTTAGAAACATTAGTTTCAAAATATTTTAATAATTGTAATCCTGATTCATCAAGGTATAAATTAAATGCTGATGTTGGTTGAATATTTAATTCAAATTCTGGTAAATCTCCCATAATTTCAGAAAGTGTAGGACTTCTAACTGAAACTAAATTATTTGATCTATTGATTTCTTCAATATCTTCAATATCTTCAATATCTTCAATATCTTTAATATCTTCAATATCTTTAATATCTTCAATAACTTCTTGAATTTTTCCATTATTTGATTCTTCTTTATTGATCCTGTCGATATCATTCCTTGATCCGAGTATATTTTGATTTATAAGTGAATTCATATATCCATCATCATTATTAAGAATATTATTAAGATCATTAGATTTTACAGAACTTATCTGTTGTTGTTGTTGGAGGGACAGACTTCTAATTGGTGAATCAAACTGTATCACTGATTCATTATACTTCAGATTAGATTTCAGTTTCCTTATTTTACCATCTCTAAAAATCTCATATTTACATTCAATTCCTCGCTTTAAACATAATCCACAAGTCGGGTACTTTTCGTCACATTTCTTCTTGGACTTCTTACAGCTGACACAACCATTTCTGGACCTTGAAGTGTGTCCTAAGATGATATTGAACTTTGGTCCCATACACCCAAATTTGTGCGAACTTGTTGCAAATCATCATCACAAGAGTAGAGCTTAAAAACGATATGAAATGTCTATTATGAATTGACGACTGAAAAGAGTCTAAAAATGGTTCTAGTAACTAACCTAAGAGTCGCTGAATCTGAACGAATTGATATTGCAGTTGAAACCAATTGAAACCAATTGAAACCAGTTGAAATGAGTATGAATTGAAGAAGAAAATGAAAGATTTAGATAGATCTTCTTAATTTGGAACAGTTCCATATAATTTAGCTTGAGTTGTATCATCTAAATTAAGTAACGATTCTCCTAAGTTGTGTAAATCGTTATTTTCACTATTTGCTAAAGCTCCTAGCCAAGTAACTCCACCCCAAATTCTTGATAATAATCCATATTGTTTAGATTTGGTGAAAACAGCTTCAAGATTAGATTTATCCGTTGACGAAAATGGGAATACTTGATATAATACTGAATTTAAAATAATTGGCATTGAAGATGATGCAACAATTGAATATTTAGCAATATCTTTTAAAACTGATTCATCAGTATCATCACCTTTAAATTTACTTAAATCACCATCTAATGTAAAATATCTAGTTTCTAAACTTTTCACTTGATCAGTTGGTTGATTACCAGTTAATACAATAGTTAATGGACCTAAAATCCATTTTTCTTGATTATTATCATAATAAGTTAACCAATTATTATCAATAAATCTTTGAAATTGTTTTTCAACCGTTGGCCAAGTTATATCAGCTGAAGTTTTAAAATCTATAAGTAAATATAATGTTTGATCGGGGTAATCTAAGAAAACTCCTGATTGTTTACCTGAAATTGATTTTTTACCTGAAACTTCTTGACTTTGCTCAATCAACACATAAAGTGCATCTAAATATAAATTTTTTAAAGTCTTTGTATAATCGATTTCATCCTCTGTATGACCAATATATAATTCATAATCGGTAGTATCATCTCTAGTGGCAACGGTGGAAATAGTAGAAGTTTTATTATCATTACTAGCGGGTGTAAGATAACTATTAGATTGTGGAGTTTTGGCCCAAACATCTGCTTCAACACTAATAACTCCATTTTCCAAAGCTTCTAATAAACCACCATGATCATAGGTGTTATGTGAATGAACAGGTCTCGTAATAACTTCATCTGTAATATTTTTGATATATAATTGTGAAATATCGATAATTGCTGGTAAATCTCTAATTTGAATCGGGATTAATGACATTTTAAAAAAATTAAATTGGGAAGTAAATTGGAAAGTAAATGACAATATCAATTCAATTAAGGAATAAAAATTAACACCATGGCCCCCACTGGGACTATCGATATTTATATACATTTTTCCATTTAAGTCTTGCAGATTGCAACCTCGTTGTTGTTTTGGCAAATCTGATAAACAATTTCAAGTTCGCATTTGCAGCATTCTTATCGGTTCCTGTGAATATTTTGCAGCCTCAACTTGCAGTGACAGAGAATGCACCTAGACAGAGAACACTCCAGTGTTATTGGCTGGTTGTGTGTTTTTCCAAGAGGGTCCGTAGTATAGACATTAGGTATAGACATTGGGTATAGACAGTATAATGAATCATATCAACACTAGTTTTTCCACTCTTTTTCCAGGTTTTAAATTTTAAAATTTTCAAAACTTTAACTCTAACTCTAAAGTTGTAACTTGGAAAACTTTTCATTTAAACTTCTGGGTCAATTCTTGGTTTCTATTGTTTACCTGTTAATTAGTAAACCTTGCTCGGATTATTTAATATTATGATTAAATTATAGGGCATTAACGGGTTTTCCTTTGTTTATGGGCATGTGGGTGTGGTTTATAAATTAAACTAGAAGGTGCAAATACAGTAGATTGATTAGTTGACTTAAAATACGTTGTCAAGGCACCTTATACATGCAGTATCACTATGAACAATATATGCATCGGATATTAGGTAATACTTGGTTATTACTTAATTGTTTAAGTTTGTATGAGTTAAAGTTATTTGTGGAAAATAATTTCGAAAATAATTTCAAAAACATATATATTTAACTTTTAGAAACACGGAACAAGCTATATAGCTGAATAACTAGATATATTGTTGATTAAAAAGTATCAGCAATATCAACATAATCAATATTAAGGAAATCAGCACCTAAAGCAATAATTTCTTTATTTTGTTCATTTCTAATATAATTTGGGAAATTAACATGATCCCAAATTCTTGACATAACACCATATTGTTTACATAAATTATAAGTTGTTTGTAAAATATTTTTTTCAGTATCATTAAAATTTCTAGTTTTAAAACTATCACCACCACCAAATAATTGACCATAAGAAGTTGAAGCAATAACTGAATATTTTGCTTCTTCTTTTAAAGTTTCTGGAGTGGCAGTTTGATTAAACCAAGTTAAATGACCATCCATTGAAACGTATCTTGTTTCTTCAGCTTTAACCATTTCAACTGGTAAATTACCAGTTAAAACAATTGTTAATGGTCTTTTGACCCAACTTTCACTAGTATTATTATAATAAGTTAAATAATCTTTTTCAATAAATTTTTCTAACAATGGTTTAACAATAGAATAAGTAGTATTTGCATCTTTTTTAGTATCTAAAAATAAATATAATGTTGCACCAACATCACCATAAAATAAACCATGAGGTGTTTCATCTTTATTAATATCAGTGTTATAAGTTGGATTTGAACTTTCTAATAATTCAAAAATTGGATCTAAATATAAATTACTTAAAGTCCAAGTTTCATTAAGAAAATATAAATCATGACCTACATATAATTCACCAGGATAAAAAGTTTCTTCAAATTTATCAGTTTTATTTGATGTTGTTTCAGTTCTAGTTTCAACAGAAGTAAATTCTGATGAAAATGCCCAAATATCTGCTTCAATACTTTGAATACCTTTCATATAAGCTGAGAAAAATGGTACTTCTCTCCAATAATCATTATGAGAATGCATTTTTTTAACAAAAACATCTTCAGTAAATGCTTGAACTGATAATTCTGAAATATTACCTGCTAATTGAATAGCTCCTTCGCCACTTGGGAATAATGACATCTTCAAACTTTGGTTATTGTTACTTATCTATCAACTGTTGGTTATTCTTATTATTCGGGGAGTTTGTTGTATATTTATAGGATTTGTGTTATCTCTCTTTTTTTTTTTTGCAACCATTTGAAAAACTCCATTTCGAGACCCACATGCGAATAGGAGATTTAAGCTATGAACGTGTATCTTTAATTTAGCTTTGTACAACGGCTTAAAACAATAGAAGCTATAAATTAATATGATTGTCACTTGTTACCGGCATGTTAGCATTTAGGTTATTAATTAATATTGCAAAAAAGCCGAATAGGGGCTGATTCGGAAATCTGATTTTTATCAGATTTTCACTAGGTGGCTTTTGAGCCTAAACGCAGTGATTGTACCTGAGGAACCCTTCATATTCCTGATCTTACTGTGGATCTACTTCCAAATCTATAAAGTGTAGTGACAGAGTTTTATATTCAGAAGAATGAATCAGCTTATTTTGGGACATAATTTGATACATAACTTTGGACATAACTCTGGACATAACTCTGGACATAACTCTAGACATTACTCTCAATACAATGGCAAGAAATTTGCATTCCTGTTTCGGAATATTTCGTTTAGTAATAAAAGAAACCTATTTAGTTAATATTGATTGCATTTACGGTTAAGGGACATCAGATGGTTGATTTTAAGAAAAATTCTGAGTTAACTTCAATCGAATTAATTGGTTTATAATCTTTTAAGCCATTATAGGTAATGATGAATCTGTAATATAAAGTTCCTTTATATCAACCGTTTACAATTAAAACAGGGTTGATTTATACGAATTATCAGGGTTATAATACTCTATATTATTTTGTATATTTGAGTTTATAAAAAATATTTTGTCTATTCGTTTGTACTCACCACGCCGCTTTAGCCACAAAACTATTTGGGAATTTCCTAACCAAAAGTTTCCTAATTTCATCATAAGCTAATAATACTAAACCAAAAGCAATACCCATAAGATAATATTCATATGGAACATTATTAGCTGATAAACTTGATTGAATGGAAGGAATATTTGTCCAAATAAATGTTGATGCAAAAATTGGTAAAACTACTAATATTTTCTTATTTAAATTTTGGAAACAACTTATATATCTTGACCTAACAATAAGTAAATTAAAAGCTTGCATAATTACCAATACTATAAAATAAATACATGAGGAAGTTGATAATAAATCATTAATTCTATCTGGATCTTTGTAATTACCAAATGATCCTAAACTATTAAATGATATACCATTTCTTGTAAAATTTAAAAATGATGTAAACATTGCAACAAATGAATAAAAACTACCAGTTATAATATAAGCATGTACAAGTAATTTCCAATCAACTAATCTTTCACCACTTATACATCTAGGTTTCTTCATTAATAAATTTTTTTCAGGATTTTCAAAACTTATAATCATTGATGCAATACAATCAGTAATACAACAAATAATAATCATATTAAAACTTGACAACATTTGTGGGAAACCTGCAAAAACATTTAATAACACTGCCCATAACTCAGAATATGAACCAGCTGGTAATAAATAACAAATTGTCTTTTTAACATTTTCAAAAACTAATCTACCATATAATAAAGCATCAACCATTGAAGTAAAAGATTCTAATAAAATTAAATCTGAAGCTTCTTTTGCAATTTCACTTGCGTCAATCATTGAAATTCCAATATCAGCTTGTTTAATTGATGGTGAATCATTAACTCCATCACCAGTCATGGCAACTATATGTTTCCTTTTTTGAAATTCTTGAACAATTTTTAATTTTTGTTCAGGAGTTGTTCTACTGAAAACAATTTCATTATAATTGATTAATTTATCCCAATCAATTTCACTTAATCTTATCATATCAGGACCATTAATAACTACTGATCTATCTTCTTTACCGCCGTTTTCTGATAAATTATTAATATTATCAACATAATCATGAGTTAAAATTCCACATTTTTTAGCAATACTTTTAGCAGTTATTTCAAAATCTCCTGTGATCATAACTAATTTTATACCAGCAGTTTGTAAGTCATTACAAACTTCAGGAATTTTATCTCTTAATGGATCACTTAAACTTAATAATCCTTCAATAGTTAAATTTTCAATATCAATATCTTCATTTTCACAATCTGCATTAAAATTTTTAAAAACTTTCAGTCCTAATAATATAACTCTTTCACCATTGTTACTCCAATCTAATTGATTTTTAATTAAAGTATCTTCAATTTCATCATTTAATTCGTGAATTTGGGAATTTAATCTTATACTACCAGCTTTTTCTAATAATACATCAGGAGCACCTTTTATAGTCATTAAATAATCACCTTGTGGACGTTCATAAACTTTAATCATATATTTTAATTTTGATTGGAATGGTAAATGTTCAACTAATTCATAAAATTGTAAATCTTTGGAATTGACTGGGAAATTATCTATTAAATAGTTCATAATTGATTTATCAGTTTGATTACCACCAATTATTTCAACTTCATCTTTATTATCTTTATTAATTTCAACTTCAGTACATAATCTACCAATTAATGAAAGTGATTCATTATCTCCATAAAAATTAGTAACTGTCATTTTACCAGTTGTTAAAGTACCAGTTTTATCACTACATAAAACACTAACTGAACCTAAAGTTTCAATCATATTTAATGATTTACATAAAATTTTACTTTGTTTCATTTTATAAGCAGTAATCATTAAACATACAGTTAAAGCAATTGGTAAACCTTCAGGTATAAATGCAACTGCCACTGAAACTAAATCAACAATTAATACTGGTACACTAATCCAATCAGGATGATGTTTTTTAAGGTAAGTTTTCCAATAAATAACAACTACCACTATAAGAATAACAATTGTAATTGTAATAATTGCAATAAATCTAAACATTTCCCTTTGTAAAGTAGTTAATTCTGATTTTGGAGTAGATGATAATTTAGCAATTTCACCAAAAATTGTATTATCACCAGTATCAACAACAATACCTTTACCATCACCGCCAATACAAAACGTACCTTGCATTGCAATAGATTCACTTTCTAAATAATTTGGATTATTACTATGAGTCTTACCAGGACAAGGAATAGTTTCACCAGTTAATGTTGATCTATCAAATAATAAATTATTCAGTTGAATAATTCTAATATCTGCTGCAACTTTAGTATTTGGTTCAATTAAAATTAAATCACCTGGTACTAATTCTTCACTTAAAATTTTAGTTACTATCCCATCTCTAATAACATTAGCATTTAATGGAATCATATTATTAATTGATTTCATAACTTGTGAAGAAGAAAAATCTTGAATAAAGTTAAGTACTGCTTGAATAATGAAAACAACTAATAAAACTATACCTAAAGCTAAATTAGCAGTTGCTGGAGGATTACCTAATGGTTTATAACAAATAATAACTAAAATTCCACCAATTAATAATAATGAACCAAATCCACCAAAAAAATAAAAGAAAATTTTTTTAATTAAACCTTTTGGTGGTTTAGATTGAATATTATAACCAAATTCTTTTATTCTTGAAGAAACTAAATCTTTATTTAGACCATAAGAAATATCACAACCCCAAAATTTAGCGATTTGATCAATATCATCTTTATGCCAAGTAACTGATTGGAATTTATTAGTCCCTATATTGTCAGGTTCAGGATTTTCAATTTGAGCATCAATTGTATGACTTATAGTTTTAAAAGCTCTAGGTAATACATTTTCAGGTTCAGCTCTACTGTTAATTGTATATAATGAATTTGATCTAGAAATCTTTGGATGGTGTTGCTGTTGATTATGGTGGTTTTTAGTTTCAAATCTAATACCTTCTTCAGTTTTAACGTCTGAAGAATCAACCGTAGCAGTTGTTTCATTAGCACTAATTTCTTTCTTCATCCAAACTAAACTTTCAATAACTCAGGAAAACAAGGGAAAAAAACAATGAAAGAATAAGATCAAAACAGAGATTCTAGTTCATATTTAAACCCCTGTGTTTCACTACTCCTAAAACACAAGTTGTGGGAACTACCTGAACAACCTTCAATGACATTTTTCACCAATTGAAAAATTTCGCAACCACAAACATCAACAACCTTGAGTGAATTAAAAAATAACTCAAACTTTATTATGAATTTGGGTGCAAAAAACTTGAGTGATTAAATTCTAATGTGGTAAATATCTCAAATCTAGTTTTCTTTAACTAGACATAGCCTTTCATTGTAGCTCTGTTTGTTACCTTAAATAGAAAAGGAGAGTTGAGAACTAATGAGAAATCCTAAGATTAAACTTAAATCCTAAGATTAAACTTAAATGTAATTTTTGAATGGCTTTTTCTATTGGATATAAGTACCTCAGACGTCATTCTCAGGGTTTTCTGTAGTTGGGAGATATTTCCTTCACATATCATTAGGTATTACCATATGTCTTTCTCTTTTTGATATTCCTTTTTGATGTTCCCGTTGTTGTCTATTGTTGTCTTTTTGATAGTCTTTTTGATAGTCTTTTTGATAGTCTTTTTGATATTGTCTTTTTAATGATGTCTTTTTAATGTTGTCTTTTTAATGTTCCCTTTTACTTTGAAGAAGTGCCGTCCTGAAGTGTTGTGCTGTGTTGTTACTGCTATTTTTCTAGTAAGGCTGAGTTCCGGTTCTGCACCTTGAAATAAGCATGCATATTTTTGAAGTATTCTAATGTAGGTGTGAATATGTTGATGATACGTGCTGAAAGATAATCGCTTCCTACAGGTTTAAAATGACCGATATACCATGCGGCTATACCTCTATTCTAGTTCAATATTAGTCCAGTCTCAGAATTGAACTAAGGAGTCCAGTTTCAAGAGTACTATACACAAGTTGAAGATCCTGGTAAGGTATTTTGCCTTTTAATGTCTTTTAATGTCTTTTAATGTTTACAAAATCAATTTGTCCGCAAGTATTATATGTATAATATGTATA
Organism: Yamadazyma blattariae; assembly: GCA_030581595.1. Classification (NCBI taxonomy): domain Eukaryota; kingdom Fungi; phylum Ascomycota; class Pichiomycetes; order Serinales; family Debaryomycetaceae; genus Yamadazyma; species Yamadazyma blattariae. The sequence continues at coordinate 221,636 of JAKTTU010000013.1, forward strand.
ATATACGCTATAAAATCACTTTTTGACCCTAGAAACTTCAGAATCATAACAGCTAATCATAGTTAGATAGTCACCCTTTGTACCTTATCTGCTATCAAGACTAGTTACGATAGTAAATACCTTTGATAAACTAGTATTAAAAGTCCCCATAGTTAATCTTCTCACGTGACCGGTTTTGATAATTTTTAATTCCTTCCCGCGAAAAAAGGAGAAGATGTGGAGACAAAAACTGGTTGAAATTGTAATATGACCAATTCAAGAGTAAGAAAGGGGATTTCTTACGTTATTGGTGATACCAATAGTAATGAAAATCATATCTTGCCAATCAATTCCATGGAATATTCCCATAAAAGGAAACAATTGTTTACCGGTGGTAGAGATGGTATTATAAAAATATGGGATGATTCAAACGGTAATAGCGTTAATCAAGGTAATAGTAATGATAATAATGGTTTAAGTGATGGTACTGGTTTAAATGATGGTACTGGTTTAAATGATGGTAATGGTTTAAGTGATGGTCGGTTAAGTGATGGTAATGGGTTTTATGGGAAAGAAAATGGGTTTATTAACAACAGAAGTAATAGTAAGTTGTTTGGAGATGATATAAATGAACAATTATTAAAACTTGAAACATCAATTTCATCAAATTCTTTACCATTTAATGAAATTATTAATGATTATAAAGTTAATAGTTTAACAACTGGAGATTTTAATATTCATTTTGATTGGATTAATGATTTAAAATTAGTTAATGATGATAATGATTTAGTTACATGTTCATCAGATTTATCATTAAAAATTGTTAATTTAAATAATAAAGATTCAAATAATATTTCAAAATTTGAAAATATTCATACCGATTATGTTAAAAAATTATCATATTTTGGTAAAAATAATCCAAATTTAATTATGAGTGGAGGTTTAGATGGTAAAATTATTTTATGGGATTTAAATTATTTAAAACCAATTAAAATTATTGATAATTATAATTTTAATAATAATTCAATTTCAAATTCAATTTATTCTTTAGCAAATAATAATTCAAATTTAATTAGTTCTGGTGGTCCAAATAATACAATAAATTTATTTGATAGAAGATTAAATGAAAATAATTATTTTATTAAAAAATTAATTGGTCATCAAGATAATATTAGATGTTTATTAATGAATGAAAATTTTATTTTATCAGGTTCATCAGATTCAACTATTAAATTATGGGATTTAAGAAATTTTAAAATTTTAAAAAATTTTAATATTCATGATGATCCAATTTGGTGTATGGAATCAAATTCTTATAATTTTAATACTTTTTATTCTGCTGATAAATCTGGTAATATAATTAAAACTGATTTAAGTTATTTAACAAATGATTTAATTAATGATTATCCAAATTTAAATTCAGAATTTAATGAAAATATTGGTTTATCAACTTTAATTGCTAAAAATTCTTCATCGATTATTTCTTTAGCAATTGAAGATGAAAATAATTCAATTTTTGCTTCAACTGATATGTCATTAGATAGATATCATTTACCTGATACTTCAAACTTATCAAATTATCAATATCTTCGAAATTATTCAGAATTTGATAATAATAATCAAATTAATGATGATTTAAATATTGATTCAAAAACAACTGATGATTTAAATTCTGATATTTATGATTTAGTAAGTCATATGTCAGCTGATACTAATTTTGACTTACAATCAAATTTTTCAAATAATAATACAGCTGGTGGTGGTAATGCTGGAAATGCTACTACTTCTGGAGCAGCAATTGATACTGAAATTGATAATAGTGAATATAATTCAATGTTTTTAAATGTAAATGGTGGAGCTTCAAAAGATTTTGTTAATATTGATAAAAATGGTACAATTAATAAACAATCAATATCACAAAATTCTTCGTCTTCAATTGATCAAACACCAGTTGAAATATTATTAAATCCTGTTAAATCTGAACAAGTTACATTAATACCATTTAATAAAAATCCAACAACAAGTTGTTTATTAACTCCAAAAAGTGTTATTGCTAAAAGATTATTTAATAATAAACGTACAATGTTAGTATTATATTTAAATGGAGATATAGCAATTTGGGATATTTTTATTTGTAAAAAAATTAAAAGTTTCCCATATGATACAACTAAAACAAATTCAATTGAAATTACAAGTGAAATGATTAAAAAAAGGATTAAAGATATGGATGAAATTTTTCAAAAATTTCAAACTACTGATACTTTAAATAATTGGTGTGAAGTTGAAATTAAGTCAGGTAAATTATTAGTTACAATAACTGAAACAAATTTTAATAATATTGAAATTTATTATGATGAATTAATTGAATCTTATCCATTTTTAAAATACAAATTAGATAAAGATGCAATTAAAAATTCAAAAATTAAAGTTGGTAATGATGATAGATTACAGATTTCAAGAATTTTTTTAAATTCAATTTTCCATAATTATGCATTATATGAATGGGAATTTGATTTAAATTTAAGAGAAGAATTAAAATTTCAACATTCTAATGGTAATGGTAATGGTCATAATGGTAAACAAGGTAAACTTGATGATATAAAGGATGGATCAGCATTTAAAAAGATGTTTTCAAGAAAATCTTCTTCCAATGGTATACCAACTTTAAAAAGAATTGGTAGTAGAAATAGTGGATTTTTAAGTACAAGTAATAGTGCAAGTGCAAGTGTTAATGGTAGTGCAGTTAATAGTGCTTCAAATAGTGTAACTAATAGTGCTAATGTTAGTATTAATGAAGTTGAAACTCCAGTTCAAGAATTTATAAATAATATTGGGAATAGTAATGGTAATGGTAATGGGAATAGTAATGGAAATGGAAATGGTAACAGTAATGAAAATGATTCAATTCTTAATATTTTACATGATAATAAATTAAAATATCAAGAAAAATTAGCCACATCATCAAAATTACCTGAAAGTTTATTAAAATTATATTCAAATAATAAAGATTTTATACTGAATAATTATTTTTCAAATGAAGAATTTTTACCATATAAACCAGTTATACCATTTGAAGAATTCCCATCAAATTTATTAATTATAATATTTGAAAATTCACCAGATTTAGGTAATTTAAGAGATTTATTTAGTTTTAGAATTAATGATTTATCAAAATTATCAAATTTAAATGAAAATTATGAATTAATTAAAAATTTAAGAAGTTTTTTACCAAAATGGATTGGTCAACCATTATTATTTGATAAATTCCCAATTAAAGAAAGTCCAAAAATTGCATTCCAATTATTAGAATTAGATTATAATTTATTATCACCAGAAAAGAAAATTAATGGTAAATCACAAAGGAAAATTAAAAGATTACCAGTATTAGAAAGTTCAATTAAATTAACAAGTCATAATATGTTAAGAGTTAGTAAAATTTTAAGTTATTTAACTGAAAAATTTGAAAGTAGAACAAGTGAAATGAAAGAAAAATTACCACCAACTCAATGGCTTGTATTAGAATGTAAAGGTCAAGAATTAGAAAATAATATGACGTTACAAACTATAAAGACAAAAATTTGGAAATCTAGTAGTGATATAGAATTAAAATTTAGAAGAAAATTTGATAAGTAATCAAAAAACAAATAAAAGTTCACAAACCCACAAATAAAAATGTACAAATTTTACAAAATAAAAGATAATACAAAGATATATGCCTTTGGCTTGAACTCTTTTCCTTGAACTGTTTCTCTGAAACACTCTGTCGCTTTTCAACTGTTCCACTCCCTTTCCCAATCAAAATATGACAAAATTTGTCAAATGTTGTGGCATAACGGGATACCACAGAGTATGATCTCTTGTGATATACTTTATAACCACCGTTTTCTCTATCCAAAATTGAATCAACAACTAATCAACCACCTTCAACTCAAACATCATTATCCACCTATCAAATTAACCCCATAAATGTGAGTCCCTACATAATAGGAGAGCCACGAGATATAATAAGAATTCCACCCCCATGGCACTTAAACCATGAGGAAGACGACGGCAACCACGTCCAAGTTGAAGATCTGACCACCTGCCAAATTTTTTGGAATCAATTTCTGTTGAAAATTTTCATCTGCAATCGCATCTCTTCTGCATCACCAAGTGCGGGTTACAGTTTGGCAGTGGGACATAAACAGTGAGACATAAACCGAGACAGAAAGGTACAAGACAGAAAGGTACAAGACAGAAAGGTACAGAAAGAGATAAAAGAGGGAAATGGGATTGTATGACATTATAAGTGAAGTGATTGCCTTGTTAATAACTACGTTGATCTTGGTGATCAGTAGTGGAATAAGCATTACCAGATATGGATTAGATCAATATCCCCAAATTACTCGGACAATTTTAGCATTGACTGGAGTTTACTTGATTTATAAGTTTTCTGTAAGAATGATAAAGATGTGGATTCGTACAATTAAATGGATGATTCGAATGACCATTATGATGATTTTGATGATTACTGCTTTATCAATATATCTTAGAGGTAGTAGATTTTTCCATCAAGATATTCCTTATGTATATCAACTATATTCAAATTATGATGGTGAAACTATAACTGATTATGTTAAATCTAGTGCTCAAAAGATGGTTTTTGATTCTTTTTTAAGTAATTTGAATGGGGATGCAAATGGTGGTAAAAATAGAAATGGTGGTAAAAATAAGAATAGAAATGAAAAAAATCATGATAAATCTAAAAATAAAAAGAAAGCAAAGGAATCAGGTGAAAAATTTCAAAAAGATGCTAAAAAAGTATTAAATGAATATGGAATTGAAATTGATGAAAGTTATTTAAATTATATGAATAATATGTACAATGATGATTCAAATAATAAAAAAGATAATAGAGGATTTGTAGACCATCTTGAAGAAACGCTAGAAGATTTGGGAGTTGATTTAAATGATATAATGAAGAAATTTGGTAATTAAAAAAATAATTATAGATGACAACTTAAATAAAATAAATAAAATAAAATAAGATAAATAAATAATGACTATCTGATTGCCTTTTTTTTGTCTTTTTGTGTCCTTGTTTTTCTATACTTTATTTGCTACTGATTTATTATCAGTAATTGATTCTTTTGATTGTGGTTCTTCCACTTCTTTTGAATCTGAATCTATTTCATCAATACTTTTTAAGCCTCTATCTTTAACAAATAACCCACTAATAAAACATATTCCAAGTAATGGTATTGTTAAATAAAAATAACTCATAAGTCCCTTTTCATACATACGTCTAACAGTTAAAACTTGATCATTATTTAGACCTTCAATTTTAATTTTACTATAAATATGATCTTTCATATAATTTAAATATTCAACTGGGATATTATTATAAGATTTAGGATCATTTAAAGCTTTTGTAATTTCACGAAGTAATTGATTACTAACAATTAATGAAGCAATTGCAACACCTAATGAACCACCAAGTGATCTAAGAACATTTCTTGTACTTATTACTACTGCTCTATCAGCCATTTTCAGTTGTGCTTGACAAGCAACAATACTTGGTTGGAAACAACATCCAATTCCAACCCCCATAATAAATAAATTAACAGCCATTAATGCAGGACTTGTATTAATTTTAAATGCAAGTAATATACAACAACTTATAAACCAAAAGAAATAACCAGCATTAATAACTGGTGCATAATGACCTAATTTTGAAATTATTTGACCTGCAATACCTGATAATGCAGCTTGCATTAAAACCATTGGTATAAGTAATAATGAAGATTTTATTTCATTATAACCTTTAACAATTTGAAAATAATAAGGAATGAAAAAAAGAAATGAATAATAAGCCATTCCATATAAAGTATTTGACCATAAAATAATATTTAAACTTGGAGATTTAAATAATCTTAATGGAATCATTGGTAATTTTGGTATTTTCCATTCAACAATTAAAAATGCAATCATACATAACCCACCAATTATAAACATTACTATAACTAAAACACTACTCCAACTATAAGTGGATCCACCACCATTCAAAGGTATTAAAACTAAAGTTAAAGCAGCAGTACCAAAAAAAATTCCAAAATAATCAATATTTTTAAATTTATCAACTCTTGTTAAAACTGAATTTAATTTTGTATTTTGTCTATTATCAATATAAAAATAAGTTAAAATTATTTGAACAAAACAAATTGCTGGCATCATATAATAAAAATTTCTCCATGATGAATGTTGAATAAATGCAGACATTAAAAATGGACCAGCACAATTACCTAAACCAATAAATGCACCTAAAATACCTTGATATTTACCTCTTTGTTCTAAAGTTACAATATCTGAAACAATAACTAACGTTGAACCTTGAATACCACCAAATCCAACCCCTGCAAATGCTCTAAAAACATAAAATTGAGTACCTGTTTGAGCAAACCCACAACATAAATCGGCAATACCTAAAACACCAATTGAAAAAACTAATATATTTTTTCTACCAAAAATATCAGTTAATCTACCAAATAAAACTTGAGCAACAGTATTAGCTAATAAAGTTGATGTACCTGCCCAATTAATTGAAGTTTCACTATGTAAATCTTTTGCTAAAACAGATAATGCAATGGTAACAGAATTCTGATCAACAAATGCGGTAAATAAATTAAGAGATGCTGCAATCATAGTTATAATTAGTTGTTTCCTAGGTAATAAATTCATATGAGCTTCCCCTAATCTATCAGATAAATCTTTTTCTTTAACTATAGGTGTAGCTTCATTAATTTCTTCTTCTTCTTCTTCTTCTTCTTCTTCAATTTCTTCTTCTTCTGCTGCTTCTTCTGCTGCTGCTTCTATTTCATCATCAAGGTTTGGGGTTTCAGTCCCCAAATTATCTAACTCATATTGACCATTGTTATCAACTCTAATTTTATTATCTAAACCTATACTATTTTCAATATCTACACTATCATTAACATACTTACTCATCTCACTACTGTCTGGTACTTTCCCACCCCAGACTTGATTATTTTATTATTACAAAAAAAAACCAAAGTGTTTCCAATTTCATGAAAACAGGAATTCAATGGACTTATATAGTGATTGTCGGGATAAGCACCTATTTGCGACAACCTTGACAGAAAAATTCTCGGTTAGCCCCTCCGAAGGGTGCAAAGATGAGGATTAGGGTGGATCCAAACTGACGATAAATTATCACCAAAAAATTGTCATTAGTCACAAGACTATCACAGGTACACCTAAAGTGTTCCATACACGGCTTAAATTTCTCAATAGTTTACTTCAACTATATTTATTTATTATCAATTGGATTCATTCAATTTCCCTGTTAGTTATCCAATGAGAGCGCACCATGGTTGTGGTTGATGGAACTTCCAATCGTTTACAAGTATCGTGACTTGAAAGTATCGTGACTTAAGGTATCGTGACTTGATGGTATCGTGACTGGTGACTTCTTGACAGTTTCAAAAAATCTGTCAACCCGGCGGGTGTCGCGTGTGGATGTCGCTCGTATATTGACAGAAATCTTAGATTCCCAGGTACCTTTATCAATAATAACTGAGGGTAAAGTGGATGAATAATTACTGGTGATGGTATGTACTGTCAATTGTAATTTGAATGAAATCTTTGTGTAATTTGATACACTTTAAAGACTTGAAAAGTTTGAAAGACTGGAAAAATTTGAAAAATTTGAATTATGTCCCTCTGTGCATCCAAACAAAACGGAATCAGCTATCTACAATTTACAACGTCTACTCCCCTTGACTGTTTATTTGGCAATATTATAGTTACTTTCATAGTTCGTTACATGTCGTTACTACAGTAAAGAGTCTTCCAAAAACTGAAAAGTAGGTTTCGCCAATTCTACAAAATTCTCCGTTGCTAAACTTATTTAGAATAAAATCAAAAAAATCAAAAAAGAAAAAAACCATAAAAAGTAATAACTACACACACACCTGGTTTGTTATACAAAATGAGGTATCTTCAAGTCTACTGTTTGAAATAACTTCTGATATATCATAGTTATAGTGTAGTCTTAGAAACTGTTTGCAAACTGACTAAAGTGGTACTGAGGAGTGTTTTAAGTGGCTCATTGGTTGTAATTAGTCTTAAACTTCCCAATATCATTTTTTCTGCTACATAACACCCATTTATTTGTAATTTTAAACCATTTTAAACCTTCTGAAGTCAATTTAATCATTCAAACTTCTTAATTATATTAACCATTCAGTACGCCCGTACACCAATAGTTAATTGAGGAAATGATGGGATTTTTATTTTTGGTGCGCAAGTGATAAACACTCAAGTTATTAGGTTACAGAAGTAAAGAAAGAATGGTTAAAGATACAATTTATTATGATATTTTACAAGTCAATGTCAATGCTACGGATGTGGAGTTGAAGAAGGCGTATAGAAAACAAGCGATTAAATTACATCCCGATAAAAATGCTAATGATCCAGATGCAGCTAAGAAATTTCAAGAATTAGGCGAAGCTTATGGTATTTTAAAAGATGGTGATAAGAGGGCAATTTATGATGAATTAGGTAAAGATGGTATGGAAGAAAAGAAAATGGCAGGAGAAGGAGTGGAAATCGATCCATCTGAATTTTTTACCATGATTTTTGGAGGTGAAAGTTTTAGAGATTGGATTGGAGAATTAAGTATGTTGAATGATTTAAGTAAAGCAGCTGAAGTTTTAGAAGAAGATGAAAGTGGAATTGGTGAAAATGGTAATGGGGATAAAAAAGATGAATCCACAACTTCATCATCTGTTATTGATGGTAATGCAATGAATGAATTAAGTTTACATGATAATTCTACCAATAGTATAAATGTAAATAAATCCAGTAAAGAAGATATTTTAACATCAGAAGGAATTAAGAAAAAGAAGAATCAAAAAATTTCAAAACAACAAAGGGAAGAACTTTATAAACTTAATGAAGAAAATCAAAAAATTAAAGAAAAGAGAATTGAAGAATTAGTTAAGAAATTATTAATTAAAGTTGAAAAATATGAATCATCAATAAATAATTCTGAAGCAATTAATTCATTTGTTAAAAATTTAAATACTGAATTTGAAGATTTAAAAATTGAAAGTTTTGGTATTGAATTATTACATTTAATTGGTAAAATTTATAAAGATCAATCAAATGCAAGATTATCATCATCTAAAACTTTTGGAGTTTCAAAAATTTTTACCAATGTTAAATCAACTGCAAATACTGTTAAAAATGGTTATTCAATTTTAAAAACTGCCATTGATGCCCAAACTTCAATGGAAGAAATGGTTAAAGAACAAGAATTATTATCAAATAAACCTGAATTAACAGATGGTGATAAATTAAGAATGGCAGAAATGGAAAGATTAATAACTGGTAAATTTTTAGCAACTGCATGGGCATCAACAAAATTTGAAGTTACAGGTATATTAAATAAAGTTTGTAATAAATTATTAAATGATAAGAATTTAGGTAGAAAGGAAAGAAATTTAAGAGCAAAAGCAATACATTTTATTGGAGATTTAATGTTAAAAGTTGAAAGATCCCCAGAAGAAGCTGAAGAGGCAAGAATTTTTGAAGAAATGATGGCTGAAGCAAGTTCCAAAAAGAATAGAGATAGTAGTAGGAAACAATTTAATCAACAAGAATTTGAAAAGTATATGGAAAAAATGGCTCAACAAAATGATGCTGATGAAGTTCCTGATTCTGAGAAGCATTAGAATCAATACCATTTGTATAGTTTGTATCCTTTGTATCGTTTTTATGATCCCTTCCTTCAAAAATTGTATAGTTATAATAGAATAATTATAATAGAATAGTAAAACTGTTGATAAAATACTCAATCATCCTCGCACCAGTACACCCACTGTGATTTTGGGACAAAAATGCGAACCGAAATCTCCCAGGGCCATTTGGGAAATTTTCATCATCTCAAAGACCAGTTTGGACAAGGATTAGGGAAAAGGATGACAGGTAAAACCGATATTTTAAGATTGTATAAACATCTTTTAACCACTGCTAAGAAATTCGACAACTACAACTTCAGGGAATATAGCAAACGTAAGATTGTTGATTCGTTTAAAGAAAATAAATCATTAGATAAAGATTCAATTACAAAATTTTATAATCAAGGTATTGATGAATTAGCTAAATTAGCTAGACAAACCACCATTTCACAAATGTATACTTTTGATAAGTTGGTCATTGAACCATTGAAAAAACACCATAATTAAAACACCATAACTAAAACAAGAAATTTTGTTTAGGGTTTTTTTTCCAAAACTTTCAAGGATTTTCAGATTTTCAATATTGTTTTTGGAACATTTGGTCAATGGACTGGTCCCTTGCTTATGATCTGATTTTGTATGTATATAGTAAATTTATTTTTGATACAATTTTTAGTTCCACTGCCAAGCACATCTCTATTTTTATCCAACACTAACTATTTTTATATCAGCCTCATACTGAAAATCAGGGACATAATTACACCCAAACTTTTTTTGGCCCACAAACTTTTTTTGGCCCACAAACTTTTTGGCACACAAACTTTAATGAACTAATTATAGCCTTTGTAATTACTATTTCAAATAGCCGTTAGAAACCAAAGTTTAAAGGTTAAATTGTTAAAATGATAAATTCTTAGTTGGTTGTAAGATTTTCAAAGTCTGTTTTTAGCATGGCTTTGGTACAAGAATTTAAGCTATAACAATACAACAATTACCGAAACAATATGAGTTTTTCTTAAACTTTGTTTCACTTTGTAGAAAATCGTTGATTGGCTTTCACCAATATTCCACTTTTGCAACTGTACCGAACAGCGGTCGATAAATTTCCCATGCTTTCAGTTATGAACCACAAGAAAGAGAAAATTTTTTCTTAATTCAAAAGTCTTGTAATTCTGTCACTGTCACTGTCAAGTTCTAGACCGAAACCGACAAGAAATTTTATAGAAATTAAAAGTACAGCCATTAATGCCTAGTTTTATTTGACAGGTAGAGGGGCCCAAGATTATGGAAGAGGAGCAATTTTGGGGGTCTTAAATATAAATAGAAATATAACCTTTCACCAGCCTCTGTTTTAGTTCCATAATTCTCATGCGTTATTTCCTATAGCTATTTTAAATAGGAATCGTTAACAAAACATTGATTGTATGGATATCCGAACTATTGAAGCTTTGTAGTTGTTCATTGGACAAAAATTTTAAGCTACACAATACCAATTGTGCTGAGGAAAATAGTTATGAGCCAGATCAAACTTGACGCAACTGATGAATCTGATAACTTTTCAACAAGAATACTGAAACACTTAGCAACTAAATTTATCAAGTAAAAATAATTTAAATTTGAACTGGGCTGTCCCAATGGAGTAATTTAATATGTATTTATTTGCATATAAAGTTTTGAAAGCCTAATTGTTTGAGGCTTTCAACTAAAATGTACCTTTTTCATTTTAAATTCTAGTCAATCACTGTGAAGGTAATGCATAGATTATGATGAGGAGTATATAGGCACTTCTGGATCTATAGCAACATGTTCTTGTGAATCGTCTGACTTTTCCTTTTCCTTTTCTTTTCTTTTCCTTTCCTTTCCTTTTGTTTTAGTATATATAATGAATCTGATCCAGGTTGCAATTCATTTTTCCCTTCTCTTTTTCTTTTTCTTTGTTTTTTTTAATTTCAATCTTCATTATTTATCTTTAGAATATGAATAGTAAATTCTTTTTATTATTCCTTATTCCTTCAGTTTTTTCCGAATTATATGAAACTTATGATGATTTCTTTATAGCTCAATCTGCTTGTGAGGATTCTATAGAACTTACAGCTACAGTTTGTGACATCAAAGGTTTGGAATCTCCATATTCATGTTATTGTTCAACTGATGCTGGATTTGGTACTTTTTCTAATTGTTTAGTTAATGGTTTTAAAAATAATACTCATCTTATTCATGAATTTATTAATCAATGTAATACATTAGGTTTTAACATGACAGAAAATCAATTTTGGTCAAAATATGATTCAACTCAATTAAATTTAAAAAATGTTAGTGAAATCCCAGATTTTAATGCTACTAAGTTTTTTGATTCTCCAGTTAAAATTGATTTCCATCAATTTGAAATTGATAAAAAGTATAATTATATTAATTTAATGAATGATAATTATTCAATTTATTTTGGTTATGCAATTTTAGGTTTTTGGTGTTTAGTTTTACTTATTGCAACGTTAGTTAATTGGTCAATTCATTTATTCCCTTCATTTACAAATTTTTTCACTGATCCAATTTCAAATTTTTGGAGGAAAAATGTTACTTTAGGTGCATTATATAATAAAAGGAAAACTCATGCTGCAAAATTTTTAATGATAATTCCTTCAAGAATGGAATCAATTATTATATTTTTATTTACAATAATGACCGCTGCATTTTGTGGAATTGGTATTCATCCCGTACCGGGTAATTCATCTTATCCAAGTATTTCTGGTTCATTAGCAAGATTAATAGCTATTAGAACTGGTATTTTAGTTGGGTTTATGATGCCATTATTAGTATTATTTGCTGGTCGTAATAATTTTTTACAATGGGTAACTAGATGGAATTTTGCAACTTATATAACTTATCATAGATGGGTTAGTAGATTAGCAGCAATTTTAGTCATTGCTCATGCAATTACATTCACCATTCTGGATTTAACTAAAGGTTCTTATCAAAGACATATGTCTAGAGATTTTGTTAGATGGGGGGTAGTTGCTGGATGTGCAGGAGGTATAATATTAGTTCAAGGTTTACTTTATGTAAGAAGAAAATCTTATGAATTATTTTTAATCATTCATATTCTAATGGCATTATTTTTCATTGTTGGAGGTTATAGACATACTGTTGTTTTTGGTTATGCACCATATTATTGGGCTGCAATTGGATGTTGGGCACTTGATAGAGCAATTAGATTTTCAAGATTAATAGTTTTTGGTTGTCCTAAAGCAACAATTACATTATTAGCTGATGAAACTTTAAGAGTTATAATTCCAAAACCAAAATATTGGCATGCAGTTCCTGGTGGACATGCATTTATTCATTTTTTAAAACCTTCTTGTTTTTGGCAATCACATCCATTTACATTTACTGATAGTTCTGAAGAAGGTAATTATATTATTATGTATATTAAATTAAAAGGTGGAGTTACTCATGGAGTTTATAAATATTTAAATAAATTCCCAGGTGCAACTGCTAAAATTAGAGTTCTTGTTGAAGGACCATATGGTGAAGCTTCAAGTGCTAAGAAATATAAAAATGCAATTTTCATTGCTGGAGGTAATGGAATTCCTGGTATTTATTCTGAATGTATTGATTTATCGAGAAAGAAACCAAATTCACAATTAAAATTAATTTGGATCTTAAGAGAATGGAAATCATTAGCTTGGTTTTATCATGAATTAAAAAATTTAAATAATACTAATATTCAAACAACTATTTATATTACTAAACCTAATATTACCAATGGTTTACATCATCTCAAAGGTGCAATTTCTGATAGTGAATCTTCATTAAATATTGAAACTGAAAAAATTACTGATGATCATGAGTTAGATAGTAAAGATAATAAAGACAAACTAGGTAAAACTGTTTCATTTAATGATTTTGATGAAGACAGATCAATTTATAATTTAGTTGATTCAATTAAATCAGAATTAAATCATATAGATTTTAAAGAAGGTAGACCAAATATTGAATCATTAGTTAGAAATGAAATTGCAGAACTGGATGGTTCAACTGCTTTTATTACTTGTGGTCATCCAGTTATGGTTGATGAAATTAGATATTCAGTTGCTAATAATTTAGATCTTTCAAAAAATAGAATTGAATATTTTGAACAATTACAAGTATGGGCTTAATATATTATCGTATCAATCTCTGATATTTGTATCTTGAAGTTCTGTACGTTTTGTGTATCCTTTCCATTTGTGCAATTGTACAATGGTTGCAAAAAAAAAATGAAAAAAAAAACCGACCTCGGAGAGGATTGAACTCTCGATCTTGTGATTAACAGTCACACGCCTTAACCAGCTTGGCCACGAAGTCCTTTTTTTCGTAAAAAGTTTTTGCAGTTGAATACCACTACGGATTTTAAAAAAATGTGGCATTTTCAGGTATTTAATGGTAGCAATAGAATGTTTAATGCCAATTTATTCTATATATGGTATTTATAGAGCAATAACTAGTATATTGGTAAAGAATTGATAGATCAAAGAGTAAGAATTAATGATACTATTCAGTGCGAATTTTGCAACTATTTCGATTTATATGGGTTTGTGAAAGGCTCTAAAAATAGCTAATAAATTCAATAAAATTAGAGGTAGATGAACTCAAAAGTTACAAAAGTATTTACGTCTATATTTATGCTATTTAATCATTCTTTTCTTATGTTTTAAAAAGTGAATGTGATTGTATCAAGTTCTGGAACAATTAATAAACTCTCTGAACCATTTTTAACTAAAGTATCCATATTTAAATCTTTATTATCTAATTTAACCAAAACTTTTGGTAAATAAATTTTACCAACATTTAAAGGGATTAAAATCAATTTAAATTTAAAAAAATTTGAACTATTCATATCAATTTTAAAAGTTTTCCTTTTAAATCCTGATATAAGCCAATTATCATCATTTATTATTGAAATTTGGAAACTTTCTAAATCATTAATTAACGATGATTCTGCAAGTACTGAAATATCATTATCAGTTTCATTACCTATATTTTCATGCTCATGATTGTTATGATTATTAGTATTATGCTCTGAGGATTCTTTACCTAACCATTTGGTGCTTGATTCAATCAATACTTCAACTTCAATTGGTTCACCAACTATATATTGGGATTTTTGTGGATATTTGAATTCAATTATTTGTAAAATATCAATGTTTGGGACAGGTACATTGATCATTAATTTATTAATTGACAAATATTCTTCTGTTTCTTCTTCTTCTTCTGAACTAATTTTCTCTAATAAATTACTTAATTCAATTGGTTTAGTTAAAAATTTCGAAATTTTATTTAATTGAAATTCAATTTCATCTAAATTATTAATTTTCAATTTATTAAAAATTAAAAAGGATTTGTAATCAAATTTAATTTTTTCAGAAATTAAATTCATGAAAATATAATATTGATCTTCTAAATTTAATTTCTTAATTAATTTATTAATCATTTCTTGATAAATTATTGAATATTCAATTTCTAAATTAAATTCATCGCCAATTTTTAATTTATAATTATCTTTTAAAATTATTTCATAAAATGATGAATATATTTGGTCTCCATAAATTATTACATTCTTAGGTAAATTAATTGGTTTTTTAATAATATAATTATTATTATTATTTATTAAATTAACTGATAAAATTCTAATTGGTGAAGAAATTGAACTAATTTGATACCTTGAAAAAATTGAATTGATTTTAAATATATCTTGAACTGAAACTGATATTTTCAATGTACTATCAATAATTTTATCTAATATATAAACATAATCTTCATTATAAGTAACTTTTAATTTAAATGTAATTATTTTATCTATTACAGTAACTGGTAATATTAATTTCCCTTCATTATCATCTTCAACAATTGAAACATTCAAATCTTTTCTGTCAAATTTAAACCCTGAATATTCAAGTATTTCTAAATTAATATTTTCTGCTTTACCAAAGGTAAACAAAATTTCTGGAGACCCTAATAAATAATTTGGACTAAACATAGCATCAACATTAAAATTCCCAGGGAATTGATGGAAATAAATATTATTTTCTAAAATTGAAGTATCAATTGGATTTGTTGCCATAACTGAATTATTTAAAATCGAATGATTATTACTAACGGTATTTGAATCTAGCTGATTTGCTTCAAATTGATGAATTAATTTAATTTTACCAATTTTTATAGTTAAACTTATTGGTCTATAAAATCCAATAATAATTTTTTTACTGAAAAGTTTAATATTATTAATATCATTAATAATTTTAATATTTTCAGTTTTAAATTTCAAAGCGTTTGATAATTCTAATTCAATTAAATCAAATTTTGTCTCTTGGAAAATATTAATTAATGAAATATTTATGAAATAATTATTCTTACTATCAGTTTTAATTAAATTATTTAAAGAAATTTCGAAAATATTATCAAGTGGGAATTCAATATCTTTTTCAAAATTTAAATTTGGATTATTTAATTTACTAAAAATATCTATTTTAGAAATACATTTATTCATATCAATTTTTTTATTACTTAAACTTAAATTTGATAATAATTTAATATATGATTGAATAATTAATTCTGATCTAACTTTTTGTTTAGTTAAACATTCAATATAAATTTCAAGCAATATACCTCCCATATAATTCCATCCATTATCTATAAAGAACTGATAAGAATTTTGTAAAATATTAAGTGATTCTTGATAATTTCCTCTTTGATAATTTAATATAGCTAAATCAATTGATAATATATCGATTGTTTTAGTACGTCCACACCCTAAAAAATCTTTTATTATTGATTCAGTAGCAGTTTCAAAATAATCCATAAATTGTTCTTTGGTAGATAACATCTTTAAGTCTTTATCCTCTTTCATTGGTTCTTTTTCTTCTTTTTCTTCTTTTTCTTCTTTTTCATCATCTGAAGTCAGTTGATTTAAATCTACATCAACAAATCCAACAGAATAACCCCTTAAATTAGCTAATTTAATAATATTTAATCTTTGAAATAATTTTAATTCACCAATAAATTCTAAAATATTACTTAAATCAATATCAGAATTAAGAATTTCTGATAAAATTGGTAAATTTAAAAAATCATTAATTATAAAATAATTAAATTTCAGTATTTTAGTACCAAATGTAATTAAAAATTCATTTAATAATAAAATTAAATCTTGAAATAAATTTGAAATTGAAATTGATTTTAATGAATTTAATGATTCTAATTCAATTGATTTTAAAACTAAAAGTTTATTCCTTTCGAACATTGACCATTTTAAATTAAAATAATTTGATTCATTTATAATATCATCTTTTATTGGGAAATTTAAATTTTTATAATCTTTAAAATCAGGTAAATTTAAATCAAATTTATTATTTTTAATATATTCATTAACAAATTTTTTTGCTTCATTTAAAATTTGAATTGAATCTTTGAAAAGGTATAAATCTTTATATAAATCCATTTTATTTAAAATTAATTTAACATGAACTAAATCTTTAAAATTTGATTCATTTAATTGATTATTTAATTTATTAAATTTCTTACTAAAAGAATTTAAAATTAATTCTTTTAGATTACTTATTAAATCATTATAAATTTCTAATTTTTCTAATTCATTATCATTAGTTTCTCTTAATTTAAAACATCTTTGTTTCCCAATTCCAATTCCAATTCCAGTTCCAGCTCCAGTTCCAGGACCAACACCACCCATACTAATTTCTCCTTGCCGTCTTTCTTGGTCAATTTCAATATCTTTAAAAATTAATTCTTTACCATTATTACCAAAATCTCTTAGTAATTTATCATATAACGACGATTTAAATTTATCCTTCCTCGGAGCATAAACAACAATTAACCATTCACCGCCGTTGACTATCTTCAACCATTCTTTAATCAATGGTCTAACTTGCAGTTTATAAATATCTGAATCCTTAAAGGTAACAAACATCAAATTAACATAAACATCTTGTGGTTTCCTTGGACTTATTTCAATTAATTGGATCGGTAGCTTTGGTATCGATTTAAGCGTGGCATGTGTGTGTTTCCAATGAAGATTCGTAAGCGGTAGCTTGGGTTCAAGGTTGGGTTGAATCAATGGGTAAACATTGAATGGATCATAGAATCCAATATCTAACATCACTTGAATCGGTTTTTTTCGCGTTTATGGTTCTTGTCAGATTTGAATCATCACCAGAATCTAAGGTCTCAGAGTCAACTCAGAGTTTAGTGTATTTAGCATGGATGGGTGAGCAATGTGTCTATACAGTGTCATATTACTGGTACTATCGGGGTACTTGGAGAAAGAAGGGAAGAAAAAAGGAGAGGAAAAGAGCTAAATTCAGCCAATAAATATACATTGAAATGCAAATTAAACAGATTTAACCTTTGATTCTTCAATAAATTCATCTCTACCTTGTTTAGCTTCACCATCAACTTCCTTATCTTCTTTATCCATGTCATTTTCATTAGATTCAGAAATATTAAGATTTGCACCTCTATGTTCTGGACCTATAAACGTAACCACAATTACAAAAGCGAAAACAGCACCCATGAAGATTGCCATTGTTTTAGCATAATTATAATGAGTTGGATCATTTTTTAATGGGAAATTTTCACCAATGGTTGCTTCAATGGTGGAAGAAGCTGAACTACATAAATTACCTAATTGATAACTTAAACCAGTTATAAAAGCTCTATATTGAGGAGGAGCTAATTCTGATAAATGAATTGGAACAACCCCAAAAGCACCTTGAACCCCCATTTGAAGAAAGAATACACCAGCATTAATAGAACTATCTTTAGAGAAAGCCCATGGATAAATTAATGCTCCACCTAAAGTTGCACAAAATATAATTGTTAATCTTCTACCAGCAAAAGTTGATAAATGACCAAAAATAAATCCACCAAGAATTGCACCTAAATTAGCAACGGTATTAGTTACAGTTGATTTATTATTATCAAATTTTAATTGAACAGTTAATAAAGTTGGATATAAATCTTGGGAACCATGAGACATAAAATTAAAACCTGACATTAATATAACACAATAAATAAATGTAAGCCAATATTTTTTAAAAGCTTCTTTAGCAGTATCACTTAATTGATACCATTTTTCTTTATCTTCTCTTTTAGCTTCTTCTTTCATTATTATATTTTGGGCAATATAAGCATCAGTTTCAGGTAATAAAAATCTCCATGAAATCCAAATAACTGGTGGACCAGAACAAAACCAAAACATTGCTCTCCAACCATGAGATGAATTATCAACAATAGCTCTTTGGAAAATTACAGCTAATAAATATCCAAATGCATAACCTTGTTGAAACATACCTGAGATAACACCTCTTGCCTTTTTAGGACAATCATCTAAAGCAGTTGCTGCTGCTAATCCAAAGAGTCCACCCATGGTAATACCAAATATAGCTCTAACTCCTAAAAATTGTTGATAGGTTTTAACAAACCCAATACCAATTTCAAGACAAATTAACATTGCTAAATTAATCATATAAGTATATTTTCTACCAAATCTAAAACCCCATAGTTAGTATATGTTGATCACGTGACCGCTGACAATTTGTTTTTCCTTCCTTTATGCAGTGCCCAAAGATGCAACATTGACAGGCTTTCGAAGTTTACCCGGGGAGATGCATAAACCTTTGGACTTAACTGTTAAGATAGTATGACTAACAAGGAAATTTGAGTGGAAGTTTAAGTGGAAATGGAATGGAATGATAATAAATATACATACTTATCAGAAAGATAACCGAAAACAAAAGCACCAACCGATCTTAACATTAAAACTAAAGTAATACCCCAAGTAACATCTTTAACAGTAACATTTAAATCATCAGCAATATTACTAACATTTAAAGAAACTGAAAAAAAATCTAAAGCATCCCAAGTCCACCCCATAAACCCAACAAGGAAGAAATTCCACTGTCTGAAATTTAATTCATTTAATGGTTTAAAGGGATTTAAATCACTATAACTATATTGAGATAATTCTTGTTTAGATGGAACTAATGTAGTAAATCTAGTTTTAAGGTAAGTCTTTATATTCTTTGATGTGAGTTGTTGTTTTACCTCTGACATGAATTGTAAGTTAAATGAAATGCAAAAAATTTTTTTCTTTCTTTGGTGGTGATGGGATTTGTAAAACAATATAAACTTTTTTTCAGTCTTCGGACTATTTTGTTTCAGGCCCGTTTTACACAAATTTTCGGGTATACAGCTCTATCAGATTACTCAAGGTGGGGTGCGAGAATAATAGTTATTCCTGAATTATTCCTAGGTTACACAGCAAAACAAATGTGTATTCTAAGCCATGCAAAAACTAGGAATTGAGTTGGACTTGACGTGGGACAGACTAGAGATGGGACAGACTGGAGATGGAACAGACTAGAGATGGGACAGACTGGAGATGGAACTAGGCATAGATGGTAGAAGCTATTTTTTTTTTTTGATCTCTTCACTGTTTTATTCTACTATCCAGACCCGGAAAAACCTATCCTCCTCTCATCTCTGGTAAAAAATTTTCAATGTTGTATCTTGTGGTATTGGGTGGGTTATTGTTTTTACTCTTCTTTGTCCCATAGAGATACTTAGTAGAGGTACTTAGTAGAGACACTTAATAGAGATACTTAATAGAGATACTTAATAGAGACACTCGGAACACTAAAGACACTAATTTTACGGAAAGTTAAAATATTTAATTGCATCATAATCCCCAAAATCTTTAATCTTTTATTGTCACTGTTCTAACTGTGGGGAGTGGAGATACTACAAGACACAAACTTACACTTTAAACTTTAATTTAAGACTGCTTTTTTAACCTATCTAGCTCTTTCCCATTTTTCAAGCGGCGTAGAGACCAACTTTTGTACTTGTTCAATGGAGTGCACAAATAGGATTCAAAATTATATTTGAATGATATTAAAATTACACAAGTACCTTTCATTCTTTGCCTGTAATTTCCATTTGCTCTGATGGGGGGCATACACTTTGATGAGGCATTATTATTGGGAAAAATGCATATTGTGTAAAAGTTTTTTGGTGATATGGAAGAATTCGGGATTTCAGCTGAAAAAAGTTGGCCTATTCCTAATATTAGAGCAAAATCGTACTACCCTATTTTTAACTATGAATATGAATGAACTAATGATTGGCTGATATTGAATTGGGAGAAGCAGTGGAAAATTGGTGGTTAGAGGAGTTAGGTATTTAATACTACATTGATAATTTCTAATTTCTCCAATGTCGACAGTCTTTTTGAAAGTGATTGACGTGTCTGGTTGTACCTTTTAGTTTTAAGCGTAAGGCTGTTAGAGGAAGGCAGAATACAAACAACTAATACGAGGAAGAGATGAAATAATTGAATGTAACATAAACAAAGGCATAAACATCTAAAAATCAAACAACATCATGGGAATGAATTGACTAGCAAGTCATATTTTTTATTTGCTTTTTTAAATTTTTTTTATCTCCAAAAGCTTTCGGAAAAGCTTTCAGGTTCTAAGGTCCTGGGATATCTAAGATTTAAAAGGATCTTTATAACCAACTTGATAATTTGCAACAACTGGTCTGTGATCACTAAAATAATAACCAAAATTATTATTTAAAATTCCAAAACTTTTAATAACTATATCATAAATTGATCTTTTCTTTTTATGACCAGATTTAGAATTACCATTAGAATCAATAATTGAATTTAATTCTGAATTTAATTCAGTTTCACTTAATTCAAAATTTTTTAATAATTCCAATTCAGTTTGATTATGTTTTGTTAAATTAATTTCTGAATTTATAAAATCAGATTCTTCACTTCTACTTTTTAAATTATTACCATTTTTAGCAAATGATGGAGACCAAATATAATCAATAATTGTATTTTCTTCATTTTTTTTATCAAATCCTGAAAATGTACTTTTATAACCATAAGAATTTAATTTATCAATTAAAACTCTACTATCTTTCATACCATGTTTTGTTAAAATTTTATATGGTTCATCAGTTGGTTGAGTATTAAAATCTCCACAAAGGAAACTTGGATAATCATTATAATTTTCCATTTTATTAATTATTAATTTTGAACTTTCTCTTCTAGCAATAATACCTCTATGATCAAAATGAGTATTAAAAAAATTTAATTTTATCATTGGATTTAATTTATTTTGTAAAGTTACCATGGTAACTATTCTTTCTAAAGCTGCATCCCAACCAACACTTGGTTTTTCAGGAGTTTCACTTAACCAAAAAGTTTTACTTTCAATTTCAATCCATTCACTATATTTATATAAAATTGGTGAATATTCACCATCTTTAATACCATCAGTTCTACCAATTCCATAATACCCCCATTCATCAGTAGTCCCCTTATTATTTAAATTAAAGATAATATCTTGTAACTGATTATGTAAAACTTCTTGTAAACAAACAATATTGGCTTCATTATTAGTATTAAATTTAATCAGTGAAGTTACTTTATTTTTCCTTTTTTCCCATAATTTTTCATGGGGGTCAGGATGTCTATTATCATATCTAATATTATTGGTATAAATAGTTAAATCAATTGGTTTAAATGAATTGGTGGTTAAAAAAATTTGATTTGGTAATGATATACCAATTATAACTAATACTAAGATTGATGTTACAATTAAAATCATCCATTTTTTAGATCTACTTGATTTGGAACCACCAAACATTGAACCAGCACCAACAGCATCAGCAGCAGCACCACCTCTAACAGCACCATCTCTACCACCATCTATATCTCTGTTACCACCATAAGTACTATCATTAGCACCATTGGGTCCTAATAATGATGTTGTCTCCATTGAATTTCAAGTTTGAGCATATCGTGACTAGTGCACCTTTTCTCCACAATAGAAATCTTTATCAGCACTGCCTATTCGTTCAAGCCCCTTGCATTAAAACGAGTTTATAGGTATTTAGTTGGACCATACACATTGGTGTATTGGTATAGGTTGAATATAAGAGATTTTTAAATCATTTTAATACAAAAAAATAATAATCACGTGGAAACGCACGTGATATGTAGTATATTAGCTTTTATAGGGTCCTTATTCTTGCTGGTAATAGTGGTAGATAGTAATAGTAAAAGATGGGTATTGGAGTTACCAGGAGTTTATCGACAAGACAATAGTCTTGTCTTTTTTCCAATACCCTCGTATAACTACTGAATCTCCGTTGTTTATGAACATTGGTTACAACTTAAGTCAAGATAAAGCTGGATAATTGCAACTGCTCTAGCATATGAAGTATCTAATGTAGTAAATTCTCTAATGCAGTAAATTCTCTAATGCAGTAAAGTCTCTAATGCAGTTTACTGACTTTCACGGGTTAGATAATTGATCTTTAACTTTTAGAACTTCAATTTCAATCACTGATATCGAAGCCATGAAATCAAGTGGACTATGTTTTATTAGCTAATTCTTGAGTTCGTATAAGTTCCGAACAATAGCCAGTCAGTTGTTACTACCAGAAGAGTAAGATCAAGAGATCAAGAGATCAAGAGATCAAGACCAAAAGATCAAAAGATCAAAAGATCAAGAGATAGAGATCTAGCAATCTTGATCAAAATCGTTCAAATTTTTTGCTTTAAAAACACCACCAAACAACAGACTTACCCATTAGCTCTTAAATACTCCCCATTGCAGGGCACCGTAGAGTTATTGCCCTACGGTGGTGAATCAGTTATGGTGGTGATGGTCTCGTTTAGTGACAGATTTCTCAAGTCGCGATAGAAAAACCACATAAACCTTCAACATGGGAAAGAAACCAGAAATGTCCCAAGTGTATGCAAAGAATGAATTTATATTTAGTGAAAAGGGAGGGAAGGGGAAGAATTTATCAACATTCTTGAAAAACCTATCGCTTACTAGTAATTCTCAAAGTAATTCAAATTCTGATTATAAAGAAGCTAATCTGAATATTTATGGATCATTAAGTTATCAAAAGGGATCAAGTTCCATATCAGGTTCAGGATCAGGTTCAGGTAGACGTTCGGTATCATCATCAGCTTCAAGATCTCCCACACGATCGGCCAGTGGTCCTAATTCATTTCTTTCTGGTATAACGCCTACTACATCACATCATAATCATTCCCCAACAAGAAATCAAGGTGGTGGTAATAAAAGAGTTGTTAGTGCCAAATATGCAGATTTAGATGATGATTGGGATGCAGAACTCGAAGAAAAGAAATCACCAAAGGGGTTTGGAAGTAATGGTAATAGCATTTATAATAATAACAGCAACAACAACAACAACAACAACAATAGTAATAGTAATAATAATAGTATGGTACTTGATTCATTTTTCCCAGATTTATCATTACCAATTGAACCAACATCACAACAAAATGAAAAACCAAGTATTGATTATGAAGATGTTAAAGCTAAAATGGAGATAAATAAATTAAATCAATTAAATGCTAAATTTGAAAAATTTAAAAAAATATTAATTAATCAAAGTAATATTAATATCCAAGAATTAAGGAAAATTTCATGGAATGGTATACCAACAAATTTAAGAGCATTAATTTGGATGTATTTATTAGGATATTTACCAACCAATAAAACCAGACAATCATCAACTTTAAAAACTAAAAGACAAGAATATATTGATGGTATTAAAAATTCTTCAATTAATATTGATTTTAATGATAATGATTCTAAAACTATTTCAAATACTAAAGAGAAACAATTATATCATCAAATTAAAATTGATGTTAAAAGAACTAATCCAACAATTAAATTATATAGTTATCAACAAACTCAAAAATCTATTAGGAGAATACTTTATTTTTGGTCAATTAGACATCCAACAAGTGGTTATGTTCAAGGTATAAATGATTTAGTTACTCCCTTTTATCAAATATTTTTAATTAATTATTTATGGCAATTACAAAGAAAGAAAATTTTTGAAATTAGTAGGAAATTAGAAGATGATGATTCAATGATATTTATACCAAATTTATTATGTGATGATATAAATCAAGATGAAATGGAATTAAAATTATTTAATGATCCTGAATTACTTGAATATAATATTAATAATTTTAATCCTAATAAATTAAGTGAAAGAGTTAATTTAATTATTGAAGCTGATAGTTATTGGTGTTTATCAAGATTATTAGATACAATAACCGATAATTATATTCATGAACAACCAGGAATTTTAAAACAAGTTAATGATTTAAAAAATTTAATAAGTAAAATTGATATTGATTTAATAAATCATTTTGAACAAGAAGGGATTGAATTTATTCAATTTCTGTTTAGATGGATGAATTGTTTATTAATGAGAGAATTAAATATTGATTTAATAATTAGAATGTGGGATACTTATTTAAGTGAAAATCCTTTAGGTTTTAATAATTTTCATATTTATGTTTGTGCAGCATTTTTAATTAAATTTTCATCAAATTTGAAAACTATGGAATTTCAAGAAATTTTATTATTTTTACAAAATCCTCCAACTTCAAATTGGTCTGAAAAGGATATTGAATTAATGTTAAGTGAAGCTTTTATTTGGCTGAGTTTATATAAGAATGCTTCAGCTCATTTAAGATAAAATCTTCAACTCATTTAAGATAAAATCTTCAACTCATTTAAGATAAAATCTTCAACTCATTTAAGGTAAATATAGAAAGTAGTCATTGACTCTCTCTCCATACACCTTCACAACATACAATCACCGTTACCCTTGTACTTTCCCTGAACACTACCTAGTGTCATAGTATTGGTACTGGCACTGGCACTGGTGCTGGTACCAGTACCAGTGCCAGTACCAGTGGTTTATCGGAGTTGTCAAGGGTCCCCCATGGGATTGACTCTTGTCGCATCTCAATTTTTTGCAGTCTAATTAATCTAATCTCATTTATTAGTTTTCCAAATTCAAAAATTTCAACTTTATTCAACTTTCTTCAAGTTTATTGATAAGTTATTGATAAGTTATACATCATTTCAACATGACCACCCCAGCCGGTAGAACCATCTTGGCATCAACCATTGCTAAATTATATACTAGTGAAATTACTAATCAAATAACTAAACTTTCAGTTAAACCCAAAATTATGGGATTATTAGCAAATAATGATCCTGCAGCCCTTATGTATGCTAATTGGACTTCCAAAACATGTAAAGAATTAGGATTTGATTATGAATTAAATAAAGTAGATAAAAATAATTTAGAAACCGAATTAATTAAAGCTAATAATAATAATAATATTAAAGGTATTATGGTTTATTTCCCAGTTTTTGGTGATAAACAAGATCAATATTTACAACAATTAATTAGTATTGATAAAGATGTTGAAGGATTGAATTTTTTATATTATAAAAATTTATATCATAATATTAGATTTTTAGATCCTCCAATTAATTCTAAAAAATCAATTTTACCTTGTACTCCATTAGCTATAGTTAAAATTTTAGAATATTTAGGAATTTATAATAAAATCTTAAGATATGGTAATCGATTATATGGTAAAAACATTATGGTTGTAAATAGAAGTGAAATAGTTGGTAGACCATTAGCTGCATTATTAGCTAATGATGGGGCAACTGTTTATTCAGTTGATATAAATAATATTCAACAATTTACTAGAGGTGACGATTTACTGGAACAAAAACATAAAGTAATTGAATTACCAAATGCAACCATTGAACAATTAGCTCCAACTTGTGATGTTATTATTACTGGTGTACCAAATGAAAATTATAAATTTAATACTGATCTTGTAAAATTCGGTACAACGGTTATAAATTTTAGTAGTGCTAAAAATTTTAATGATGATATTAAATTGAAAGCTGGTTTATACGTTCCTTCCATCGGTAAAGTTACCATTGCAATGTTATTAAGAAATTTATTAAGATTAATAGAGAATCAAGAAGGTCCATCATCAAAAATTGATATTGAAGATTAAAAAACCACAGAAAACCCCACAGAAAACCCACAGAAACATGAATTTTTTTTTTTGGAGATAAACGATATGGTGTATTCATAGACCCCATGTATGTGATCTGGCACCACTAATCCCAGGCTAAGTTACGCTGATTTCAAGCTAAGTTACGGTGAGGTGTTGAGAGTGAGTTGGTGATGTGAAATTGGTTGGACTTAAGTCTCACAAAACATCGCGAAGTTTTGGTACATAGTCTCTGCAATATACAAATAAGGATTGAGTCATTGACGCTTTGACTAACCACTGAACCACTGAAAGACCCCCATCCACACCAGCCAACGTTATACAACACATAAGAACAAGACATCAGAAGAAAACCTTACCAGCAGAAAAAGCTATATAGTTAACACACCCCCTGTCAGTTTTCCTGTTGTTTTTAAGAGATGAATGGTGAGAAATTTGATAAGATGGATCCATTATCCATAACTGAATCATTAGGGATCAAAACATTTAGAAAATCATCAAGACATATATGGTCAAGTGAAGAAGATGCACAGCTTACCCAATACTTGTTGAGTATAACCGGTAGGAATTTAAGAAATATTGATGCGGAATTAGTTGATTGGGATTTATTAGCTTCAAGATTATCTAAGGATGGATCAAGGAAACCAAAAGATTATAAGAAAAGATGGACAACATCATTAGATCCCAATGTCAAGAAGGGGAAATGGACGAAGGAAGAAGATGAACAATTAATTCAAGCTTATGAAAAATTTGGTGCAAGTTGGCAAAAAGTAGCTGCTAGTATAAGATCAAGAACCATGGATCAATGTGCTAAACGTTATACTGAAGTATTAGATCCTAAAACTAAGGATAGATTAGATCCCTGGACTGAGGAGGAAGAATTATTATTGATTAAACAAGTTGGAATTCATGGAACTAAATGGAGAACTGTTGCAAGTCATTTTGAAAATAGACCAGCTTTAACTTGTAGAAATCGTTGGAGGAAAATTGTTTTAAGTGTTGTTAGAGATAAAGCTGATCCTTTTATTAAACAAGAAGTTGAAAAAATCACCAGATCTAAAAGTATGGGATTAGAAAATGGTATTGTTAATTCAACTAGTCATAAAAGTGGTAATAATAACAACAATAATAATAATAGCACCAGTAGTAGTAATAGCAACAATAGTAACAGTACAAATAACAACAACACTTCAAATTCATCATCACCAACGCTACTGCTTCGTCAAGATTCACATAAAGATGCTAAAATAATAACGGAATGGAAATATTTAATTTCTAATGGTTCTAATGGACCAAATTTTTTACAAAATGGAGGATCAATAAAAGATGAAAATTTAGTTCAACAATTGGTTGATTATGCTAAAAATAATAATTTAGAAATATCTATTCATCAGCATGTTCATCATCATTATAATCCACCTCCACACCCTTTTAATCATATAAGTAATAATGAATTTGGTGGATTAATGTATGATCAATTTGATCCTACTAGTAATACCACTGGTGCTAGTAATCATAATAATTCATTAAATCATAGTGGGAATGTCAATGGAGGTAATAGTAATAGTAATAATGGTGGTGGTTCAAATGGATCTATTGGAACAAATTCAATTAGTGGTGGTATTACAGGTAATACAACTATTTTGACCAATAATCAAATGAATTTAGAAGGAGGAAATAATAATAATAATAATAACAGTCATAGTAATGGAGGAGGTGTAAATATACCTGGATCAAGATCATATTTCTTAGAACCAGATCAGCAAATGAATAGGTATCAACATTTTAATTATTTACCACCACTTACTGAAGTACCAAAATTAACATCATCTAATAGTCCAGATACCAAGAAATATCAAATAACTACTCCTGAACCAATTGATAGTAAGAATGGTAATGGGAATGGCAAAGAAAAATCATTAAGTCCATTTACTCAAGCAGTTCATTTAGCAGTGGAAAGGAAATTAGAAGAAAATAAACGACAACGAGAACTTGAACGTGAAAAAAATGATATCAATCATAATAAGAGAATAAAATATGATAGTGAAGAAGATGAAGAACATGAAGATGGTATGGATTTTTGGGAACAAATTCATAATTTAGGAGAATTACCTAAATTCACAACTTCTAAACCTGTTCTGACCCATCATCCACTTCATAATACTTCAAGTGCAACTCCTCAACCAACACCAGGTCCAATGACATTCAATAAATCGGGGTCAGTATTATCTAATTCTGGAGATTTAGTATTTTATGATGAAGATGGTAATCCACAGACTCATAATGAAAACCACGATCAAAATGGAAATGGAAATGGAGATGGACATAATAATATTAATGATGATAACGATGCTAAGAGTACCACCACCACAACTACTTTACCAGAAGAAGAGACCCAAAATTATGTTTATGAAAATTTACTTGGCAATTTTGGTATGATCCCATTTAACCCATCTTAATGTAGAAATGTAAATTAATGGAGACCTGAACTATTTACTCTGGACTTAGTACTTGGTACTTGGTACTCTGTACTCTTTACTGCTTTTAAACAGCCCTTAGAACAATTGATACTGGATATCTTCCCGTATGATAACTGGTACCAATGGTGCGAGAGCTGGTACGACCTGTCGTACCAGCTCTCGCTCCACCGCACCATTGGGATCTGATGGGATCTGGCAGACTTCAGATCAGATCAGTCGCGATAAAAGTTACAGCCCATGACTTCAAGGATTGGTAAAAATGAAGTTAAACGATATTACTATCGATTGATTAATGAAGAATGCCGCAACTTACAATTGGACGCCAACTTAAGAAGCAAGTCCATATTTGATCTAATTGATTATTGTGAATTGTTATATGAAAATCTGAGTGAAACCACCATTGGCAATGAAAAAGCATTAAAATTTTATATCAAAGGTTATTTGATATTCAATTATTTTATAAATAGTTTTATAATGGTTCATTTCAAAGGATTTGATCAATTCATTAAGACAAATGAATACGATTTTATCATTTATTTAAATTTATTTGCATTTTATAATACTAATGATTTCATCAATAAACATGAATATCTGTTCCCCTTGAAAGAATTAAGATTATTGATTTTGGAATATTTGGATGATAAGCAATTATTGAATTTTGATGTGTATGAATTGTATCAATGGTTGTATGAGTATATTGATTATTTAAAAAGAAAAGATCAAGACGGTGAACAGCAAGGTGACAGTGACAGTGACAGTGACAGTGATGTGACTGATGATGACTTTCAACTGCATAAACTGGTTTCAAATGGTCATAGTCACTTGAATGGACATAGTCATTCGAATGGTGTGAATGGTGTGAATGGTGGTAATGGTAATGACTCCGATGAAATTTATACTGAATCATTAACTAGTAATAAATTAGAAAAATCATTAGACAAATTAAATATTGAAGAATCAGAATTTATTAATAGGTTCCCATCCATAACTACTAAAACCATGTCTGAGACATTAAATCATATATCCCCAGCTCCTAGTATAAATATAATATCTAATGGTAATAATAATAATTCACATCCACAAAAACTTTCAAATGGTGTACAAAGCGGAAAACCAATTTCCAATGGGTATATTAAATCTTCCCTGAAAAGACCCCCTATTCCAACTCAATTACCTCCTGGTTTACCATTAGTTGAAAAATCAACTCCTTATCCAGTTAAAGATGTAAACGTTAATGAAACTCCATATCCTTTAGAAACTAAAAAACTCCCTAGATCATCAACCACTCCATCGTTGTCACTGCCAATTTCCCAGTCACAACCTTATTCAAATGGTCATATGCATCTACCTAATCAAATTCTGCAACTGCCACCAAAGAATCAATATCAAAATTCTTCAAATTATAATGAATTTAATGAACAAATAAATCTGCATCAAATTGGTCCTCCACGTCATATTTTAGGTCCAAGAACTATGACAATGCCAGTTACTTCACAATATCAAGAATCTCAATTTCAACAACAAATTCAACCTCAACCAATTCAATATCAATATTCCCAACCAATTTATCAACAACCACTCCCACCTACCCCACAACAACAATATTACCAACAAAATTATCAACAACAATATTATCAACAACAACAATATTATCAACCACCACCACTGAATAATATAAATACTGCCAAACATTCTAAACAAGTTGAATTATCAATTTGTGGATTAAAAAATTTTGGATCTTCATGTTATATTAATTCAACTATTCAAGTATTATTTGGTATAAATGAATTTAAATTATTATTCAGTAATCTGGAATATAATAAATTTATTAAAAATCCTAAATTTTTAAAAGCTAAACAAACAATAAATAAAAATTCAAAAGATTCAGTATTATTAAGTGAAGCAGTTTCAGGATTATTAAAATCTTTTAAATTACATGGAGGAGCATCAATTGCACCAACTAAATTTATTAGAATTTCATCAATTTTAAAAAGTGATTTTAATATTCCTTATGAACAACAAGATTCTCAAGAATTTTTATTATTTATATTAGATAGATTACATGAAGAATTATCATACAAAGAACCAACGTCAAGTAATGGAGAAGAAGTTGAAACTGGTCTCAGTTCAATTGAATTTAATCAATATATGAAAGATTGGAAAATTAATATTCCAGAACCTGAAATTAATGGATATTTTAAATGGTATAAATCATTAATTAATTTTGAAGGAACTTCACCAATTCATGATTTATTTCAAGGTCATTTACAAAATAAATTAATTTGTAATAATTGTGGATTTGAATCAATTAATTATTCACCATTTACAATATTATCATTACCTATACCAAATCAATATTCTAATATAGTTGATTTAAGTGATTGTTTAAGATATTATTCACAAGATGAAATCTTAAGTGGTGAAAATGCATGGAATTGTCCTAAATGTCATAAAAATAATGAAGAAAGTGATAAGAATTCAAAAGATTCAAAAGATAAGGATAATGATCATCTTAATCCATTAGATTCACATCCAGTATTTACTAAAAAAACTGGAATTTTTAAATTTAGTAGAAGATCAAAATCACCATCAAAATTATCAAATAATAGTTCAAATAATAGATCCAAATCACCATCATCAAATAATTCATTAATTACATCAACTAAAATATTAAATTTTATTAAATTACCACAAGTTTTATTTATTCATTTATCAAGATTTTCAATGTTTAATCTTACCGATAAATTAGATACAAATATTTTATACCCAATTTATCTTAAATTTAATAATTATTCAAATGAAATTACTTATAAATTAATTGGTATAATAAATCATTATGGTAATTTAAAAAGTGGTCATTATACTGCATTAGTTAATAAATCAATTAATAATAATTATTGGTGTTATTTTGATGATGAATCAGTTAAATTAAATTTACATCATGGTAATAATCCAAATTTACAATCACGAGATGTTTATGTGTTATGTTATGAGAAGGTATAACCATAAAGATATAAAAATAAAGGAAAAGATAAAGGAAGATCAATAGCATATTAGAAATATACATTCTAGTCAGAATCATCAAACACTGATGGTTTTATAATTTTATTTGGTTTCTTTAAATTAAGTCGTACAGGACCTGCCTTTACTGTTTTCTTGTCCCCTGATTCCCCTGATTCCCTTGATTCCTGTTTTACTTCCTCCTTTGGAGTTTCCTTTTGACCTAAGGCAATTTGCTTCAATACCAACTTATCTAACCCATTATCAACTTTCTCTTCCACTTTCTCCTCCTTTATCTTACCATCATTATACTTAATCATTAATCTAAATCCATGCTCTTCTCCGTTACCTTCTCCGTTACCTTCTCCGTTACCTTCTCCATCATCAAGTTCAACTTCATTATTAACTTTAATTTTACCATTATTACCCAAATACTTCAAAAAACTAGTTAAATTATTCCATTTTGTTGAATTCAAATGAATATGATTTTTATCATTAATAATATATTCTTGATAAAACTTATTACCATTAATCCATTTACTACCATGATTCAATTTCAATAATTTTAAAAAATCATCTTCAAAATTTTTGGAAAAATCATTGATGATGTTGTGGCTGCCTTTGTCTTCAAGTAATTCATTCATTTTGTTTATATGGGATGGTGAAGATTTATGATTTTTAAACCCATTTAAGTCTCTACATTGTTTGCAACAGATTTGACAATAATAGGTGGTTTTTTGTAATCCTGATGATTTCAATTGTTTACTGTAGTATTTGGCTGTACCGAACTCTGCCTTTCCCATACTCTCTTCTTACTCTCTTAACTCTGTTCTTAGCTCTGTACTCTCTCTGTACTCTACTCTGTACTCTGTACGCTCTACTCTGTACTGTTGTGTTCTGTCCGCACTGAGATGAGGTCTGAGATGAGATGGTGCGGAAACTGGTGATGATGATACAGAGACTGATCAAGCTGCCACCACAACTAAGACTACCTGCTCGATGCTTTGTCCAACCTCCTAGGAAATCGTTCACCGCCATCAAAACCCCGATCCAACTTTTGTGGTTCAACAAAATCCCACTTCAATTGAAGTATACCACTGGTTTAATCTCATTAGCTTTTTCCATTGCAAATATTCATCCTAATGCATTAGTAACTATTGGCCCTCCACTTTTGGTTGGTGGATATTTGGGGTATAAGTCTTTAGTAGAGATCCAGTATCGCAAACAATGTGAAGTGGTTGACAGTGCCACGATACCTGTGGAATTGAATAAGTATGATGAAAGTAGTATAGAGAATGTAATTAATGGTATTGAAAATGAATATGATAATTTTAAATTTCAAATAATGGCCAAAATTAATAATTCAATCAATGATAAATTGAATGATGATTGTGAATTAAAAGATTTTTTGGTTATAGATGATCAAATTAATTATAAATTTGGAGAAATTGAAAGTTTTATAGTACTGAATATTCATAATGATAAATTCATAAAATTTTCAATGCCTTTAATTAGACACGACAAAAGATTGGGTGTGCTGGAAGTTTACTTAAGGGAGGTTAAACATGATAGTGATAGTGATAGTGGAAAGGAAAGTGACAGTAAAGAAGAGTATAAGATGAAAATTGTAATTAGTGCATCTGCATCCAAAGAATATATCATAGGTTAATCTACTAACAGAACTCTTTAATTCTTGTAATTTTCCTCTCATCTACTTTTTAGTCTAGCATTTTCATAATATTCATTCTACATAGTTGGTACTTTTAGGTCTTTTGCCCGTTACCGGCACTTCTTGAACACTATGGACCCGCTTCAATCTCTCACTATCGTTCGAGGTTAAAAGATCCAGGTTAAAAGAAACCCTTAAACTGATTATATTGATGACAATTTGACAGTTCTCTTATAGTTTCCAATTCTGGCATCCAAGATTTAATATCACTAATTCTCTTGACAGTATTGGGATGAGTGGAAAAAAATTCCAGTAATACACCACTACCAACACTTCTTCTACTACTTAAATTATTTTCAAAATTATTCATTCTTTGCCAAAATTCCGGAATTTTAGAAATTTCAAAACAAGAATTAGCCATCAATTCACAACCAATTCGATCTGCTTCCAGTTCCATTTCTCTTGAAGCTGGCATCTGTAATAATCCTGTAACAAATAAATCTCCAAACCATGAAACTCCAGTAGATAAATATAATAATGAAGAAATTGCTATATAAATTGGTTGTTTACTTAATTGTTCCATTGAATGATGAGCCAATTGATGAGACAATTCATGAGATAACACGGTAGCGATACCATCAGAATCTTTACAAATTGATAAAATTGATGCAAATATGAAAATTTTACCATTAGGTAAAATAAATGCATTAGGAGGAGATTTTGGATCATTAATTACATGAATTTCCCACTTTAATTTTTTCAAATGATTGATTTGTCTAGTATCATTTTTACCATTTTCATAAACTGACGTTAATAATTTATCTACAACATTTGAAATTTGCCTATAAATGGGGTCCAGTTTAGGTACGATTTTAGTTTGATATTGATTCAAAATTTGTCTATAACTCATATCACCAACTTTTGATTCCAACCAATAAGGCACCCATAGGAAACGTTTACGGTGAGTATAAGGAGCTTCGTTTTGATTTAAAAAATAGAATCCTAAAAGTCCCGTTGATATACCCCAAAGGTATTTATTATTGAAATTGAAATTAAAACTTGGTTGATTATTGAATTTTTTATAAGTAGCATAGCTTCTGGCACCCCTAACACCAACACCACCAAATCTACCACCACCAAATCTACCAACACCAAATCTACCAACACCAAATCTTACAGCACTGTTAACTGATGGCCACATGAGAGAAAGATGCGAAAAAGTTTATCTATTTAAATACTACAGAGATTTCGTTGTCATCATTCCCATCATTTTTAAAACTGTTATCAACGTTACCACCAAGGATGTTTGACAACTTGCTATGTTCATTACCTTCATTAATTTTCCCTAATTCTCCATTTGTCTCGTTTTTTTCTGCTTGTTCAGACCTTTTTTGTGCCTGTTTAGACCTTTTTTCTATTTGTGCAGACCTGTTTTCTATTTGTTCAGACCCTTTTTCAGCTTGTTCAGGCTCTGTGTTACCAGGCCCTGTGTTACCAGACCCTGTAATTACCTCTGTCCCTGACTTTATCTCTGGAGTCTCATCTGTCACTTTGTCGGTCACTTTGTCTGTCTCTTCTGTCTCTTTGTCCTTTGGTAGACTAGTTCCATAAACGTAATTATCATTGATGGCATCTTGCACCAACACATTCACTTCAGTATTTGAATTTGTTCCCGTACTATTGATTCCCATTTTGGGGATATACGTATTTGATCTTGATGGTAATTTATCAAAGTAATTTTGATTATTCAATTGTTTAGCCAAATTATCTAAATGAATATTGGAGCCATTGCCACTGACCCCTCCATTGGTATTTCCTGTACCATTGTTATTACCATTGCCTGTATTTGGGTTGTTCTGGAGAATGTTAAAATTGGATAATGAACTATTTTGAGAATTTGGTCTACCATTACCATGACCATTATTGAAACTAGGTGGTTGTAAGTCAGTTATGATAGGTATAAACAGTTCATAAAAATCATAAGATGAATTTTGTTTTCTTGATCCCATTGTACCAGGAGTCCCTGGTGTACCAAACCCATTAAATCCTGAATTGGATGAAGTGTATTGATGTTGGGGAGTCCCCGGTGTCCCTGGAGTACCTGGTGTAAAACCTGGAGTACCTGATCTTGAAAGTCGTTTTGGTGTAATTGTACCCGTATCATCCTTTTCACCACTATTGGAATTAGAATTAGAATTAGAATTACTTCCACTATTGGAATTGAAATTACTACCACTGTTTGAATTACTATTACTTACAGAATCAACATTTAACTTGTTTTTCCTTTGCGAATACCCCTTATGTAAAGCTTCACCAAATTCTTGAAATGATTGGTTATCCCGTAATTCCAAATCAATTATATCATTTTCATCTTCCATCTTTTGTTTTTTCCTTAATCTTATATAAAAAAATAAAACCACCAAGATCACTATGAACGAAGGGATCCCGATGGCCAACCCCACTGCCAATCCATCTGTTCCTGCCATCCCTTAACTATCACTAATATCTGTCTCTGTTGACACTGTTGATGAAGCGAATGAATAGTTATTTTTAGCTTTTCAGTTGCTGGTTGCACTGTTTTTCCCCCACTGCTTTTCCCACTGTTTTTGTCCAGTGGTTTTTAGTCCAGTGTTTTCTTCTCCGGTGCTGCTAGTCTGTTACCAATGCCGTTTGGACTGTAGTTGCTACTTAGTTGTGTAAGTATCGTGTCACTGCAGTACTCTTTCCAAAAGTCTTGATGAAACGTTCCCAAGGCTTGTGATGAAATTTGAGAAATTTGAGACATTTTTGTACAAGATTTATTCTCTATTTACATTTGGATCCTGGGATCTCAGGTCATATAAAAGTGTAAGTGTTATCTAAGTGGTTGTGTAGTCGGAGGGGTGGTGGGTTTAATGCTTCTTTTCTGGTTGATTTTGGTTGATTTTACACCAACTGAACTATAAACATAGTGATGAACATAGTGAAAAGTTGGAATTGATGGGATGATTATTAACTGGACTTATTAGATCGGGAGTTCTTAGGGGGTCTAAAGATCCATCAGTTCACTAGTTTTCAAATCAACTGTTTCACCATTAATAACCACATACCAATGATGAATTTTAAATGGGACCAATTTATTCTCTCTTTCAGCTTTAAAATACATTTTCCCAACACCTAAATCCCCCTTGATATCAAAACTAATATCAATCATTCCTTTCACCGTATTCAATGGTCCAAAGATCCACGGCCATGAATATTTGTACTGGATGTTTTCACCAATTTTCGATAATAATAATTGATTACGTCTAAGTAAATAAAAAATTGAATTTAAAATTGGGGATTGGGTTTTTTCATAGTTGAAGATTATCCCACAGGAGACAATCACTCCGAGTCCGTAGACCACAAAGTATTTTCGGTTGGTTTTTTTAAATTTGAATGGATCTGGTAATTCTCTATCGATGGAAATTGGTTGTCCTTTGAAAGTTGATGAGAGTCCTTTCCCTGCACCTCCAGCAACAGCACCACCAGCACCACTACTACTAGCAGTAGCATTATATCTAACACCAACAGCTCTACCACCAACGGATCTACCACCAGCTCTACCAACAGCAGTTCTAACGGTTGTACCAATACTAAAAGACTTTAACATCGTTGAGAAAAATCATCGCGAGATCTCACGATCAGGTTAACTTGCGCAGATTAGGTAGATTGGGATGAGTGTTAGTGGAGCTTGTATCATCAACAAAATCTCCGGGATGGTGTACATCAAGGAGGACGTGACACCTAGTGTTTTGGAATGGAAAGCTATTGATGCTCCTGCAAGTATTGTTATTGAATTGAATTCAATTAAGAATTTACAAGCTACCAAAGATGGTAGTCCCAAGATGATTATTAAGATTACCTATACCGTCCATGAAACAGGTGAAGGATCGTCGGATGCTTCTGGTAAAGATCATACTGTTGGTAAAGAGGATACTGCTGGTAAAGATCATACTGGTAAAGATCATACTGGTAAAGAAGAGAAAGACAAAGTTGAAGAAATTGAAAAAGATGTAAGGTTAACCTTCAATAATCGTCCAACCATGAACAACATCAAAGAGTGTCTTCAAACGATAGTCAGCAGGCAACGTACCACAATTGACAAGAAACCGGAAAACGGTAGTAGTGGTGGGTCTAGTGGCTCAGGAGAAATTCAAAATATATCATTAAGTGATGAACATTTACTTAAAAATCACGAACTTCAACAAAAATTATTGAATGAAGATAAAAATCTACGTAAGATTTTCACTCAATCAGTTATAAATTTTAAATTATCACCTAATATCTTTTGGCTGAGTCGATTAAATATTTTAAGAACTTATGCATTAACGATTTCACAACATCGTGGGATGTATAATGTTTTAAGTACAATTAAACCGGTTGCTAGTAGTGATAATAAAGTCCATGTGAACGTCACTAGGAATATAATTAATGAGATTTTTGATACTTACCCTGTAGTACAGAAGGCTTTTAAAGATTTAGTACCGATTAAATTCCAAGAGGGGGAGTTTTGGTCAAGATTTTTCAATTCGAAATTATTTAGACGGTTAAGAGGTGATAAGATAAATATTGGTGAACGAGGAGATTTAATATTAGATCAATATTTAACTATAATTGGAGATTTTAAAAATGATAGAGTGGTGGAGAAAGTAATTGATTTAAGTGGTAATGAAGGTGATAATAGTACTAAATTAGGTAATGCACCTGATTTTACTATGAAATATCAAGATATTAATGATTCTACTACTTCAGTATTGGGATCAAGTAGTAACGGTGGAAGCATTAATTTAAAAGAAAATGAAATGATTATATTATTGAAAAATATGAATAATTTATCATCAAAAATGGTAAATAGTATTGAAGATGATACAGGTGAAGAAAATTTTGAAACTAAAGAAATTAAAGAATTAGAAATAAATGATTTAAATAATTTACAAGAAGAAAAATTTATTGATTTAAAAATTAATTTTAAAAATGATATTAAACTGATTGAACGGGTGAACCCCCATGATTTAAAAAATTATTTAAAGGAGAATTTAGTTGGTGATATTAATTTAATTGATATTATTGATGAACAGTCAATCAATGATACTGCCAGTAAGATAACCACCTTAATTAAACTGAATTTCAAAAAATTTAAAACTTCAAAAGATACTAAATCTGGTGAAAGTTTAATTTCTAATGATAATTACCAAAAATTAATTAATTTAAATATCACAGTAGTTGAATTTTTATCACATTTTTGGTCAATTTTTTTAAATTTTAATAATCCAAATCAACTTAAAAAGATCTTTACAATTTTGAAAAATTGTAAAGGGGAATTAAATAATTTGAAAAATGATGTGGTTAAAGGGGTGAGTGAGAAGGTAGATTTAAAAGATCAGGGGAAGGTTATTGATGATTTGAATTATTATTTGAGTCCTATTACTGGAAGTTTAGATAAGGCTTTACTTGAATATGTTAAGGCAGTGAAGGGAGAAGTTAATGAGAATGGTAAGAGACCATTAGAATCATAATGATGGTTAACATCTTAGATTACAGGTTATATGTCATTAACCTATCACCAATTAAAGGTTATATGACAAGGGTCCAATTATTAGAGTTACTGTGATGATTCAGATCTTATTCAAGTGATGATTTCAGGGAATTATCATTCACATTGGTCTTGTTTACCGGTTAAAGTCGGGGTATTATAATTCTTATGATTATTGTTCACCTGATTGTGTGGTTATAATTTTCAGGTCTGGTATGACTTTATGGTCTCATAATTGTTATTGGCATAATGTAGTTTCACAATTCAGTTCGTTGGTTTTAATTAAGAGAATATAAGATTATCATATCGCTTTCCTTCTCTCCATCTCTTCATAGTCTCTTCATAGTCTCTTCATAGTCTCTTCATAACACTCAAGTGCGATTTTTCATCTCATCTCAAGACATCGCAATGGTTAAGAAGAGTATGTAATCTTATTAGTACCAGTGCCAGTACCAGTACTACCAGTACTACCAGTGTTACCAGTGTTACATGTACTGCTTGTAATGTCTGTACTGTCTGTGCATGGGTATGGGTGGGAGTGATTCGAATAGGACTAACAATTTAGTATCAAAAAATAGTAGAGCAGCCAGAAGAGGAGAAATTGGCGATGAAATTAAAGAAATATCCAAATTACCAAAAGATAATGAAAGTATTAAAAAATCAATAATTAGAACCACCATAATAAATGAAAATTTACTCTCCAAAAAACTCACCAAACCTAAAAAAATCAATAAGAAATTAAATCATTCCATTAGATTGAAAAGAGAGAAGAATAATAAATTGAGTGGAGTTTTAAGTAATAAGATTAATCAAAGTATTGAACGATATAAATTCATTAGTAGTTCAAGAAAAAGTGGATGGGATAAAATTAATAGTAATTTAAAAGATAAACAAGAAGATGAAGATGAGAAAGATGATGGAGACGATATGGATGATGGTGATATAGAAGGGGAGAAGAAAATTTTAAATAAATTTAGTTTATTAGAAGAAACTGAAGCATAAGAATAGGAATGTAGATTTGGTAATCTACCTCTCCTCTCCTCTCCTCTACCTCTTCTCTACCTCTATTTACTATTCTCTGATCTCTATTCACTCTCTAATCTCTATTCACTTTCTAATCTCTATTCTCTACCTCTACTTCTATTATACTCATAATCTTATAATCTCTATTCTCTACCTCTTTAAGTGTTCTATTCTCTATTTACTATTCTCTGATCTCTATTCACTGCTCTCTACCTACTGTTCTCTTACTGTTCTCTATGATTTGCAACCATTTCTCATGTGATTTGGTACTAAAAGTATACCATTGGTACTGATATTGGCACTATAGCTGGTACCAGTACTGGCACTGGCACTGGTGGTGGTGGTGCTACGGGTAATTCCCCTTTAATTCCTTATCGCTTATCTGGTGTACCGGCGTGGATGTCGTGTCGACGTTCAATTTGTTTTAGGGGTAAATTGGAGGCAGAGGAAATTTTGAAATTATCTTGAAGATTATACCGTTACCCACAGTTATTACACCACACAGTTACTTTACCACCGTTACTACAGTTACTGTTTACTAGACACACTACACATAACACATAACACTGCTTACCGCTTACCGCTGACCGGTTTCATACCTTTTAAGTTGCAAAGTAGTTTTCACCCTAGGTTAACCGCTGATTCCATATCACATTACCTTTGCATATTACCTTTGCACATTATCATTCCACATTTCATTGCACAGTTCATTGCACATTATCATTTCCCGTACGTTTGATTATAGAGTTATAGAGTTTATTGCAGCCACAGTCACGTCCAGTCCAGTGCCAGTGCCAGTTAGTTCCAGTCCAGTTCCATTTTATCAGTACAGATCAAAGTTGCTCACATTATCGCATCAGTATACGCATAAAACAAGGATAAGTATAAGAATACGCATAAACGGATAAGTATAAGTATAAGTATAAGTGTAAGTATAAAAAAATAAGAGTAAGAATAAATATAAGCATAAGATAAGAATAAGTTTAAAGGAATAAGTATAAGCATAAGAGAAGAATAAGTATAAGAGAAGATAAAGAGAAGATAAGAGAAGAATAAGTGTAAAGAGAAGATAAGAGAAGAATAAGTGTAAAGAGAAGATAAGAGAAGAGAAGATAGAGAAGAGAAGATAAGATGAGTATATCCCCAAGTTCTTCATCTTTAAATAGTCATGATAGTCATTTAACTAATAATACTTCGAATACGAGTATTGAAAGTAATAGTAATTATTTCAATAATTCAATGTTAAATTATCTAGAACCAAATCCAGTTTTACCTCCTGATTATCAAAGTTTACCACCTGGTGGATGTCCTAAATTCCCCATATATAATAATAATAATTTTAGTACCAATAATGAATTACCTAATTATTCTCCTTCAATTTATAAAATTGGTTTTGTTTATAAAAAATTAGAATGGTTTAATCCTTATGAACCTTCCACTACTAGATCTTGGAAAAATGTTATTATTGAATTAAATTCTACTCAATTAAATTTTTATCAAATTCCTAATAATTTAGAATCTCATTTAATTTCATTTCAAACTATTAATAGTTTAAATAATGGTGGTAAAGATTTTAAAAATTATCAATCATTATTTACTAATCATTATGATTATCAATTTTACAAATATTGTAATAAATTAAATTTATTAAATTCTAAAAAATTATTAAGATCTTATTCTTTACAATATTGTAAAATTGGTTTAGCATCTGATTATAAAAAACGTCCAAATGTTTTAAGAATTAGAATTGAAAATGAACAACTTTTATTACATTTTAATAATACTAATGATTTAATTAATTGGAATTTATCAATTAATATTGGTAAAGATTTACTGCTTGATTTAAATTTTAGAGAATTACCAAAATATAGAACCGTTCCTAGACGTAGAAGAAGAAGATTTACTGAAGATCATCATGATCATATAAATAATTCAATTAATAATGGCAATAATAATAATTCTACTGGTGGTGGTGGTGGTAGGTTGAGGAGTTATAGTGATCCAATTACTTTACTTACCAAATTTTCAAAATTAAAATTGAAGTTGAAACGGGATTCAGTACCGGATTTAAGATCAGTTATTATTGAAGATGATGAAGATATTGATATTGATTCATTTAATCAGAGTAGTAATTCAAGTACGTTTGAAGTGCCCCAGTCACTGTCACAACTGATACTGTCTCAATCAGTGTCCCAGTCACCATTACAATCACCATTACAATCATTAACTCTGTCACTGATACTGTCGCTGATACAATCACTGATACCGTCACCATTACAACTGCAGACACAGTTGGGTGCCAACGATGACGATGAAGAAGATGTGGACAACCTAAGTGAAATATCAGAAGATGAAGATGAAGACCCTGAGATAACTAAACTTAAAACTATCACATCAAAATGGAACCCTTATATCAAACCAACAACTCAAAGAAGGTACTACAAAAATTGTCTTAGATGTATCAAACCATTAAACTCCGATGATAGTTGGGTAAGTAAAAATTTAGTTAAACCAACTATGATCTGTCCTGATTTGAAATTTAAACTGGATAATGGTGTAAAGACTCATTTTGTTAAGGAGTTTATTGTTGGTTCTCATGGGTTGATTCCAAGAGATCAAGTAGGTTGATATGTCCTCTTCCTAATCTGTACGTTCATATTCATACATATATATATACCCATGTATCCACAGCTACACATCTACACATTTACATCTACTGTTACACTTTACACATTTACATCTACTGTTACACTTTACACCTACATTCTACAACTACAACTACAATCTTACAATTCAAACAATTTTTCTATCTATAAAAGATATCACTAATATTAATTATGTTACTAATCTAATACGTATAATCTACTATATTTCATATTTTACATTACTTATATATCTATTTATTTATCAAACCACAGGTTTCTATTTACAATCTTCATCTCTACTTCTAATTCTTTAAACTTCTTTCTGTCTCCTTTTAACTTCTTTTTCAAATGATTTAATCATTATTTTACTTAATTGATAATTAACTACTGAACTTAAATTATTATATAAAAAATTTTTAAATTCATAATCTAAAATTAATTCAACATCAACAGCAGTATTGGTACTACTTGATTTAATTAATTTACTTTCAAAATTTTTGAAATTCCATTCAACATAAAGTTTTTTGAAAATTCCTGTTTCACATTTACTTATAATTTGTTTATTTGGGATATAAAGAATTTCACAGTTTATGGTTTCTGTGTATCCTTTGTAATCGATGGTGAAGCCTCCGGTTCCTCTCATGCCCTCTACCTCCCCTCTACCTCTAATATCACTGGTACCTCTTATAGCTTTATCTCTTATAGCATCTTTATCACCACCAACCATATTATCATCTCCAACCATATTTCCCTCTCTCAATTCACCATATACTTCTCCACCCAATTGCGTCAGTTGTCCCGTTGGATATCGTATCTTTGACAAATCATTAACCTCCTTATCCAGGGACTTTAGTAATGTCGATTGTGGAAAGTTATTAAATGAATTAATTACAAATGGCAAAAATAACTTGTAGTTTTCAATGTCAATAACAACATTGTAAATTTGGTTGATTGAACAATTGATTTTCTTATTAAATTTATATGAAATTAATCTTTTTGCAATAATTAGTTTCATCTTAACTTCTTTGCTATTTACCCTATTTGCTTTACCCTATTTTCTTTAACCTATTTTCTTTACACTGCCATCTACAC
Source organism: Yamadazyma blattariae (assembly GCA_030581595.1). Lineage (NCBI taxonomy): Eukaryota > Fungi > Ascomycota > Pichiomycetes > Serinales > Debaryomycetaceae > Yamadazyma > Yamadazyma blattariae. The sequence continues at coordinate 265,778 of JAKTTU010000013.1, forward strand.
TATTTCCATCTACACATCTAATGGTTTGGTCTCGCACTGAATTTTTCACATCAGAGTTGAAAGATTTTGATAGTCTCTGATGGTGGAAGTGTACGGTAGAGTTGGCTGTAGTGGTACGATACTGTAACCCTACTATAACTCTAAGATTGGTAGAGCTTAGAAAAGAGCTTAGAAAAGAAGTTAGAGATTAAAGTAGAGGCTAGAGAGAGGTTGGGGAACTAAAAGGAAGACGTAAATTAAGCAGCTCTAGTATAAATAGCTTGTTTGGAAGATTTTAAAACTGGAGTAATAATACCATCTCTTTCTAATTGTCTTAAAGCAACTCTGGCCATGGAACCACCAATCTTTAATCTATCAACTAATACTGAAACTGAAACATATTTATAAGTTGGTACATCTTTAATAATTTTATCATATTTTTCTTGATCTAAAACAACTAAATGTTGAGCTTTATCTTTAACTTTACCTTTACTCCACTTCTTTTTACCTTTTTTACCACCGGCTAAAGCTGCTGCAGCTTTGGCTGCTTTAGTTTGTTGAACTTTTGGTGCCACTAAAATTTGTTAGTATTCTTGATATAGAATTGTTTGAATCTAATTACTTGCATCACTTGCATCACTTGCATCTAATCAATTGAATCTAATCACTTGAATCAGTATTACTTGGTTGATTGAATTGATACTTCACTGGACACTCTCTTTTCATTCTCTTCTTCTCTTCTTCTCTTCTCTTTTCATTCTCTTCTCCTTTTTCTGTTCTCTTTTTTCTGTTCTCTTTTTCCTCTTCTCTTTTTTCTGTTCTTTTCCTCTTCTTTTTATACTTAGTTCTTAATTCTTTTCTTGTTCATGCTTAATTCTTCATTCTTTACTCTTGTTGTTGCTTGTAACTGATTCTAACTTAATATCATTTACATACTACTTAACTCTACTGAAAAGATTTTCAAATTTCTCACTGAGAAAGAGGATCATGGTGCGACGTGCGCTTACCCGTTTTTACAAAATTCAACTACCCAAAAATGTGACTGTTTTTGTGGTGACTATCGCGTGACTGGCGTGTGACGGCGCAGGGCGCCAGCCCTGCGAGCATTTCTCAAATTTTCTTCCCTGTTGGAAATTAAACCAGCGTTTAACCAAGTTAAGTTAAAGTTATTATAAGGTCATTATAAGGTCATTATAAGATCATTGTAAGGTAATTATAAGGTAATTATAAGCTAGTTATACGGTAGTTATAGGGTCACATAAGATGAAAAGAGGAGCAAATTTACAAATCAACAGTGAAGGTGGAGGGTTTGATGAAGAAGAAGAATCTCAAGGATTTACCAAAGCTTCGAAATCAGTAATGTCACGAAGAAAAATTATACAACCAAAGGGTAGAAATTTATCATTTAAATCAACTGAATCAGCCAATAACTTCAGTAGCAACAGTAGTAATAATAGTGTGAATAATAATAGTGTGAGTAATGGAGTGAGTAATGGAGAGATACCTTTGGTTTCAAAAAATGAATTATTTAAAGCATTAAATGAAAAATTAATTTCTGAATTAAATAAATATAATGGTATAATTAATTTTAAACCAATTTTTGAAAAATATAATGAATTTTGGTTATTAATTGAGAATAATAAGTTCCCTACATCTACATCAACCACTGCCACAACATCTAATGCCACAACAACAAGTACAGGCATTAGTACGGGAGCTAATAAGAAAGTAGAGAGTAGTGACAGTGAGAGTGAAACGGAAGAAATTAAAATTCAAGGACCATCATTCACCTTATCTTCTAAACCAACAATAAAAAATTCACCATTTACATTTGGTGAGAAGAAAAAGCCAGTGGAAAGTGATAGTGATAGTGAAATTGAGATTAAAGGTCCTGTATTTACTTTTAATAAGAAAATTAATGATGATGTTTTTAAATTGAGTAATAAACCAATTGATAAACCAATTGAAACTTCAAAACCTGCATTTTCTTTAGGTGATAAATCTGATAAACCAGTTGAAACTTCAAAACCTGCATTTTCTTTTGGTGAGAAATCTGATAAACCTGCTGATACACCATTCTCATTTGGTGGTAATGAATCAAGTAAACCAACTTTTGCATTTGGTGATAAATCTGATAATCCAGTTGATAAACCAACTTTTGGTTTCGGTGATAAATCTGATAAACCAACTTTTGGCTTTGGTTCTGATAAATCAGCTGAGACAACAAAACCTGCATTTTCATTTGGTGCTGGAAATACTGAAAAACCGGTTGACTCATCAAAACCTGCATTTTCATTTGGTGATAAATCTAATAAACCTGCTGAAAAACCTGCATTTTCTTTTGGTGATAAATCTGATAAACCTGCTGAAAAACCTGCATTTTCATTTGGATCAAATACTGATAAACCAGCTGAATCAACAAAACCAACTTTTTTATTTGGATCAAATAAACCTGCAAATCCAATTGAATCAAGTGATAAATCATCAGATAAACCATCAGATAAACCATTATTCTCATTTGGTGATAAATCAGAATCATCAAAACCATTTTCATTCGGATCAACCGAATCATCAAAACCAGAATCATCAGAACCAAGTGCATTTTCATTTAACAAACCATCTGAAACTAAATCTGATGAACCTACCAAGCCTGTTTTTGCATTTGGATCAAGTAATAATTCTACTAAACCTGCTTTTTCATTTGGATCAAATGATAAATCTGATAAACCATTTGCATTCGGTAGTGGTAATACTGATAAATCAGAATCAACTGAATCGACAAAACCAGCGTTTTCATTCGGATCAACTACTGACAAACCAGCATTTTCATTTGGATCAGCGTCAACCTTTTCATTTTCCAAACCAAGTGAGTCTCAACAAAAACAATCAACACAATCAACCGAATCAGATAAGAAGGAAGAAGAAGATAAATTAGTTGAAGAAGAAGTAGAAGGAAATTTTAAACCAATTGTAAAATTAAATCCAATTGAAACAAATAATGAAAATAATGAAATTTTAAAATATTCAAAAAGAACAAAATTAATGTTATTTAATAAATCTTCAAATCCACCTTATACATCAAAAGGAATAGGAGAATTAAAAATTTTAAGTAATAATGATACTGGGAAATCTAGAGTGCTTGTGATTGCTGATGGTGGATTAAGAACAATTTTCAATCAATTAATTAGTAAGGATTTTAATTATGATTTAATTGGTGATGGATTAGTTAGATTCCCAGTGGTTAATAGTGATAAAGTTTTAGAAACTTTTGTTTTTAAAGTTAAAACAAAGAGTGATGGTGAAGAATTATTACGTAAGTTGAATGAGTTTAAATAGACGGTCCCGACTCTCCTACTCTCTTCTACACTCTGCCTCTTGTCTCTAGATCTCTGAATCTCTATGCTATGCCTCTATTCCTAGATCTCTTAATCTATACACCTATTCCTAAATCTCTTAATCTGTAGACCTATACGCTTATACTGTGCCCTATATCCCAGTGTTAGGATCACAGTGTTAAGATCCCAGGGTAAGCTCCCAGGGTTACGGTCTATATGGTGTACACTGGCAACCCTTGGTTACCCTGATGAGTCAAACCATCACCAAAAATTGAAACTACAATTTTAGTGCGAAAGTGACATGAAAAATTTCTAGAAAAGTCAATGATTAAAACGATATTTAAAACATCTATTAGATTCCCATTTCAACATCACATCGCCACACCGGTACATCCTACCACCACTACTAGATTGTTTCATGCAAGTAAAAAATTATTTATTGATTTTGACCCTTATAAAGTATTAGGTGTTTCCAAAACAGCTGATCAAAAATCAATTAAAAAAGCTTACTATGATTTAGTTAAAAAGAATCATCCTGACGTTAATAAAGAAGAAGGAGCAGAGAAAAAATTTCATAAAATTCAAGAAAGTTATGAATTATTAAGTGATAAAGATAAACGTGCAGAATATGATACTTTTGGTACAACTGGTGGTCAAGGACAAAATCCTTTTGGTGGTCAAGGTGGTCAAAACCCCTTTGGTGGTGGTGGTGGTGCTGGTAATCCTTTCGGTGGTATGGGATTTGATTTTGAAGATTTGTTTAGTCAAGCATTTAATCAAGGACGTGGTGGCGCTGGTGGTAGAGGTGGTGCTGGAGGAAGAGGGTTTGTACAAGAACATGTTGGAGATGATATTGAAATTTTGAAGAATATAAGTTTTAAAGAAAGTATATTTGGAAAAAAATTAAAAATCAATTATAAAGCCGTTGATACTTGTGGTTCCTGTAAAGGAAGTGGATTGAAAACCGGTAAAAAGAAAAACACATGTCCTACATGTCATGGATCAGGACATTCAACTCATTCAATTGGAGGATTCCATATGTCTTCAACTTGTTCAACTTGTGGTGGATCTGGTGTAAGTATAAATAAACTGGATGAATGTAATACTTGTCATGGACATGGAGTTGAAGAAATTCCAAAAAGTACTGAAATTGATATTCCACCAGGTTTAAAAGATGGTACAAGATTAAGAATACCACAAATGGGTGATTCCCCAATTATTACTAAAGATTCATATAATATTTTAACCAAGGGAGATTTAATAATTAGATTGAATGTTAATAATGATCCAATTTTCAGTAGATCAGGTAATAAAATTATAATTAATCATGATATTTTAATGACTACTGCATCATTAGGTGGAGAAATTATAGTTCCTACAATAGATGGAGAAAAAATTAAAATTAAAGTTAGATCAGGTACTCAAAATGGTGTGAAATTAGTTATTCCAAATAAAGGGGTCCCATTGGGTAGGAACTTAAAAAATAGAGATGATATGGAAGTTATTTTAAATGTTAAAATGATTAAACCAGAATCTCCAATTCAAAAAGCATTATTAGAAGCTTTGGCGGATACCGTAAAAGATAATAATGCTAATAGATCAAACGATAAAGAAAACAATAATAATAACAATAATGATGATGATAAGAATGGTGGTGACAAGAGTGATGGTGATAAGAGTGATGGTGATAAGAGTGGATATGGTGAAGGTGATGTTCACCCAACAACTTTAAAAAAAATTGGTGATATGTTATCAAAATTTTTGAAAAAACTGTAATTAGTGTAGATAGTGTATATATTTATTTCTGTAACCTTTTCTCCATCTTTTCTCTATCACTAAACTCTTTCTTCCTTTATACGTCAGTTATTGTCTTTTCTATGTCTCTAATCTGTTGATCTATCTTTTATTATCTTCTGTATCTCTAATCTGTTAATTCAGCTTCATTTATGTTTTAAAACTCAACGTACATTCCTAAAATCAACATTTCTCGCTACTTATATCAGATACAATATCTCAAATCAATATCATCCACAAACAAACAAATATTCTAATTCCTTCAAAATCTTAATTCTCCTAATCTTACCAGTATAACCTTCTCACAACAGAAATACTTAAAAGTTCAACTAGTTCAACTAGTTCAATAGAGTATAACATTAATTGAATAAATCGATATATAAGGGAAAATCAGTCATTAAAACAAGTTCATTCTAGCTCATAGGACTTTCACATGGGCCCAATAATCAGTTGTAGAGTTCACTAGTAATTCCACTAACAGTTTTACAAATATGTTTCACAAAATTGTTTGACTTAGTAGTTCCACTAGATTAATGTCTCAACTAATATAACAATCTCCTATATAATGTAAAATTACCTAATTATGAAAAGACTCTCCTATACCACAAACCTTCGGATAAATTAACCTTTTAAACCAGGTTATCTTCCCCCTTTGCAAAATTTGGAAATTTGCAATTCTTATCTTCTCCTCATTTAAACGATGCTCTTTAGTTACTCTGACTCCCCTCCCCAACAGATGGTAAACATCTGCCCCTCCTTTTAAAATCAACAACTTTGCAACACTTGAAATTAGTTTTACTATTAGTTGCTGATGGCGACTGGTACTGGTAGTGACAATTCATAGTATGTAGGTATAAGACATGGTAATGTCTCAATCACCGTAACGGTAATGATGATTAGTGATTGGGTACAGTAACCCAAATTTTTCAACACAATGTGAATTTTTCTTCTGCCGCATCTCGCATCTCATCTCATCTCAGACGCGTTAAAAATGATTCAGAGTCCTAGAGTGTAGAGACCTAGAGTGTAGAGAAGTTACCTATGGGCCATTAATTTGTTTTGCATTACCTATGAATATTTCACATTAAATCTATATAATTTTTTTCTCTTCCTTAATCTTTATGATCATAGTCATTGAAATATTAGAATTTAACATCCCAATTATCTAATTTCATTGTACCATTTTCTTGAAAATTTAAATGCATTTTAAAAACATCTTTTAAAATATGTGGTTCATGTAACATTTTTTTCTTTTTCATTTCAAATGTAGCTCTATCAAAATAATCCATTAATTGATCTTTATAATCTGGATGAGAACATTTTTTAACTATTTCAATTGCTCTTTCCTTTGGTGATAATCCTCTTAAATCTGCTAAACCTTGTTCAGTTACAATTATATCTAAATCATGTTCAGTTTGATCAATATGAGTTGACATTGGTACAATACATGAAACACCAGTTGGATCAATTTTTGATGGTCTTGCAGATGGAGTATGCATAATTGATAATTTTGCATTTCTTAAAAAATCTCCTGATCCTCCTAATCCATTTAACATTCTTGATCCCATAACATTAGTTGAATTGGCATGACCATAAATATCAACTTCAACAGGAGTATTCATTGCAATTACACCTAATCTTCTAATGATTTCTGGACTATTGGAAGTAACTTGAGATCTTAAACATAATTTTTTAGAAAATTCATCCCAATTACTATAAAATCTTTCAAAACCTTCTTCAGTTAATCTAATTGATGTTGCAGTAGCATAATCTAATGAACCAGAAGCGAAAAAATCTAAAAATGAATCTTGTAAAACTTCTGTCCAAACTGTTAAATTTTTAAAATTTGATGATGCTAAACCTTCAACAACAGCATTGGCAATATTACCTATACCACTTTGTAAAGGATGTAAATTTGAAGGTAATCTACCTAATTTAACTTCATGTTCAAAAAATTCAATTAAATGATTACCAATTTGTTGTGACATTGCATCTGATGGAGTATTTGGTGGAACTTTATCAAATTCAGTAGTTTCAACTATAGCTACAACTTTTGAAGGATCTATTGGAATTGAATTTAATCCAACTTTATAATTTGCAGATGTATGAGGTAATGGTTGTCTAAATGGAGGATTTACTGGTAAATCAATATCATGTAAACCTTCAAAAGATGGAGTTTTGGTATTAACTTCAATTATAATATTATTTGAAACTGATAACATTTCCGGTGATGCACCAACAGCAGGACCAGGAACAATTGAACCATCTTCTTTAATTGCAGTAGCTTCAATAATTGTAAAATCTAAATTTGAATCACCTTGTTTAGTTAATTTATCTTTGGTATAAAATCCATAAGTTAAATCTTGAGGGAACATTGATAAATGTTTATCAAAAAATTGAGTTCTACCATCATTAATAGCAGCAGCAATTGGTTTACCAACTTGATGAGGAGATCTTCTTAAAATCATTGAATTTTCAGCCCATCTACTTTCTTCAGGACCAGCACTAGCACCAACAAATAAATTAAAACCTAATTTCCCTTGTAAATTATTTTTTTCAACATGATTAACTAAAGCAGTTGGAATTGCTTTTGGAGCACCAACCCCAGTAAAACCTGACCATCCTAAATATTGACCATGTTTAAAAAGGGGGATACATTCTTCAGCAGTTTTAAGTTTTTTAAGATATGGAGCATATCTAACTCTTTGTTTTAACATTGCACTCATCTTTACCCTTATACCTTGTTATACCTTAATACTAGTTACTGTACTAAACAATACTAAAATCAACTATGAAATAACTATAAAATATGTGAAATAACTATGAAATAACGGTGAAATCAAAATATTGAAAATTTGGGAACCGCCAGGGATTTAAATAATTTTGGGTTCTCTGTGGTTGGAATCTTAGGCATGCACTATGCAGTACTGAAAAAGAAACGTTAATTTGAATTTCAAACCCAACACAATTACCAACTTAATCCACGTTATTCTAGTGATAATGCCCCTGGGGGGTAACAAGCAGTATACAATGCTATAGACTAACTATGGACTAACTAAAATAACTAATTAATAACAGGGCAAACCAATTTGTGGTTGTTTTTGAAATTGCCCGAATCACTACCAAAAAAAAATAATAGTAGCAGGTCGTGTCACGCCGCTTTTGTCAATCGCACCTCGTCCTGGTTTGGAGGGTGTACGCTGTTGCGGTGTGTCGCTGCGACATCTGTGTCGGCAGCGTTCGAGTGGCACCCTTTGTTATTGGGAAGGGAGGGGAAGATAAAAAAATTGGAGTAAAAAGAGATCTTGAAAATGGCTGCAAAAAAAAAACTAAACTGGTATATAAGTAACCACAAATGACACAAATTTTATTAATACTGCAAAAACAAGATGTTTTGTAAACTTGACGTTAAACATTTTATAACTTTCCAATTCGCCACTGAGAATAATCCAATTTGGTTAAGAGAGTTGGGCAATTGAGGAATAGGAGGATTTTTATCGTCCAATTAAATACTGAACGGTTATTCGGGACTCAACTAAAGTCATTTTTAAAGTTAAGTCATTTTTAAGTTATGTTTATTTTAACGAATTAAATCTTTGGTAATGGAGTTTAGCATCTGGGGATAGTATTTGTGGGGTGATTATTCTCTTACAGTGCTAAGATTCTTATACACATTCTAATACTCATTCTCATTCTTATACTCTTATACTCATTCTTATTCACTCTTACTCAGTATGAAGTAGTATTCTACTATTGAAGTATTCTACTATTGAAGTCTTCTACTATTGAAGTCTTCTACTATTGAAGTCTTCTACTATTGAAGTCTTCGACTATTGAAGTCTTCTATTGAAGTCTCTGTTTAAATTTACTTAATTTTGGTTTCTCTACTTCATATTCTTTATTTTCATTCAATTTATCCTTTAATTTAAAATATTCTCTTTTAACTTGATCATCTAAATTATCTTCAATGGTAAAATCTGTTACAATTGATTCTTTCTCAATTATATCAGTCATGATTTTATCTTCATCACCATTATCTTTACTATCTCCTTTACTTTCATCTTTACTATCTTCTTTATGTTCTTCTTTCTCTTCTTTATGTTCTTCTTCATGATCATGAAGTTCATATGAATCAATATCAATTTTTTCACTCTCTCGTTTATAATTTTCAATATCTTTAATATCATTAATTATTGGTCCTTCAATAACTAAATTTTCTTGATTATATTGTTTCATCATTTCAAATAATTCTTCATTTATATAGTTTGATTCTATATCATTATCTCTTTCAACTATATTATTATCGGGGTGTTCAACTATGTCATTAACAGGATGTTCAACTATGTCATCAACAGGATGTTCAACTATGTCATTAACAGGATTCTCAACTACATCATTAGCCAGTCTTTCAACAATATCATTTACTGCGTTTTCTATTATATCACTTATTGGGTTTTCTCTTATTGGGTTCTCTATTATATCACTTACTGGGTTTTCTGTTATTGGATTTTCTACTATATCACTCACCGAATTCTCACTTAACCTTTGTCTAAACTTTGATTTTTTAGACTCTCTATCATTATTAAATTTATCAACTTCCAAAATTTGTTTAAATCTTGATTTTCTTGATTCAGTTTTTGGAGTTTCAATTCTTTCAATTTCAAATATATCAAGTTCATTAGCAAATTTAACTCTTTTGGCTTTTCCTTTCCCTTGTTTACTTTCTTTCTCTTGAACTTCTTCCTTTGGTTGTTTCTCTTTTCTTAAATTATTGATTTGATTCCATAACATATTATTCATTTTATTATCTCTGAAAAACATCTCATCCCCGTTACCTTCCTCATCTTCATCATCTTCTTCATATTCTTCTTCTTCATATAATTCATCATCATAAGATTCATTTTCTAAATCGTCGTATTCTTCTAAATCATTAGCAATTAATTCTAGTTCAAGTAAATCATTTCTTTCGATCATAATATGATCCTGTAATGATTTCATATCTTCACCTTGATCCCATTTCCCATCATCTTCGTCGTCTCCCTCTTCTTCCCCATTTTCTTTCCCATTCCCTTCTTCTTGTTCTTTGGCTCTTGATTCTTGTAATTCTATAGCTAATTCTTTTAACCTATTCTTATCATCGTTATTGATTTTTAAATTATCAATTTTGGAAAGAATATCGTTATTTACATTTAAATCACTTAACATTTCTTTAAATTCATCTCCTTCTTGGTCTCCTTCTTGGTCTCCTTTTTGGTCTCCTTTTTGGTCTCCTTTTTGGTCTCCTTTTTGGTCTCCTTTTTGGTCTCCTTCTATGATCTCTGGTTTAACTTCTTCAATATTTGCTTCTTTAATATTTGCTTCTTCACTGTTTACCTTTTTAAGTTCCTCCTTTTTAACCTGTTTGAAATCTTTCATATCTTTCATTTCATCATTGATTTTTATTCCTACAATATCATCATCTTCATTTAATTCTTCAATGATATCCATAAATGGTAATCCTTCTTCATTAACTTTACCATCATCATCTCCCGCATTTTCTCTTTCTCTTATTGCTTGATCTTGTAAATCACCTAATTCAAATTGACTGATCATTTCATTTGCACCATTAACTCGATTATCCAAATCACTAATTATATTCTTTATATTACTAATTCTTCTATTGAAAAAATTACTACCTTCCAATTCATTCATATTAACGAAATATCCATCACCAATTAAGATTAAATTATCGTGCTTTTGAAGTTTTGCTGAAAGTTGATTATATGAATCTACTTGTGAAATTAGTTGATTTTTCCTATACTTTAAATTTTCTATTCCTTGCCTTATTTCATCCATCTTTAATCCTTTTCCCTTTGTTGTTCTTGTTGTTCTTGTTATTCCTCTTCTTCTGCTCTATCTCTTCTCTTCTTACAAACTCGCATTTTTTTTTGTGATCTCAAACACGTTAGTGGAATCAGTGAAAAGAATAGCAGATAGAAGAGAGAAATAACAATGTCACCAACACAATTAAGTATTAAAGTCAATGCCTTGAAAAGACTCATCAAGGAACAAGAATTATACACGCAAGAAGTAAAAGATCAATCGGATTATGTTGAATCTTTAAAAAAAAATAATAGTGATGAATATGAATTGAAAAAACAAATTGAAGTTTTAGATGAAAGTAAAAAAATGATCCCTGAAGTATCTAAAAAAATTGATGTTATGAAACTGAGCTTAAAGGATTATTTAGAAAGTTATAACGGTGATGAAGATTTAAGTATTGCAAAAAGTTTAATCAATTAATCAATTATTAATTGCATTAAGTGAATTAATAAGTGAATTAATAAGTGAATTAATACACTGTTAATTAGTTAATTATCAACATATTAATTAAAAGTAAATAAAGTAGAATAATGTTCATAGAATCATATATATTTAACATGCTACAAATGTATCAGTTCCTTAAGGCTCTAGTTTGGAGTTAAAATCTTGTAACTCTCTTTCATACTTCTCCTCTTCTGTTTCTTCCACTCCTTCGAACCCTTTCCTTAAATTTTCATCATCTTTTCTTTCCTTTTCATCCCATACTTCTTTCATATCAATCCATCTTTCTTGAATATCGATTTCTTCAACTTCACCATTTCTAGTTGCTTCTAACCAAATATTATCCCCACCTAATTCTTTACCATGATAACCTATTGCATTATCAATAACTCGTAGTAAATCGATCATGGACCGTTTATTTTCAATCAGTAACACTTGAAACGAAACTAAATTAAAATCTTCAATTATGTTACTTAAAGTTTCAGACAATTTTAAAAATTTTTTACTTAATGGAGAATTTGATTCTTTTTGTAAAGAAGGTTTTAAAAATTTTAAATCTTGAACTTCAGTATAAAAAGTTAAAGGTAACGGTAATGGACCATAAGATTTTAATTTATCAATTTTAGAAATTACATTCACTTGAGGTAAATTTAATTGTAACATTGATCTTAAAGTTAATATTAATATTGAAATATATTGTGAAGGTGAAGTTAAATAAATAGAATCAATCAACAGTACCACAATTAATCTTAAATCTTGATCTTTAATTAATTTTTGGAATATTTTAAATAATGAATTATCATGAGTAAATAATTCAACTTGTCCAGGACAATCAAAAATTAAATATGTACTATCACCACCTTCAAAATCATTTTTCAATTTCCTTATCTCTTCAATGAAATCATTAATTAATTCATGTTTTAAGTTCTCTATGGCAAACAATAACCCCCCGTTGGGGCCCAAATTAAATTCTTCCATTATTTCTTCAATGGTTATATAATCTCTAATGTCTAATGTTACAGGGTACGATAATTTATCATTTGCTGGATCAAGGTTTATGATACACAGTTTACGGCCAATAGCTGACAAAAATTGATGAAGACCATAGCAGTAAGTTGACTTTCCACTTCCTGGTGGGCCAATAACTATTTGTCCAAACATCCTGGACCTGAAAAGAACTTGAACTTGAAAAGTTGAAACTTGAAAAGTTGTATTAGTGATGAGGTTATCTTCGCGATGTTTGATCTGAGAAGAGGACTGAATAGCACTGAATAGCACTGAGCTGAATGAGCTGAATAAGACTGTTGATAGGACTGTGAATAGTGAGTAGGGCTGAATAGCACTGTTGATAGGACTGCTAGTACAGTGTGCATACATTGCTAATGTGGTAATGGGTCAGCAAAGATCAGAGATATTGATTTCAAGTTTTATAAATTCTAAGTCTTTAAATCTACGTAGTAGTAATATACTTGTATCTTTATGTCAATTAGTTCACTGCAAGAAAAGTCAACAAGCCCCTTATAATTATCTAAAATCAGTGATTTAAAATTGCACCCGGTTGTCATTAGTTGTTGCTGGAATCGAAGGTATAAATCAGGAGTAATTCCGATTGATAAATTGGCCAAATTTCATTTGATGGTGTATCACGTCTCACATAGGTAACCATTCCCATTGGCTGGTTTGGAAACTGTTTCAATTGGACTTGGTTTTCTATCATCGTCATCAATATTCGATAGCTGATTCCTTACCACTAGTTAACTCTCTTCTTTTTGTGAAACTTCACTTATTTTGCACCCAATCCTCAAACTCTGTAAAAACCACCAAATTCACCAGAGAAAAAAGGGGAACAGCCAAAATGGAAAATCGAAAATGGACAAGCATATAGCAGTTAAAGACTCTACATTACAACCCTATCCACGGTATAAAGCCATTAATAACCCAAATTCTCTATTGCTTAGTGTGACACCACTTACCTAATTCTCACATCAATTGCAACACCCGTGCACCCACAATGAGTGGAAGCCAAATTTGAAGAATTCGCGGGAGGCAAAATTAAATCCAACAGTGGAAGAAAGACACAAAGTTGGATTAGATTGAAAGGGAATTGTTGAAGATGTCATCAAATGAATCAATTTTCTTAAACAAAACGGTAACCGTGTCCCCATTGGTGTTGTTGTCGGTTGTGGATCATTATAATCGAGTTGCCAAAGATAGTAAAAAAAGAGTTGTTGGAGTCATATTAGGTAGTGAAATTGAAGAAGAAAATATAATTAAAATTACTAATAGTTATGCTATACCTTTTGAAGAAGATGAAAAAAATAGTGAAGTTTGGTTTTTAGATCATAATTTTATTGAACTGATGGGAGAAATGTATAAAAAAATTAATGCTAAAGAGAAATTAATTGGATGGTATCATTCAGGACCTAAATTAAAATCATCAGATTTAAAAATAAATGAAATTTTTAAAAAATATAATAATAATCCATTATTATTAATTGTTGATATTGATTCTAATAAAATCGGTATACCAACTGATGCATATTTTTCAGTAGATGATATTAAAAATGATGGGACAGCAGCTGAAAGAACATTTATTCATGTACCTTCAATTATTGAAGCTGAAGAAGCTGAAGAAATTGGGGTTGAACATTTATTAAGAGATATTAGAGATCAAGCTGCTGGTTCATTATCAATTAAAGTTAGTCAAACTTATCAATCCTTATTAGGATTACATCAAAAATTAAGAGAAATTTCTACTTATTTAGAAAAAGTTTATAATAAAAATTTACCAATTAATCATACAATTTTAAATAAATTACAAAATGTTTTCAATTTATTACCAAATTTAAATCAAGAAATTGAAAATAATACTAATGATAATGGTGATGGTGAAGGTAATGGTGAAGTTAAAAAATCTGTTGTTGGAGCTGATAGTAATCCATTAGCCAAAGCTTTTACAATAAAGACAAATGATGAATTAATGATGGTTTATATAAGTACTTTAGTAAGATCAATTATTTCATTCCATGATTTAATTGAAAATAAATTAGAAAATAAGAAATTAAATGAAAAAGAGAATTAGACAAGAGTGGAAGTAACTAAGGGATTCCAATTCCTAAAAGAAGTCCCAGAAAGACTAATGAATGTTTAATTAGAAGAACTTCTAATACATGGTAAACAAGAGGTGGATAGTAAATACATAGCATAAACCAATTACCTTTAATTCTCATTAAACTCTTGCTCGTTAGTTTCCATTATGTGATTAGTTTAATAAATCAATAGGGTCCTAAGCCTAGACATATTTACAAGAAATTCCGCTTTCTAATACAAATTCCAAGTCAATGACAATCCTTAGTACAAGTGAATTGAAAGTACAAGTGGAAAGTACAAGAATCAGCTAAAGAATTTAATGAATTTAATGATTTACAATGTTATTTTTGTGTTTACAGTGTTGCAAATGAGATGATTGAGATGATTCAAAGTCAATGAACAGTGAATTAAATACAATACGATTGTAGTTAAATTAACCTTTTATTGCAATATACTGTATAATATGGTGGTTAAGTTAACAATCTCTAATATTAATATGTTAAAATAACGTTGTGCCTTTGTTATTTAAACCACATGGTTTAATTAACTTTCCATTTTTGTCGTACTCAATTCAGTACTTTACAATCAAGTTCGCTATAATTAACTTCCCTACAATTAATTGTCTTTTGTTATGTAAGTAATAAAATAATAAAGACTGCAAACCGTTTTTTCGGTTAGAAATCATGTAATTGTTATTATTAAACGATGTTTTTGATGGTTAATTTTAGGAATGATTGGAATCACCGAGAGACAGACTCAGACATTAGAGATATTTTGATATATTTTCTAACGGGGTTATTGAAACCAAGAAAACTTTTTTTTTTATAACTTAAGGGTTCTAAGTTAATTAATCCGTAGTATCACGGTTCAGTCAATAATCTTTCAATCCCACTCCTCTTTGTTTACTCTCTCCTCTCTTATGTTCGAGGATTTCCTCATGAAAAATTTCAATTATGTCCCAAAGTCCATTTAAGGCCACAAGACCATAAATTTGGCTGTTGAAAGGGCTTTGTCAAAAACTATCGATTAAACAATTTGTAATATTTTCTAATAATTCCTAATAATTCCTAATAATTCCTAATGATTTCCTAATATCTTTAAAATTCCATTGAAATGGTTAGATTAAACCACATGGGTTTAAGTGTATGTGGATTTGATAGGTTTTTTTTGCCAGCCTTGAGCCCCCCTTGGATTATGCATGAACGAGACATTTCTATCACAAGACCCGTAGTTATCAACCAATTAATACACAAATGGTATGGAATACTGGGTAGTGCTGGTATCTAGAGTGGTTGGTGGTTGGTGGTTGGTGGTTGAAGGCAGTTGCGGGGGCAGTTGCGGTGGTACTGGTGGTATGGCAGTGGATGCCAATTTACTAATACTCTATAAACGTTGTGATGAAAGAAGTGAAACAGTGTTCAGGAACAAAGGATTTTCTATGGTGATCAAAAATGTCAAACTATCATTTGGCGTATGTCAATTCCAATTAGGGCTGAAAATGTCAAATGTCAAAAAATGTCAAATGTCAAAGAGAAATGTCAACCATTTGTAACTTCCTCTAAAAGGTGAATTTTATGTATTTTTTTAAGCTTTTCCACGTGGAGAAGTTTAGTTGATTTTTTTTAGGAATCAGTAACCCTCTTTATTAACAATAAGGGAAATTGTAAAGTATAAATTACAATAGAAATCATGATCCTTTTTTTTTCAGTCAAAAGAGTTTTTCCAGACAAATAGTTAGTGACAAATAGATAGTGACAATATGGACAAAACTCATGATATAGTTACTAAAACTATTGAAAATCCTGGTAAAAAATTTGTTTATAAAGCAGATGAAAGAAAATTAAGATTAAATAATAAATCATGGAAAGATATTTTAATTATCCTTGCATCAGGCTTTGCTTTAATTTCTGATGGTTATCAAAATAATGTTTTAACTATGGTTAATCAAATTTTAACTTATCAATTCCCCAAAGATTATACTGCATCGATGAAAACTAATGTTTCAAATGCTGCTTTAATTACTACTATTTTTGGTCAAGTTGTTATTGGTGTTGCAGCTGATTATATTGGTAGAAAAAATTGTATTATTATCGCAACTGTATTTTTAGTTCTTGGTACTATTCTTTGTGCCGCATCTCATGGTAGTAGTAATAATGCTTTATTATGGATGTTAATTTGTTCAAGAGGTGTTACAGGTTTTGGTATTGGAGCAGAATATCCAAGTTGTTCTGTTTCTGCTAATGAAGCTGCTAATAATGTTAAAAGAAGAGGTGGTACTTTTGTTCTTGTTACTAATTTACCACTTTCATTAGGTGGTCCATTTGCTTTAATTATTTTCTTAATTGTTTATCAAATTACTCATAAATATGATGCACTTTGGAGAACTTTATTTGCAATTGGTGCATTTTGGCCATTATCAGTTTTCTATTTTAGAATGAAAATGGCAACTTCAGATTTATATAAAAAATCTGCTATTAAAAGAAATGTTCCTTATTGGTTAGCAATTAAATATTATTGGCCAAGATTAATTGGTACTTGTGTTACTTGGTTTTTATATGATTTTGTTACTTTCCCTAATGGTATTTTTTCTGCAGGTATTATTTCAAATGTCTTGAAAGGTGATGATGCTAAAAATTTACAAAAAATTGCTGAATGGACTTTATTATTAGCTATCTTATCAATTCCTGGTTGTCTTATTGGTGCTTGGTTATGTGATAGAATTGGTAGAAAATATACTTTAATGACTGGATTTGCAGGTTATATTGTTTTCGGTTTAATTGTTGGTTGTGGTTATGATAAAATTAAAAATATTACTGCTTTATTTATTATCTTTTATGGTTTAATGCAACTGTCTGGTAATTTAGGTCCAGGTGATATGTTAGGTTTAATTTCTTCTGAAAGTTATGCTACTCCAATTAGAGGTACTTTTTATGGATTTTCTGCTGCCATTGGTAAAGTTGGTGCAGTTGTTGGTACTAAAACTTTTACACCAATTCAAAATAATTTAGGTAAAAAATGGACTTTTATAATTGCTGCTATTTGTGGTTTAGTTGGTGTTATCGTTGCTTTCTTCTTTGTTCCTCATTTAAACGATGATGATTTATTAGAAGAAGATATTAAATTTAAAAATTATTTACTTGAAAATGGTTGGACTGGTACTTTTGGTAATGGTGAAGAGGTTGATTTAGATTTAGCCAGTGAAGAAGATGATGGAAGTATTGATAAATTTGATACTGATGAAGATGTTAGAAAAGTCGATGTTTAATAGAGTTAATAATAATTGTGCCAATTCCTATTCATCTTTCTCTAATTTACTTCTTCTTTTTCTTTTCCTTTCACTTGTCTTTGTATTCTTCTTTTAATATATATCTTGATATCACGTGACTATTCACGTGACATTTTGAAAAAATCCAAATTCTTTTAAATTTGGTTAATCAAACAATGTTATTAGTTGATAGGCTTGAATAACAAGATTCCACCAAACTCATTACTCTTTATCTCTTCATGGTTCCCCTGTAACACCCACCCCCGTCTTTAAACCTCCTGAGACAGATGTTCTCAAAATCTCAATTTTTTTTTCCAAAGAGATCAACTGTTTGGGCCAAAAAGTCTACGTTGTTTGAATAATTTATAAATAGTGTTTAAAGATGTCAAAACAACTAATTACCAAATTCAATAATATTTCGAATTTCAATTTTTTCTTCCATAATACCAAAAAAAACCTATTAATTAATCAAAATTTTTTAAGTAATCAAAATTTAACTAGAAATTTTTTTAATTCAATTAATATCCAATCACCTCAAGATGATTTAAAATTATCAAAAGTAGCTGGAAAATTAATTAATTGTCAAGAACCTGAAGCTATGAGTGGCGTGCCCTTTAAAGTGACTCCTAGAAGTAATAGTACCAGTAATAATAATAATAATATAGGTGGTAATAACAAGAATACTGATGCTATACAGCAAAGTAATTTACAAAGTTTAAGAGAATTAATAAGACCATATTATAAATTAACTAAGCCAAATTTAACTGTATTAGTTACATTAAGTTCAATTTGTTCATATGCATTATCACCATGTTCAGTATCATTATCAGAATTAATTTTTTTAAGTGTTGGAACAGCATTATGTTCAGGATCTGCTAATGCAATTAATATGGGTAGAGAACCAGAATTTGATAAAAAAATGGTTAGAACAAGTAATCGACCAGTGGTAATTGGGAAAGTTAGTGCCATTAATGCTTATAAATTCGCTACTATAACTGGTATAATTGGTTGTACAATGTTATATTTTGGAGTTAATCCGATTGTAAGTTTATTAGGATTTTTAAATATAATTTTATATGCATGGATTTATACATCATTGAAAAGAATTTCAATTATAAATACTTGGGTTGGTGCAATCGTTGGTGCTATCCCTCCATTAATGGGTTGGGCTGCATCATCATCATTATTACATCCTGGAGCTTGGTGTTTAGCTGGTTTACTTTACGCTTGGCAATTCCCTCATTTTAATGCATTATCACATAATATTGCTAAACAATATAAAGATGCAGGTTATGTTATGACAGCTGCTGAAAATCCAAAATTAAATGCAAGAGTTGCTTTACGTTATTCAATTTTAATGTTCCCGTTATGTTTTGGTTTAAGTTATTTTAATATTACTGATTGGTATTTCCAATTTGAATCATGTTTATTGAATGGTTGGATGACTTTTTTAGCATTTAAATTTTGGAAACAACAAAAAATTAATTATTCAAATCCTAATATAATTCCTAGTGTTGAAAATTTAAATTTATCAAATTCAATTGCCAGAAAATTATTTTGGGCTTCAGTTTGGCAATTACCTGGAGTTTTAATTTTTGCAATGTTACATAAAAAAAATCAATGGGATAGATTATTTTATTATTTAGGTATAAATGATAATTATAATAATAAAAATACTTCCAAAAAATTTAATTATGCTTAAGAAACACACCTGTACGATTAATTTATGATTATGATAATAATGTATATATAGAAAGAAAGATTGGGAATATTTTGTAAATAGTAGGTATATTTTTTTTTTTACATAGATAGATAGTTACATATATATATTCAAACAATAACAGTAATGTTCCCTTTTTTTCTTTTTTTTTTCTATTCAAGATTGTACCCTAATTGCCAGCATCCGCTGTGTCTACAGCTTGAAGATATTCATAAAAGAATGCAACTAATTGTAAATGACTCTTGTATGGAATAAATTCATCAACGCTATGAGCATTATGCATTGGATCGGCATCGTAAGCTGGTGTATATCTGAAAACACTTGTGGTTAAATTATGATAATATCTAGTATCAGTATTAGCAGGCATTAAAAGTGGTGACATAATAGTTGGATATTGAATTTCTTCTTTAGTTAATACTAAATCTTCAATTAAATGTCTTGAAACTCCAGCTAAATATTCCCAAATTTTACCAGTTGTTGGAGCAACAGGTGCAGGTTCTAAAATTCCTGGATTTTTAACAACTTCAAAACTACCAACAGTATCTTCTTCATCGATAATTGATTCACCATCTAATTTAACTGATAAATTATGTTTCTTTGCGACAGTTTTAACATGATAAATAAATCTATCAACGGTTTCTTTAACTGATGAATCAACTGAAATTCTATGATTAACAGTAATCTCAGTTACTTCAGGTAATGCGTTTTCTTTTTCACCACCTCTAATAATATCAACAGCTTGAGAAGTTGTAATAAAATAACGTAACATAGTATTATTAAGACTTAAAATAAATTTAATTACTTCTAAATTTGCAACTTTATCATAACCAGCTTCAAAAATTGATTTAACTAGATTTGGTGGGAATTTTTCACTACCGTGTTTCGCTAAACATTGTAAAAATTCTAAAGTTGGATTTTTAGCTGTTAATGAAGGTTTAAATGGATTTTCTTCTAATAAATAAACTAATTCAGAAACAATACCAATTGATGTATGATCTGGAGGTAATGAAGAATGACCACCTTTAGTTTTTAATTTTGCATTAATTGTAATATAACCCTTTTCAGTAATTGAAGGACCAGCAACAATTAAACCAGTGTTTGGTTCTTTTGAAATATTTGTACCTTCATCAAGAATAGAATAAATTGAATTTGGACCAAATCTTGATTGTAAATATTTTGAAATTTCTTGTGCACCTTTCATACCACTAACTTCTTCATCAAAACCAAAAGCACCAATCATACCTCTTGATGGTTTATAATTTTGTTTTAATAATAATTCAAAGGTTTCTAAAATCGCAATTAAAACATTTTTACAATCTGATGAACCTCTACCATAAAGATATTCACCATCAAAATGACCTTCTAATGGTGGATAGCTCCAATCTGGTAAAGTAGCTTTTTGAATTGGTACCACATCTTGATGAGCAGTTAACATAACAGGTTTTAATGATTCATCAGAACCTTTCCAATAAATTACAATACCATAAGTATTAATTTTAACAATTTCTAAATTTTCAAAAACAATTGGGAAGGTTTTTTCAATATATTCATGGAATTTCTTAAATTTTAACCAATATTCTGGATCTTCATCAACAACTGGTGGTTTATCGAAAACTTGAGTATCAATTTGAACTGCTCCTGATAATTTTTTAACTGATTCTAACATAAATTTTTCATCATTTAAAATTTTCAAAACAGTTGAATTATCTTTATAAAAACTTGATGGTGCAACAATTGGATGAATTGGACAAATTGAATCATCTAATTGAACTTTATTAAATAATTGAATTGTTAAACTATCTTTGAAAGTATAAATTAACACCAGACCAATAGTGATTAACCCAATTAAAATTCTCATCATTGATGATGGTTTAACATCTTTTTCAATTAACCCTTTCATTTTAAAATCGTCTTTTTCTAAATATAATCACTTAAATTGTGAGTGGGGGGTATGAGATAGTTCTTATAGTTTTTTTTCTCTTGTTGCCCAAAATTGACTGAAACTAGAAAATGATTAACCTTTTTTTTGACTTCTCTTTGGCCTATACAATCGCTGCTGGTATTGCGCAATTAAGCTTTATCATAATCCCGCTTGAAGCCGCAAATCTACTATGGAATGGAAAAAAATAAAGCCGGTTACAAAAGATTTTTGGGGTAATATGGTACTAAATAAGAGGTATCTTAACCAATGATGATAATCAACGTTTATTCATAAGTTTATTAAGATACTAAACTATATAATTTTCATAAAATTTTAATTATGTCTGGTACTGATGGTATTATCTACAATAAGCAATAACCGCAATTTTTACGAGATAAGGAAAATAAACCTAGATTGTGGAAATTGACCACCAATCCAAAATAGAAAAATAATAAACTTAATATAAAGAATGTGTTAGTTATTAGTTCTCAGAAAAGGGTAAATTTAAATTGTACAAAAAGAGTCAAATGAAAAAAGGAAACAATAGGATGGAAATGTCCCACAAAAAGAAATGCATTAATTTATATTTCCACTGTAATTCTTTTAATTATCTAATGCAATCTAATCTAATCTACTTAAATCTTGATTTTTCTCTTAATTTTGGACCAATATATTTAAGTGAAAATGCAAAAATTGTAATACCAATAAATATAAATCCTAATAATGAACAACCCCACGCAACTGGGAAATCTTTTATTGCTAAATTATTATATAAAGAGTTACCATAAATTGGGAATGTGCCACCAATTAATGATCTAAATAATCCATTACCACCGAAAACCGATGCAATATATTTTGGGAAACACATTGCAAGATAATTTAAATTTGATTGTAATATATTAATTGATCCAATACCGAACAAGGAAGCAGCAATTAATGATACAATCCAATGAATGTTAGGATTAACTGACCAACCAAACATAAATAATGAAACAATTGTAAAGCAACAGCCAATAATTGAAGTATTTAAAAATGTTTCAGGTTTAACATCTTCACCTCTTAAAATTTTTTTTGTAAAAGTTGGATATAACACTGAAACATAAATTATCATACCAATTGCAACACCAATATTAATTGCATTATAAGCGGCTGATGTTGTAAAAATATTAAATTTATAAGTACCAGTATAAGCAATAGGGAATGCTTCAAACCAAAGGTATAATGTGCCATAAGCTAAACCTTGGAAAAGATCAAATGTTAGAACAACTGGTTCTAATAAAATAATTTCAAATGATCTCCAACTAATTTCATATAAAAGTTTATATAAAGATTTATGATTTAATTCATTTGGTGATTTAATATTCTTATTATTAGTAATTCTTCTTAATCTTTGAGCTTTCCATTTTAATAAAATATCTTCATTAGTTTCTGGTGACAAAGTTGTTAACATTAATGTAACAAATCCATTAGTTGCCATTAAAAACCAATAAATATTTCTCCAACTTTTAATTGCAAGAGCACTACCAATAATTGGTCCAATGCTTGGTCCACAAAAAGCTGCTAACCCCCAAAATGATAATGAAACTGGTATATAAGCTGGTTGAACAACATCTGAATAACTTGCAGCTCCAACAGATAAAGCAGGAGCAGCGAAAAGTCCTGAAATAAATCTTGAAATCGTTAAACCTGTTATATTATTTGATAATGCACAAGGTATTTGAAGTAATGAAAAAATTGTACCAGAAATTGTATATGTAATTGTTCTACCAAATTCTTCACTAATTGGACCAAAATACATTTGAGTAAAACCATAACCTAAAATATAAAATGCAAGTGGTAATGTTGTTAATGTATAATTAATATTAAATTCTTTCATTAAATCTTCTTGAGCAGGGGCAACAATTGGACCTCCCATATAAACAAATAATGTTAATATACTCATTTGAATTTGAATTATAAGTCTCCATGAAAACGGCCATTTAAGTGGTTGATTATGTTCATCATCTTCCCAATCTACAATAACTATAGATTCTTCCCCAGTATCTAAATATTTTTTAGGTATAACATAACCTTCTTTATCTTCTTCATGTTGACAATATTTATAATTTGATAATCTGTAAATTAATCTTCCTACTACACTATGTTTAAAAAAGTAACCAAGCATCTTTGGAAATTAAAAATAATTAATAAATCCTTATAAAATTTTAAAAACAAGAGATTCAGGGATTTATAAATACTTATATATTCTTTTATTTCATTAACTAAAAATAATTAATAAGTTTTACATTATTCATGAAATGATTACATATTAGTTTGATTTAGCCTTTCATTATATTTACAATAAGGAAATAAGAATTCTTGTTTACAGTGTTTCCCGGAAGAATACACCTCTATATAATGAATGTCGCCATCCTTAAGTTTCATTATCGATCCAACTCTAGTACGAATTTGGCCGTAAGATAGAAAAAATATCGCCAAGTTGTCTGTAGAATTTCGGACACCAGTTGATATGAATATCGTAGCTAGGGGATTTTAATTTCACTGCTACATGAATAGTAATAACGTAGAAAGATGACGCTTTTGTCCCTTAATAGGTAGGTTTTTTTGCATAGATTAATACTCTCTTAATGCATTATTAAATATAATCACAGTGGAAAACCCAATTCAAATGTCATCTTTCTGCTGATGCAACGATATTGTACCAGTTGGACCTACAAATTTCAAATCTGTCATGATACGAAATTTATTCAGTAGATAGTCCGATATTGAAAGGTTCATATATGCGACATTCATTTAATAGATCTTTCATCTAGGAAACACTGTATTCAGTGTCCAATTCGGTATACCACCGATCGGTCAATTACTGTAAATGAATTAGCGTTCGCTGATTATGCTAATTGGTAGCTGTCCAACGAAGACCTTTTTATCTCATTTGTGAGTCTAGAACGGCAAATTTCCTAAAGAAGTAATCGCGAGCGTAGATAAGTTTACTAAGACTTCGCTCTCTTCTCCTATTTGGAAAATAAGCGGCTCATGACAAATGTAAGAATTCTCAATATGGAAGAACAACGAATTTGTAGATGGGTACCTAAGTAGTTTTTTTTTTAACACTAGCCGAAAATTTTGTCCATAATACTACTTTTAATTTTATTGATATTACTAATTTAATTGTCTAAGCCAAGATTTAGGTATAAGACTGACAAATCTGATACCAACCAGTTGAACGTAATTAGAAGTTATGCACCAATTGTTGTTACTAGTTAGAATATACAAATATGTTTAACATCACTCGTTTGCAATAGACAATTTTAAATACATCAGCTGTAATTATTGTAAACTATAAATTGAACTATCTTCACGAAGTTGTTCTAAAAATATAAAAAACAGTATCAACTCAACTCAAAAATAGAATAATATTTCCATTTGCTTAAAACAGTAAGCTACAAGAGTGCAGACATCTAATCTTGTTGATATTTCTCAGTGCAAAATTTAATGCAACCATACATGTTGGTACTATCAAAAGACAGATGCGATGTATGTAATAGTGGAAATAGCCACAAATTAGGCGACTCTTATTTTTGTGAAGAAATACAAACCAGAAATAATCAAAATAAAACTCTATTCTAAAGTAAAGAAAGCATTAGTCGATAATTTAATGAACTATCTCTTGATTATTCTTTTTTTTTTTTTTGACTTGGAGGAGAGTTTTCCTACAAACCAAACGAGAAGAGACACTTTAGGGATTATTTTAAAGATGTTTAAAGATATACTCCAATGAAAATCAGTTCAAGCAAAAGTGTCTGAAATGAATTCAGCTGGGTGGTACTGTAATTCTTCTTGATAATTTTGTTTTAGTTAACATGAAATCTAAAAGACGTTTGTTTTCTTTTTTCGGTATCTACTAACATACATTTTGTGTTAAATAAAAAAAGTTAAGAGATGTAAATTCCTTCGAGTTCTTTAACAGAAATACCCATACCAACATTTCACATTTCTTCTGCAAATTTATACTAAACTTGAAAAAGGTATTTTGCATGAAAATCCAAGACTGAAAAACATATCTACTCTTAAAAAATCTGAGTATGTAAATAAATTAATGCAGTAAGCAATACTTTTCTTCAAACCTTAAAACTCACTTCTCTTAGTACCTAATCACTCAATATCACCCAGATTATATTTTACTACAACCTGCTAAATAAACTAACTGCTCCTAACTCTGTAATATCTAAAATCGTCACAAAAAATGGCCCATTAATAAACTGCAACTAGAATATCACATTCCTGTTAGACGGCTAAATATCAGTCCATCCAGTTCTTAGTTATCAAATATACAACGCTTATAACATGAACTCTAATATTACTAGTCTGAACTATGAATAATGATTCCAAATTATAAAAATATGTGAAAGAAATAGAAACCTGCCAGCAAATATGGAAGGATTCAACACAATAGAAGACATCAAATACGAAAGAACTTAAATTATAAACGATTATATAAACAGTAAATAAAATTATATCAAATAGAGTGTCAAACTAAGGATAAGTACTTATAATACTAAAAATTATCTTAACTCCCCATTTGTAAACATTACACAAAATTAAAAATTTCTAAAATCATCAGTTTAAAAGTTATAAAGCCCAAAATAACATAGATAGATTAATCATGCAGATTAAGATCTAATAGGACCAACTTAAACTTCAAATACGAGGTAAAAATAAAGTTAATGATAATTTTTTTAAAAATTTTAAACACCTCCAAAAGTCAATTTTCAAATATTTCGGAAATAAAAAAGTACCAAGAAAAAAAAACAAAAATTTAAATGTCTAAAAAAAAATTAAATCAAAAAAAGATGTGAGAAAGTAACCAAATATCAAATGTTGGCAAAAACAAAACTAAATCATGCAAATAAATACAGAAACAGAACTAGAGTAAACAGGCTAGTAAAATAAACAAATCAGTAAATATATATATTTAAAATCTAATGCTTTGAAAAGCTTTAAAACTAAAAAAGATAGGAATATTGATAAAAAATTATGAATCCTTCCAACTTCAATAACAAACATTCTACCACTAATCGTATACAGCTTCAGTAATTTAACATCTACAGTAGACTATTCTAAGTATTATTCAAAGAGTTAGGATAATATTATATAAAAGTACCAATAAATACTGAACACTATTCTCTACAACAATTAAATATTGACCAAAGTGCTACACTGACTAAGCTGAACAAACTACTACACTCTGGAGACCTCAAAAATAAGAATCAAGAAAGTAAGAAGACTACTAAATGAATCCTAGCTATGTACAGGTAATCCAGAACAAATCCGGCCGCATTAAAGTCCCAAAAATCTAAACTAATAACATAACCACAGATTATAAAGCCCACAATCTTTCAAAAGTTACTGATGAAAGTAATAGTAGCATATAATTTGAGCACCTACCAGGATTAAGTAAATCAAAGTCTATATATGATGCAGTGTTAATATACTAGCAACAATATAACAATCAACTTCACCCAATCTTACAACTTCCTTTCGTGAAGTCATACATAACTATTGAAATAATCAGAATTTTTCCACACAATCTCAGTGGCTATAAGACTTGTTGAGTTATACGTTAATCATAAGTCACTTTTGCTTCTCCAATGAAAACTCTCTCTGTTCAATGGATATATATTTAATACCAAACTTGTATCAAAACTAACGAAACTTTCCACAGCAAATTGTTAGGCTCTAATAATGGACATAGTAATTATATTCGTAACAACAAGGAACTTAACTCTTATTAGCCTAGTAAAATTTCTTAACTTTATTTATTACCTAGCTTTAACTCTAACTAAGGAGTATTGTTAAAAATTATAAAGTTACAAGTCATTCAGCTATTTTTTTTAAATTATAAGATTACTAACCATATTCTTGTCCAAATATTAATGCAATATCAACAAATTGACCACTATAGGTTTATTTTCAGACATGGCCTTTTTCTTTGGAAATATTGCAATACCTATGTTCATAATCCTTTTCAAATATTGAACTAAGGATTATATATTCTTAAATACTGCCTTATCGTGAACTTTAGATTATTGTTAATTAACTTGTCAGTCAGGTATAATAATTAGTGCAACAGCATCAACTGATGAACAGCACTAAATTAGTTATCCTAATAATCTAAGAAAAATATCAAAGGACCTACTTATCCAAAGTATTGAAGAAAGTAAGTATCCAAATAGTTTAAATATATTATTTTGTTTAATATACCTCAGTTACAAGTCAAACTTAGAAAATGAATAAAGCTAGGAGAACTTTACAAAGTTGAATTAAAAGTAAAGTTAATATATAACATTAGAAAGTTAGAGTAAGTAAAATATTAATTCAATGAATGATATCAACTTATCTGGTATTAAATTACAGCCATTAAAAATTGATTATATTGAAATATAGCTTATATGACACATTTTTTATGTCCCTTTTATTGCTGAATTTTACCTGATCATCCACAGGGGGGAAACTCAATAATATATTAGACAAACAACACTGAATAGATGCACAAAGGAAAACAATGGAAACCAACAAAATTTATGTCAAAAAGTACATATATAAGCTTTTCTCGTTATAAGCAATGCTTTCATATGTTCTTATGACTTTGTATATCCGATTTACTATAGGAGTTTAACGTAAAACATTTAGCTTTATGACTTCTTCAAAAATAAGTCTACACTAAAGATCGATGTCAGAATGTTAACCAGACTCATGAAAGTTAATATAAAAGGATCTTGATTTCAGGCTTTTCAAATTGGTAATCTTAACAATTTAAAAAGTATAATAAAGGTCTATGATCTACGGAAAAGTAAGTGGCTACATAGTTTAATATATTTTTGTGTTTAATAATATCTAAGTTCAAAGTTAAGTTAGGGATAAGTAAGGAATGAAGTTAAGAATAAAATTTACTTTAATTCAATTATTAAGATAAAGGTGTTGCTGGTGATTTCTTTGAGAGGTTTTAGAAAAGGTTATTAGCCACTATGAGTGATATTGCTAATTACATTGTCTAATACCAATATTTTTTGCTGCCTTATGATTACGGGAAGATATGGACAGACTTTAAGTTCATTAGAATGGATTTCTTGATTTTTTCTTATAGTTTATCTAAAACTTATGTTAGGTACACATGGAGCCTGGTAAATATTCTTATTAGGTTGGACTTAGTTTATATATGTAGCTCAATATAGTGGTTGATTCATATTTATAGATTTTTGATTTGATGTAGTATTTCTTTTAATAGCTTTGGCAAAATATATTCAATTATTGAGCTGTTTGTATTATACGGTTACCCAAGCTGCATTTACTACTGCAAGTGCATGGTCTTTTTCATTATTTTATTAACATGTTATATAATAATTCTTTTAAAATCTAAATAATAAAATTGACGCTATTTCGTTTTATTTTTATTTTTATTTTTATTTTTATTCTATTTTCTTTGCTGTATTTTAATTCTATCAGTTGAAGGTTAATTAGAAAATTTTAAAATTTTTGATAGAATTTTTTTATTTAAGATTTTTTTTGATTTTGGTTTTTTTGTTGTTTTTATCGGAAAATTTTGAAAATCCACCAGTTGAGATAGTTTTAAATTTTAGAAAATTTATCATAACTTATTTGTTATTCATTGTTTGAACTTTCTGTTAGTCGTATTATATAATTTTAAGTTTGACTAAATAGTATATCTTCTTTTGAGCTTTGTATCTCTTTAATTATAAATTTTAGAAATTTTTAATTTTGTGTCATGTTTACAAATGGGAAGATAAGATAATTTTCATTAATTTATTTACTAATCCTTTCTTGGTCTTTCTTTTTGGTATCTTTCTACGTTATAGATATGTATGTATTTACATTTGGCTAGTTTGAAGTTATTATTATCTGATAGTCTTTTTCATTGGTCAATCAGTTATGTTTTCTTTATTTGAACGTAGATTTTATGATTATGAGTCGTTATTTAGTGGTTTAGATTAGCTATGTTGATGTTTATATTTAGTGTAACATCTACTTGGTTGTTTCCAAGCTTCTTTTGAACTTATCTTTAGTTATTTTATTGGAATTTACTTGCTGGGTTACTTTTGTTGTTTCTTTTGTCTAAGTTTCTGATATTATGAATTGTTCATTGTCTGACTCGATTATATTAAATTATTTGCCATTAGAAACAGAGGTGTTTATGTAACTGGTTTTGGTGTGGCTGATGGTTTTAATTTTGTCTTCTCTGATCCACCTCGTGAATCTATTTCAATATTCATGACTCTATTTTTGTTCTAAATTTCATGGATTAATTTTAAATAGACTATTTCTATTTCATTTCAAAAAAAGGATTAATTGAAACATCTATTACTTTCTTCATTTAACACAGTCCTGATTTTAATAATCGGGTTTTTTTTCATCTGAATCCTGATCTTAATGGTAATCTTGACGATTTGACCTTTGTTTCATGTTTAAAGTCAGTAGTTTTTATGAGTCTTTTTAGGTTATTTTTGACCACCAGATTTTCAATAATGATTCATATTTAGGATTTTGTGATTTAACGGAACTTCAGTATCAAACTATAAGAGACTATTTTGCTAATTTTATTTAGGAATTAGGTATATTTTCCACTATCATTGGCAGCATCCTTTCAATTTAATTGAGATATTTGCTGCAAGTAAAAACTATTTGGCCATTGGCAATCAAACCAGTTTCAATTTTTAGGAAGAGAATAGAAAGGGTTATAGAAAAGAACATACACACACACATTTTTATTTTTTATCGATTTCAATTTGGTTTGTCTTAAACCTGAAATTTATAATGTAGTCTTGCTGCAAGGTTAATATTTTACGGATCAAAAGTTTAAAATAGATATATATATACAGTTGTAGTTATGGAGACAAATTCTTCTCCTGGATCTGATTTTAATCTTAAAAATACCTATTATGAGAATTAATGATAACAATGAAAATAGTATGATTTGATAAGAATCTTATGAACTATGAATAGAACAGATTAGGTACTTTATTCTTTCGTGTTCTTATTCGTTCCTATCGTTATTTATTTGTCTTTATTCTTATCTACACTTCTTTGTCTTTATTTATTGAATCTAGGCAAGTTTTCAAAGGTGGTCTTTCACCCCCTATATCAATTATATCTTTCATTTTTCAATTATAAGTTTCATTTTTTTTATTATTACTATGATCCAATCAATGAATAGAATCAATGGGTATTTCAACATTAGTTAAAATATATCAAATTCCAAAAATTTATTCTTCGAAGGTCTGTAACTAGACATGCCAGCATATTATTTGATAATAAAAAAAAGTGCGAATAAAAAATTTTTAATAAACCTATCAACAGGTTCAGCACCTAAAACTTTTCATCTTTCTTCTATACAAATTTCTATAAGAGTTGAACGTCTTGAATCTACTTAAATTGACTTGAGTTATATGCTTAATCAGATTTCCTGCTTTTCTAATTTTTGTGTTTTTTCTTTTTTGTTATTTGTTGATTCAGATTTTATAAAATTTGCAGTTTTAAAATGGTTGCAAATAATACAAAGTATACTTAACGAATCTGTTAATGATTTTATAAAATATATGCCTAATACTTCTTACTTAACTACTAATTAACACTCAAGTTACAGAATTCAAATTGGATAGTTTGAACTGTAAGTTGACGTTTCAACAAGAAACAAATCAGTATCAGAGCACTGGTTGTATTGTAATCATAGAAGACTCAGAGTATTATTTCAATGGACTTTGTAGTCTATAGTCTCTAACGTAGTTTATGCTCTTAAAAGATGTTTGTGTATGATGAGGTTATTAAATAATAAAATTAAGGGATATTGGAAGTAACATTCCTTTGATAATTAGTAAAAGGTATCAGGAGAAAAGACATGAAATATTGTCAATAATTGATCAAAACTAACACCAGTATGTTTTAAGGAATCCCAAAGATATAGTACAATCTTGTTTCGAAACATTGGAGGTTTCAAAGACAAAAACAATGTAAGAGAAAGAGACAGAATGGATTAAAATATTTCTATATATTAAATAATGATAATTATAATGATATAATTAAATAATGATATAAATTAATAAAGCAATTAAAATTAGAAAAGTTTTACTCATCTGATTCAAATGGATAAACTAAGTTAGCAAAAAATGTAAAATTAGCAAATTGGTGGTTGGAAATTTAAAATTTGTGCTGATGTTGTACAAACATGTTTACCACAAACATATTAAACATATTAATCTTGTCATTGAAAATTGTTACACACTTACATGAAACTAGTCCAAGGCCAATGTGAGATAATGCTAATAGATAACAGTTAAAGAGATAAATAGAAAGTGAGAGTATCGGTATAAAAGAGAAATCTTTCCACAGTTGTTTATTAGACTAGTATACAATAATTATAAAAATACACATCAACTTATTTAAGAAGAAGCTGAAGAATATTTAGTAACAGCTCTAGTACCTTCAGAAACGGCATGTTTAGCTAATTCACCTGGTAAAATTAATCTAACAGCAGTTTGAATTTCTCTAGCAGAAATAGTTGATTTTTTATTATAAGCAGCTAATTTAGAAGCTTCACCAGCAATTCTTTCAAAAATATCATTAACGAATGAATTCATAATTGACATAGCTTTTTGAGAAATACCAGTATCTGGATGAGTTTGTTTTAAAACTTTATAAATATATGATGAATAAGTTTCTTTTCTGGTTTTTGATCTTTTTTTACCATCAGTGGAAGCAGTTTTTTTAGCAGCTGGTTTTTTTTCAGCTGGAGCTTTGGAAGCAGGTTTCTTTTCAGCTTTTGGTGCCATGGTTAATTAATATAAAATTTGTGAATTTACAAAAGAAAAGGAAAAAAAAGAAGAGAAAAAAAATTTGGCAACAAGGGGATTTTAATTTGTTTATATAGTTTTACCAAATCGATTTGGAAGATTTCTCAGTTTTGTTGTTTGTGTTTTTGTTTTGATTCTCTGCAAGGGAAATTTGGTGTTTCGAGAGTTTTCGCGATTTTGTTTTGATACTTGGATTCTGACAATTACGCGCGCCAGACCGAAATATCCACTACTTTAGGGGTGTTTACAGTATTGAATGACAAGTAAATGCAGTTGATGGGTAGTTGATGTAAATAAAGGGTTGGTTAACATTGATTAGAGTTTAAAATATCACGGGTTAATAGTAAATCTTAGCACTGATCTAGGAAATAGTAAGTTGGTTAAACATTGGTGGGTAAAAAATATCCTGAAGACAACGACAGTTAATCAGAGAGTTAGATGGAGAGAGAGAGAGAGTGAGAGAAAAGTAAACACGAGTGAGTTAAGGAATTTTTCAAAACAAACGAGTTTCTAATATTGTGATGGGATCTCTAAACTACTGAATGGTGATTCTTATAAATATTTGATAATCCCCTCTGAAAAAGACTTTTCTTTCTCTTCTTGAATTTTTTTTTATTTCTTAAAAACAAATTTAATTAAATATATAATGTCAGGTAAAGGTAAAGCCTCCGGTTCAGAAAAAGCTTCAACTTCAAGATCAGCCAAAGCTGGTTTAACTTTCCCAGTTGGTAGAGTTCATAGATTATTAAGAAAAGGTAATTATGCTCAAAGAGTTGGTTCAGGTGCTCCAGTTTATTTAACTTCAGTTTTAGAATATTTATCAGCTGAAATTTTAGAATTAGCTGGTAATGCCGCAAGAGATAATAAAAAATCAAGAATTATCCCAAGACATTTACAATTAGCTATTAGAAATGATGAAGAATTAAATAAATTATTAGGTGATGTTACCATTGCTCAAGGTGGTGTTTTACCAAATATTCATCAAAATTTATTACCAAAAAAATCAGGTAAAGGTAAAGAATCTCAAGAATTATAAGTAATTCTGTGTATAATAATTGTATATTATAGGGTACTTTTTCTCTATTCTACCCTCTTTCCTCTATCTCTCATCTTCTATTCCTCTGTCTCTTCGTTTGCTCTGTCTCTATCTCTCTAACTCTAATTCTCTTATCCTCTCATTCTATCATCTAATTCTAATTCTATCACTAATTCTAATACTAATTTTCCATCTTTATCTAACTATAACTTCTATCCAAAAGTCTATTTATCTATAGTCTTTCCATTTCATTGTATTTAAACCCTTTAGTTTCCCTTATCACTTGTAAAATTTGCAGCCATCGGATTCTCATTCCTAATTGAGTCATGTGAAATCTCATCTTTTTAGAAATCAGTAGATTTTTCTCTCCCTTTGTACCAATTCAATTTTCATATTAAAAACTATCAATTAAACAGTTTACAATCTAAAGAATTAATAGAGAGTTAAGATTATCTACAATGTCACTTCAATTTAAACAAAAATCTAATAAATTAAAATATTTTGGTATTTCAAGTGCAATTGTAATTGGAACTTCATTTGTAGTTTTATCAACTTTCCCTCATTTGAAAACTTCAATTTATAATTATATTACTGGTAATAAAGATGATAATGAAATTGATAATGAACCAATACAATTGAATCAACCAGAGGAAGAAGAACCAGTAGCAGAAGAATTATTATCAAAGGAAGATTCAAAAGAAGATGAAGAATCTAGGGATATTGCTGAAGAAAGTATGATAGAAATTGATGATTGGTCTAATGAAAACTTGAAATCTTGGTTAAAAGAAGTATGTATAAAAATTTATTATAATTATTAACCTCTCTATATTAGAGGATTTATTATCATTATTAAGTTCTATATTAGGTTGAACAATTTATATACTAACAATTTAGAAAGAAATCAATACTCCCCAAAATGCTAGTCATTCTAACCTTGTTTCCCTTGTTAAATCTATTCAAAGTAATAAATAATTTTATTTCATTTAATATTAGTCAATTTTTAATTAAATTATTCATAATAATAAGAAACTTAAAGAGGTAAATATGTATTTTAGTTCTAATTTTATAATTTAATAATCTCATCTAGTCTACTCTATAAATTTTGTCTCTTATTTGTCTCTTAAGGATAATGCTCTTAAGGATAATGCTCTTTTATACCATTTTCAAAAATTTTTCTAGTTAATCCATAATCGGTATCTCTAATATAAACAAATTTACATCCAATTGAATTTACATCTTTATTCCTAAATTCATCATCAAATAAAATAAATTCACCATTTTTCAATTCTTTTTCTAATCCTAATTCTTTTGCAGCTTTATTAATATGTTTTGTTTTGGAACCGGTACCCCATTGACTATTATCAAAATAATCTTTCATTGGTATATTATCAATTTTAATATTTGAAATTAATTCTTTGGCAATATTAACTGTTGGTGTTCTACTGGCACTAATTATAATAACTCCATTTGATTTTAATTCTTTAATAATCAGGGGAACATCTTTATATAATTTTAATTTGTATCCATAACTATCAATGATTTCATCAGATTTCAAATTTTTAATTGGTAATTCAATATGAACATCACACCAACATGGCCATAATGTATAATCTAAATCGAAAACAACTGCTTTTGGATAGTTCATCTTCTATAATTATGCCTATCTTTCTATTTTTTATCTTTTTATTTTTTATCTTTTTATCCTTATCTTTTTATCCTTATCTTTTTATCCTTACTTTCTTACTGGTTAATACTGACTATTGATCCTTTTAATTCCTTCACTTATACAAACCTTATACTTCTAGAATCTTCCTTTCTCTATATAACTGTCTATAGCCTCTGTATCTATAGTCTCTCTGTCTCAGTGTTTCTCACTAGAAGTTTCTTTCCACCCAAAAATGTCTCGCCTCCTAAGGTGTCGCGCCCAACCCAAGATGTCGCCTGATAGAAGTTTTGTCCCTCGACACGACCCTAGATAAAAGTCATTTTATGCAATCTCCTTAGGGGGCAAAAAAATATTTAAAGTCTCCTTAGACGCTGAAACCAAAATTTGTCATTTGTTAACGGACGCCACTGACGTAAAGAAGAAAAGGATAGTTAAACAGGATAGTTAAACAGGATAGTTAAACAGGATTAAGAGGATAAAGAGATTGTATTGAGATGTCAGATAAGATTAAGTTAAAAATCACTTTTAATAAAGTTTTATCAGAAGAAAGTTTTAATGAAAAGCTGATTACAATTGATAAGGAAAGTTTTAAAAAAATTCATGATAAAGAAAGTTTTTTCAAACAATTGATTGAATCGAATTTGCCATTCCCAATTTCTAATGATATTAATTATTTAAATTTTACTAGAAGATCCAAAAAAAATAAAGGTTATATCTCATTAGAATCCTTAGATGATTTTAAATGTTTATCAAGAAGTTTAAATGTTAAAAATCATGTTAAATTAACAATTAATGATCATAGTCCATTAATTGCTAACACTGGTAAAGCTACGGAATCAACTGATTCAACTGAAAGTAAAAAGACTGCTGAAAGTACTACAGAAACTACTGAAACTACTGAAGGTACTACTAAAACTGAAGGTACTACTGGTGAACCTAAATTTAAAGATGTTAATTTAGGTACTTTAGCGGAAGTATTTAGTGATGTTGCTCGTGATAAACTTCAAGAAATCATTGGTGAATTCACCAATGAAATCATTAGTTCTTTTAAGGATCCAAAATCTAAAGCTTCAACTAATGGTGCTGGTGCTACAACAGCTAAAAAATCATCATCATCATCATCAACTACTGTTCCAAAAATTGTTCATCCAAATGCATGTTGTGATAATTGTAATCCCAATTCTTTTATCCCAATTGAAGGTACTAGATATAAATGTTTAATTTGTACTGATTATGATTTATGTGAAAATTGTGAAGAAAATTTTAATGAAAATGAAATTATTACTGAAAGTCATAGTTATTTACATCCAACAATGAAAATTATTAATCCAAATAATTTTAAAATTAATCATGATTCTTTAAATTATATCCCTTCATCAAAAATTATTCATAAATTTATCACTTGTGATAATTGTAATATTGAACCAATTCAAGGTATTAGATATAAATGTTTAATTTGTAATGATTATGATTTATGTCAAGATTGTTATGATAGTCAAATTTTTAGTGGGGTTAGTTATGGTAATCATGAACATGATCATCATATGGATGTAATGAAAACTCCAATTTATAATCATTCATCATATCATCCTTCAACTAATCATTTTTGTGGATTTGATACAAATCATAATAAATTTCATCAACAAAGACAACGAGAAGAACAACAACATGAACAACAGAGACAAGATAAAACAAAATCTACTCCTTCCGAAAGAGTTAGTTTTTACCCTGAAGGTTCAGAAAATATTTTAGATATTGATTTAAGTGCCGTTTCTGAAAATGTTGTTGCAAAAATTAAGTCAATTAATAATGAATCAAATGGAACTAATGAATTTGCTAATAAATTTGAAAAAATTTTCGAAGATTCTGATAGATATAAAAATTTATTAAGTTTAATTGAATCTGATACTAATGACGAAGATGTTCAATATGCTGTTTTACAAAGTTTAATTTATCTGTATCAAGAAAAGGAACAACAAGAAAAGGAATTAAATAAATTAAATGAATTAAAACAACAACAACAAGATTCTGAAATTACAACTGAAATTATTGCATTAGATAATACTAAATCAATTTTTGAAGAACAACTTGAAAATTCAATTGAAATTGAAAATTGGAATAATAATAAAACTTTTGAAAATATTTCAATTAATTCAAATAATGAATTAATTCATCCAAATTCAGTTATTTTAAATACCAAAAGATTTGGACCAAATTCAAGAATTTTTTCAATTCAATTAATTAATAATTCAGATCATTATTTCCCTGCTGGAGATATTATTTTTGAATTTTTCGATGAAAATAATTTAAACTCAAAAGATTTAATTATTGTTAGAAATGCAAATTCAATTGATATTAAAAAACAAAGATTTTATAATTTAAAAGGTAATATTGAAAAATTTATTGGTAAAAAAATTAGAATTTTATTCAATAATGACGATTTTTTTATGGAAGGTAAATTTGAAAGTGAATCATTTTTAAATATTATTAAGTCAAATAATGGTAATATGTTTAATCAATACGATGATAAAATTAAATCCTCCACTACTGCCAATGCTTCTACCATTGCTGGTACTGCTGGTGTTGTTGCTGATAAATCTACAAATGATAAGCAAGAATCAAAGGATTTATCAATTGATGTTGCATTAAAATCAAATGGTATGGCTCAATTAACTATTTTTAATAATACTGATAAAGTTATTGATTGTTCAAATTTATCCATTGAAGTTTATAATTTCTTAAATTCATTAGTTTGTAAAGTTTTAGTTCATAAAAGACATGGTATTGATTCATTAAAATCAAGTAAATTTAATATTAATTTAAATTCAGCTCATTTAAAACATCCTTTCCAAATTGTTCTAAATAATGGTGAATTTAAAGCAACTAGTGATTTATCAATTAATAAATTATCTTCAAATTTTTTCATTGAAAAAATTAATAAAAATGATATTGTTAATGAAGTTAAACAATTAAATCAACAAGATCAACAAGATCAACAACAACAGCAAGAAGTTAACGATGAAGATGAAATGGTTGAAAAGAGAGAAATTTTTATTGATGAAAGTCCTGCACCTGAATCATTTGATAAAATTGAAACTGATATTGAATCAGTTACTGAAACTGTTAATACATCAGTTAATTCAACTGATTCAAATTCAACTGAATCATTTACTAATATTGATGATAAAGACTTAACTGATGTTGAAATTGTTGATCAAGAAGTTGAAAATTTATCTTCAAGCAATGCTACTTCAGTTGATTCAAATTCAAATTCTTTGGGTTCAACTAATTCAATGATTTTACCATCATTACCAAAAGAATCAAATGATTTATCAAATTCTGAATATTCAGATGCAAAACAAAAGCTTGATGAAGATGTTGAAATGTTAATTGATCTTGGAAATTCTGAAATTGTTTCAGAAAATCATGAAGAAGGGTCAGATTTTGAACTTGGATCAGATTATGAAATCTTAACTCCTTCAACTTCAAATTATCAATAGATTAGTTTTTTTTAAATTGATAATTTGAATTTATTTTTATTATGTTTTTTTTACCTTTCCTTTCAAAGGTAAGGTAAAAGTAAGGAAGGTTTTTTAAAGGGTAGGGTTGGATGGATTTTTTTAGGTTATAACTTTATTTTAAATAAGGAGAGGATCTTCTATTGATTGGAATTTTTCACTTTTTCTTATTTTAAGATAGTTGAAATTAAATTATGTTTCTATATATGTTTGATGTTTTAATGTCTCTATTCCATATCTCTCTATTTCTCAGGTTGGCAGGTGAATTCTCTAGGCTTGAGAGGACTATCTCAAACCACTCCATAGGCTTGCTTGCAGATTGTGAATTATCGCGAAAAAAAATCGATACTGACGAAACTGAACGAAATCCAACTGTTATAAAAGTAACCATCATGACTCAAAAGGATCTGGCACCAGAGAGTGAAGGTATGTGGAAAATTGATTGTTAGAAAAACCCATTTCTAGGAATTTGATAATATTAATTATTAGTTATTTAGTTTTTTTTTCTTTTTTTGAAATACTAACCTTTTAATTAGAACAAAAATTTAGACAAAAATGTAAAGAATTAAAGAGAAGAATTGATGAAGTTGAAGAAAGTAATGAATTAGCAACCTTAGCTATAACTAGAACCAAAACATCTATACGTAGATCAAGATTAGAATATTCCATATTATTAGAAAGATTAGAAAATAATGCAATTAATTTTCCTGATAATTTTGATGAAATTTCACCACCACCGTCACCAAATTATGATATAGATTTACAAAATTCAAAAAATAATAAAAAACAAAAAAGATCAAATCCAAATAATAATAAAAAAGTTATAAGAGATCCTAATTTACCAAAAAGACCAACTAATGCTTATCTAATATTTTGTGAGTTAGAAAAGGAAAAAATTAAAAAAGAATCTGGTGATAATTCATTAACTTCAATAAATGAATTAGGTAAAACTTTAGTTGATGCTTGGAAAAACCTTGATGAAGAAGCTCGTAAACCTTTCCATAAATTATATGAAGATGATAAAGTAAGATATAAAAAGGAAATGATTGAATATAATAAAACTCATGCATCAAAAGATGAAGGAATGGACGTAGATGATGATGTTGATCCCGAAGCTGAAGTTGAAGGAGATGGAGAAGGAGAAGTAGATGACGTTGATGGTGATGATGATTTAGAAGATGATGAGGATGAAGCTGAACCAGAAGAACCAAATTTAGATTCAATGGATGATGCGAAAGATATTGACGAGCCAATGACTTCTCATCCACCTTCTGAATTATCAAATGAAATCCAACCAACAGAAAATCAATCTAATGGGAATCAACAACCAACAATAAAAATAGAGCAAAATTCTGAACCTCCAAGTGAAGATCAACAGTCCCAACAACTAACTGAAAGTTCAGCACCGGAACCTGGAAAACAACCAGAACTCCAACAAGAAGCACAAGCTCAAGAACCTGTTCAACCACCTGTTTCAATTCAACCACAACCATCAGTTCAAAAAACTTATCAAGAACAACCATCTCAAATACAACCAATCTCTCCAATCCCACAAATACAACAAATACAACCAGTACCAATAGAAGCTCCTATTCAACAATTACCATATAAACCAGTTGCAATTCAACCACAACCACCACAATCATCTCAATTACAACAAGATCCAAACCAACCTCAACAATTTCAAGGATCTCCTCCATTTAATCCAAATCAACAACAATGAATTTAGGGTTAGAGACAAGTTAGAGTAAATAAAGTATATAAACATAACTGATTTTGTAATTTTATGAAAAGTATTTTTTTTTCTCTTTCTTTCTTTCTTTTTCGTTTTCATTTTATTTTGCTAATTCTCTAATTATGATGGTTACAATTTTTTGATTGGGGTATATAACAAAATCAATCAACCTTGACGCTCTTTAGAGTCTTCATTAAAAATGTCTTATGTATCTATTATACAATTCTATAAACCGGATTCGATAAAATGATTAGACCTTTTGTTTTCCCTAAATGCACTACTTATTTTTTTTAATATTTTTAATAATTTAATAATTTATATTTACACATTATCCTTATTATCTAATTACGTCTCTTCTTTTTAGTATGATAATAACCATCACTATCTTTTTCACGTCTTCTTTTATCTCTTGATCTTGCATGTTTTTTCATTTTTCTTTTAGCTGAAATATCTGGTGCACTAATTGCCATTTGTGCTCTTTTTGATCTTCTTTCTTGTCTTCTTAAATTAACAGTTTTTTGAACTTTTGAATAAATTGTTGTATAAGTAGTACCACCCAATTTTTCTTCAATCATACCTCTACATTCACTAGCTAATTCGTTTAATTCAATATTTGTTGAACCTTCCAGTTCATTAAATCCATATAATGATAATAAAATTTCTTCAGATAATTTTATCAATAATTCTTCTTGTTTAATAATTTGAATAATCATGGCACATAATTTAATTGATGATTTTTTAGAAATTGCAGTATCTCTAAGTCCTTGTCTAATATTTGCACAAGCTCTATGGACTAAAAATTCAATAGCTAAATCATATTTGGGTTCATCTTTTTCTTCATCATCTTCTTTATCTTCATCATCATCTTTATTATCTTTATAATTTTCAAATTTAGTTGATTCAGTATTCCATTTCATTGTAATTAACACTAAATTTTTAATTACTTGATTTCCTAAATCTTCAGAAATTGATGGAGCTCCTAATTGATGTAAAAGTCTATAAGCAATAGTTTGAATTTCAAAATTTGAAATTTTAAAGTCACAATCTTTTAAATTACTTAATAATATACCAATCAATTTTGATGCATTAAATCTAACCCATGAATGAGGGAACAATAATGTACCAATAATTAATTTCCAAATTTCTTCATATGATTTACCAACAATTTTTTGTTTCTCTTGAGAACAAATTGTTGTGAAAACACTTAAACTTGAATAAATTAATTGCCATTCAACTTCTTCTGCTTCATCATCATTAGTTTTATTAGCTGATTGAATAAAAATTTCTTTTAATTTATTTAAAACTAATAAATCTAAGTCATTATTTGAATTGAATTTAAATTCTCCAATATAAATTTTATAAATATTTAATCCACATCTTAATAATAATTTGTTATTTGATTGATTAATCCAAGCAATAATATATTTTTCGATATTTTCTAATTTATTTGAATCTGAATTTGAATTTAAATTATTTAATTGATTAAAAAGATTTTGAATAACTAATGATGACATTTCTCTACATTTATTTGAATCATCATTAACTAAAATATTTGCTAATGAAACAAAAAATGAAGTAGAAATTTTATTTAATAAATCATTACCAGATTTATTAATAATTAAATTAATTAATTCTAAAACTGATTGTCTACCACTTGGAGTTTCATAATTTAAATTATTAACTAAAAATTTAAATTGTTTTTCAAGTCTACCTCTACCTTGATCATATTCCATTAAAAATTGAAAATATACACTTCTTGCCATATCACGAATTTCTCTATTATGATTAACAACCATAATCTTTGAAACATTATCCATTATATCATAAACTTCAGGTAATAAAATATGTTGAGAAACAACAGATTTTAAAAAATTAAATGCAAGACCTTGAGTTTTTGGTTCTTCAAGATCAGGTTGAATTCTAACTAAAATATAACTAATTGCAGTATCTTTGAGATTAATCTCTGATTTATGTCTAATTAAGGTAGCTAAAAATCTAAGACTTGCTTGACAAACTTCATTAATTGTGCTTGGACTATCTTTAATTAAATTTAACGCTTTTCTTGCACAACCTTTAAAAACATTATTGATTTCTTCAGAAAATGGTAATTTAATTATTGTATTTAATAATCTTAATGATGTTGCAATTAATCCTTCATGACTAGAATTAATACCTTTATC
Source organism: Yamadazyma blattariae (assembly GCA_030581595.1). Lineage (NCBI taxonomy): Eukaryota > Fungi > Ascomycota > Pichiomycetes > Serinales > Debaryomycetaceae > Yamadazyma > Yamadazyma blattariae. The sequence continues at coordinate 308,182 of JAKTTU010000013.1, forward strand.
TAATAATGGTACAAATTGTTCCATGTTATTAACGGTTAATAATTCTTCATGTCTTGAAATTGCAGCTCTTAATAATTCAAATGAAAATTTCTGTAAAGTTGAAGTATAAAGATTATAATCGACTTGAGTTTTTAATGGTCTTGCATCTAGTTTAACTAAGAAATGATCAGCTGGATTATCTAAATTAAATTTTTTAATTCTTTTATCAATTGTTGATTCTTCTTTACTACCACCATTACCATTTTTACCTCTACCTCTACCTTTACCATTACTATTACCAATTTCATTTTCATCTTGTTTAAAAATTTCAACTGACTGTTCATTAATTTGATAACTTAAAATTAAAATATTTCTTGAATTTGATTCTTCATTATGATTTAAACCTAAAGCATATCTTCTTAATAATTCATCTAATTTATTTTGAATTTTTAATGAAATTTTTTCTTGTAATAAAAGTTTAATTGGATTAATTATTTCACCAAATTCATTTAATGAAATATTTGAAGTTAAAATTTCACTTGAATCAAAAGATTTTTTATGTTTAACTTCTTTCATTTTACTTGTATAACCTTCACTATCCTTTTCTTGACCTGCGGCACCGAAAATATCTTCCATTATAATATTAATTATAATATTAATTGATTCATCAAGATCACCATGATTAAGAGTTTCTTTAATTGCCATTAGAAATGAATGCATTGTATAACTTAAAACATGAATTTGTGAACCTCTGGTTAATGAAGTTTTTAATTCCTGTAATAAAAATTTAAAATATTTTGAACCTAGATCTTTAACAATTTGACATAATGATTTTCTTGCAGCGTCTCTTAATTGTTCAGATCTTGATCTTAAAACTTGACAAGTTGAAGTTAATAAACCAGGTAAATTTTCTTCTATTTTATCTTCTGAAATACATCTAATTAAATTAACTAAAGCTTCAGAAATCATAATTCTATCAACAATTGTTTCATCATTACGTTCATTTAAAATTTTTGATAAATTTGGGATTAAATCATTTAAAATTAAATTGTCAATTTCAGTTTTTGAATCTTTTGGAAATTCCCTTAACATATCATCAGTATTATCAGATCCTTCATTATTTTTTCTTGATTCTAATGATAAATATAAAGATTTTGAAACCCCAACAACTATAGTAACTGATATTTTTAAAATATTTATTTTATTTCCAGTCTCATTTCCATTGTCAGTATTATTATTTTTTGGATTATTACTTGATTTTAATTTATTGACATATTTTTTAATTAATGATTTAAATTGATTATATGAAACACATCTGATTAATAAACTAATTGAATTAATTGATTCATTTGCAATGTTTCTTAATTTTTCATCATTACTATAAGCATAATTTTCAATAATTGGTAAAATATAATGAGAAATACTACTACTTTTTAATTGATTTCTTAATTCAGTTACTCTTCTAATTGCTCTTTGACGACGATGTAATTGAATATGATTAATATTTGTAAAAAAATTTGATTCTTCATCATTATTAAATGATAAAATTTTCATATCTTCTAAATCATTAAAATTCTTTGAATTTTTAATTATATAACTTAAACAATTTATAAATTCAGTTTGTATAATTTCATTTGAATTTTTAATTCCTAATCTAATATCAGGTAATATAATATCTTTTAAAAGCTTAATATATTCATTAATTATTTCATTATTTTCATTTTCAACGTCAATATTTGAATAACATTCAACAAAATGATTTAAAGTATAAGTTGCATTTGATCTAATAACTAACTCATTTTCATCATGAATGAAAAATAATGAACAATAAATCAATGGTAACCATTGTAATGGAGTTAAATTTTTATATAAATTATCATTAATTTTTTTATAACCGTTTAAAACCATTTCATAATCATAATCACCTAATTTTTTTGCTACTGTAATATATGAATTAATATCAATCAAAATTTTTGAAGTTTCATTAAATTCAATAAATTTTTTACCAATAATTTCAAATAAATCAACTAAATTTTTTCTAATTGATTTATCACTAAAAATTTTAAAACCTTTACAATACAGTTTGTAATAAGGTAAAAATTCATTAAAACTTAAATTACAATCATTAATTAATGATGTTAATGAAAAAATAATTGTTGCTCTATCATTTGGATTAATTTTATTCATTGGTTTATTAAAAGCATTTGTTAATGATTGAATTAATGAATTTCTTGTATAATCATTATCAATATAATCACCATCAATTAATAATAATAATATACCTATTGACTTATTGATTATTTCATTATCATTTGTTGAATCAATAATAATTGGTAAATTTTTAAATAAACATTCAATTATTAAAGCTAATAAAGTAAAATAATCATTATTATCATCATTATTATTGTCTTTAATAGTATTTGTTTGTAAACAATCAATAACAAAAGTTAATACTAATGAAATAACTGAATCCTTGGTTTTCCTATTTTCAAGTAATGATATGATTGATTTAACAGGTTGTAAACTATCAATTAATAAAAAGTTACTAATATTTGGAATTTTAATCCAACTTGTTAAAATTTCTAATAATGAAGATGGTTGTTCTAAATTTTCATTTGAAAAATTAATTAATCTTGGTTTAATTATAAATGTATAAATATTATTAAATTTATTTTCCCAATTATAATAATTACCTAATAATTTAAATAATTCATTAAGACATCTCATACCTAATTGACGAATATTTTTAGCCATCTTAAAATCAATATCATCATCTTTTTTAACTTCATTATTATTAACTTCTTCTTCTTGTTCTTCTTCTACATCATCATCATCATCACCCTCATCTTGTTCATATTGCTCTTCATCTAATTCTTCAATTTGATTTACAGATTGAATCTTTAATTGAGCAAGTGAAATTGAAAAAATTAATGGTTCAATAGTAGTTGAAAGTGAATCTTTAAAATTATGACCAAGAACTTGATAAGTTTCAATTAATAAACTAATAAACCCATTAATTTTCTTAATATAAACAAAATCATCAGAATTCAAATCATTCAAAGTACTGCTATTATCACTATTTTTAAACCCAATTTTATCATAACCTAATTTTAAAAAATAACTTATTTGATCTTGATCTAAAGTTGGTAAACTATTTAAAATTGCAATTTTTTTACCATTTTTACTATTACTTCTTGAACTACCTTGAACTTTACCGAAAAAAATTCTTAAAATAATTTCCATTACCACACCTTTATCTTCTAATTCAATTATTGAATCATTATTATTAGTTATTAATTTTGTAATTTCATCTTTGAATAATGTATCATCTAGCAAGTTTTTCAAATTATCTTTGTATTTATTAATTGAATTAATTTTATAATTTAAAATTACATCTAATGCTAAAATTTGAGATTTTGAAAATTTCAGTGTTAATATTTCTAGTAATTTATTAAATAAATCTTTCGATTTATCTAATTTTTTCAATGATTTAAATTTTGATAAAATCTCTAAAATTAAATTTTTATCTTTCAAAGTCCAATCTTTAGTTAATTCCGGTGAAATCAAAAATTTAATAAATTCATTAAAATTATTTTCACTAATTTCGGGTATTTTAGAAATTAAAGTTAATGTTAATTCTCTTAAATGTGATGAATAATTTAATTTACTACTTTTATTTTTAGAAATTTCAATAATTGAATCATTAATAATTCTAAATTTACTATAATAATTATCTTCTAAATTTTTAAAAGCATCATTAATTCTAAAATCACTTAAATTTAATTCAATGAAATTTGAATCAACCATCATCATATCATCTTCAATGTCTTGCTTATATTCACCAACTTGATCATTATAATTCATATTTAAAAATTTCATTGATAATTCCCATAAAAATGGTTCACAAACATTAACTAAACTACCAACATTTTCAAAAACACCTTCCCAACAAGGTTGGAATTTATTAGTTAATAAACCGAAAAAATAAAATGAAATATTTTGACATAGTAATTCATTTTTATTATCAACTTGATTGAATTCAATTGATAAATTTCTTATTCTTAATTTAATATCTCTTGCATTATTTATAGTTAATGGCATTTGTTCAATTAATCTAATTTGTAAATATATTTCAGGGATAGTAGAATTCATTAATTCATGACAATTAATTATAAAATTAACTGAATTTAATCTTAAATTACTATCATCACGGGATAAATTTTCACCTACAAGACTAATTAATCTAAAATAATCAATTTCAAGATCAGTATCTTTTGTGTGTGTTGATAAATATTTTGAAAATGAATTAATAAAAATTGAAGAATTTTTCAAAAAATCAAAATTTTCTATGAAGTAATTTAAGTATGATGAATTATAATTAATTAAATTAATTGATAAACCAATTAAATCAGCAATAAATAAAGTACTAGCCCCACTATCAGAATTCAAAATCTTTGGATAAAAATTTAAAAATTCAATTTTAATATTCAGATTTTTAAGTAAATTTAATTTCCAGAATATATTTGTTAAATCACTTGATAAATCAATTGAATTTCTAAGGTAATCAGTTAATTCCCCTGGGATGGAAACATCAAAATCAGGATGTTTAAAAAGGAAATAAGAAAATTGTTTTAAAATTTCATCGACATTTACTTGATCTTGGTAATTTAATGATATGATAAAATCTTGTAAGAATTTTTTACCATTTATTGAATTTAATTTCAACTCACAAATTTCTAAACTTGAATCAATGAATTGAATTAAATAGATTCCATTACTATACTGACTTAATTTTTTCAAAATTTTTTTAATGTGTTTTTGCAAAGTTATCATTTCACAATTTCTAATGAATAAACTAATCATGAATAGTAATTTATCCATCACTTCAGGTTGTGGTTCAACTGGTAAATTATCGAAAACATTGACAATTACATTCACTATATCATCCCAATTTTCAATTTTCTTACCGGATTCAGTGAAGACGATAGAAACCAAAATTTCAATTATTGGTGATAAATCCCCATACTTCGAATCAAATGAATCAAATGTTGACTTTAAAAAAATTGATGTTGAAGATTTATTCCCATGACGTAAAATTTCAATCAATAAACCGGACACTAATTTTTTCGATAAGGATAAATCCATTTCCAAAATTTCATTGAAAATTAATTGTGATTTTGAATGGAACGATTCTTTGGTTAATTTTATTGACTCACTGAATATTATAATGATTGAATTTTTATAATTTTCATTATTATCAAACAAATCATTCTTGTCAATTACTAAATATTTCAAAATCTTAATCACTTGATCATTATTCATTTTTTTAATTAAGAATGATAAAGCCTCTGAACAAAATCTTGAAATAAAATTTTTCTTATTTATGGTTAAAATCTTAATCAACATTTCAAATGTCTTGTAAATATATTCAAAATTTTCAATCAAGTATTTGGATAAATATTTAAAAATAAAAGTAATACAATTGAAAACCCATTCGAATAAATTTGAAGAATTAACATTATTTTGTAAATTATTAATATCAATCTCCAAAGATAAATTAATTAAACAATTTATTGTAGTTTCATAAAATTCCAAAAAATCATTCCCTAAATCATGAATAAACTGTGATAATAATTCTAATAATGGTTGAATTGAATATGGATCATTTTTTTCAATATGGGAAATTAAACTACTAAAAATTTTCAGTTTATGATAAATTATTTGTGGTAAACTATTTGAAAAATTTTTAATTTCGTAAATGAAATCATTAAAATTCCCACTTAAATTAACTTCAGACCAATGATTTAATGTTGATATAAAATGTGAAATTTCAACTTCTTCATAAACTTTTTTACTTAAATTTAGCGTTGGTTCAATTTTAATTAAATCAATTCTTTCTTTAAATGAACTGAAAGTAAATTTTTTACTAGATTTGGTTGATTTGCTGATCTTCATCTTAATACTCTTGATTTACACTGTACTAACTCTTAATTGTCTACTTATCTTTAGTCTATCTTAACTCTTTTCCACTGTTTTCAACTGTTTTCAGCTCTTCTCAGCTCTTCTCAGCTCTTCTCAGTCTAAATCAATATCTCTAATCACCAGTAATTATAGCCCTCACTTACTTGAACTATGTTAGACCTACAACTGTAACTGTGGCTGTGACTGTAACTCTACTTTCACTTGACGCTTCGCCCTTAACTATCACCAAACACTAACACTTCTGTTTACCAGTTAATATTAAAGTCCAAGTGTAACCGCTACCTCTTCTCAAGTTTTTTTTTTCGCATCTCTTCTGGTGCGTTTGTGCGGGTCCACTCGAGAAAGTTACGAATCACAATATGTCAGATAAGACTCCATTACTTGATAGAATTGGAGAGAATCCGTACACCGCCATCCTAGACCACCAACCAAATACTACAAATACCACCGATGTGCCGAACACACTGGATGCCAATGCCACTGCTGCCACTGCCACCATCCCCATCTCATCATCGTCACCCAATTCAATATCATCATCACCAAATACCATATCATCATCAACTTCAATATTAGGTACTAGCCCTAGTACCAAAAAACGTCAAAAGAATACAACTAATAGTAAAATCGGATTACAAAGAACCAGTAGAACCACCCAAAAGATGAAATTGTTGCCTGAAGATCCACCGAATTTACACCACAACCATAAACCTAAAAAATCACCAACACCTGAACCACCATTACCAGTAAATAATTTAAATAATTTATCATCGAGGAAGGATGCTGAGATGTTAGGTAAAATCCATAGGGATTTGTTGCCTAGGGTCACTGCCTATTGTACTTGTGGGTCGTATAAGATGAAGGAATTATTACGGTGGTTAAGAGATCGAAAAAGAATTCATAATACTAGTGTTAAATTATTTGATGAAGTGTTGTATACACCATTTACTTATAAAGATTGGAGGGGGGATCAAAATAATAATAATACTAATAATGGTATTGGTGATGGCAATGGAGAAACCAGTGGAGATAAGGGGGAAAAGATAATCAGATTAGCTGATGATGGAGGAGAAATAGCATTTGGTACCAAAAATGAAATTTTTTTATTTGAATATGGAGTAATTGTTATGTGGGGGTATACTATAAAAGAAGAACAATCATTTTTAATTGATTTATCGAATTTTGAAAATGAAAAATTAAGTAATGAAGATATTCAAATTGAAGAATTTAATTATTATATTACAAAATCTTATCAACCAAGAATTTATAATGATTTTATTACTTTAAGTGATGATTTAAATTATATGTTAAAATTATCTATAAGTCATGCCATTGGACAACTGGTTAAAATATCATTATTTGAAGAATTAGTAAATAATACTATTGAAGATACTCAAGATATACCACAACAAATAGCTAATACTGGTAAAGTTAAAATGACTAGAAATGAAATAATGAAATCAATTGGTGAATTATTTATCTTAAGAATAAATATTAATTTACATGGATCAGTATTAGATTCTCCTGAATTAATGTGGGTTGAACCACAATTAGAACCAATTTATCAAGCAACTAGAGGTTATTTAGAGATTAATCAAAGGGTAGAATTATTAAATCAAAGATTGGAAGTTATAAGTGATTTATTACAAATGTTAAAAGAACAATTAAGTCATAATCATGAAGAGAATTTAGAATATATTGTGGTGATTTTAGTTATTATTGAAGTGGTGGTTAGTGTGATTAATATTATTATTGATTTGTTTACCTTGTAACTCAATAACTCGAGCAATAGCGAGAGTTATTGAATATACCTAGGATATATACAACGAGATTATACCTTTACCTAGGATATATTCTAGGATATCATTTCATGGAGGGAATTGGTATTTATATAGTAATAAGAAACTTTTTGTCTAACCCGTCGGATAAGACCCATATCGACGCTTACGTAAGAACCGGCACCTGGTTACGTAATAGTTTTTTCTTGTAGTGGCTAATTAAAAGAAATCCAACACTAACACCACCAACCGCACCAACAGCACCAAACAGTACCACCAAACAGTACCAAGTGGCACTAAACGGTACCAACAGCACTAAACAGTGAAGCACCAGAGTGAGTCAGTATTGCTTTAAGCCACTTTAGTTGCTAAAACAATACACTAATGTGTTAATGTATATTATCTTTGCTGTTAATACTTAATACTCTTAATCTTAATACTCTTAATCTTAATACCTTAATCTTACTCTTACTCTTAATACTGATATCAATATCAGTATCAATATTAATATCAATATGATCAGATGATCAGATATGATCAGATGATAACATTACACCTTATTTTACTATCACTGATGTCATAGGGGAATAATATCTCAATTAACTACCAACTTTACTATTGGGTAATTAAATAAGGTGTTTAAGGTGTAATGTGGTGGTGATTATGTCATGAACCTTAATTAGCCACTGACAGCAAGGGTGAAACAGGTTTAAGACAACAGTAAATAAATTTTCCGCAATCGTAGAATATCATCAGCCAGAAAAAACTTTTGAATTAGCCACTTAGACGGAGATTTTTTCAACAGATTTTTTCAACAGATCTGAAGCAGTTTATCAGCTTATAAACAACTGATATCTATAGTGCTAGTAGTAACACAGCTAATACCAAGGCTCAACTTGTTATATCGTAATATTGTAATCTTGTTGTTGTTGATATTTTTGGGTTTTGAGGCGGGTACAAATAGATCAATTCTCAATTATCCTCAATTGTCCACACCTTCCACACACTTCCAGGCAAGTGGCTAGTTATCAACAAATAACTACATCAAAGGAAAGGTGTTTAAATTAGTACTAAAAGGAAAAGACATAAAGATTAAAGGTAGAAATTATAAAGGTTAACACTTAAGAAGGTTAAAGGTAGAAGTTATAAAGGTTAAGTACTTATAAAGGTTAAAGGTAGAAATTATAAGAAGGATAAAGGTAGAAATAGAAGGTGAGATGCAACAACCAAACTTTATTAGAACTTCATCATTGAATCCTGAATTTATAAGGAACAATTTAAGTTTAATCAATACCCCTGTTAAATTATTATTTGAAAATGATTCGAATGAAATTACCAAAAATTGGTCTACGGAAGAAATTAAAAATGAGAGAAGATTAGTTAAATTTGATTTTGCCAGGTTAAGTCCTACTGAATATTTAGTTAAATTTGAACCAATAAAGAAATCCCAGTATGACAATAATAATCCTAATCCTTTAAATGGTCCTAAAGGTGGTCCTAATGTTAATTCAAATGGTTCAAGTAACAATTCTCCAGTTATTTCTTGTATATTTTGGCAAGAAAAGGAATTACATATAATTACTTCAGTTGATATAATCTTATTACTAGAATACCTTATTCAAGATAGTTTCACCATTGAAGAGAAGAATAGAGTTCGTAGGAACTTACAAAGTTTAAAACCTTTCACAATATCTCGTTCAAATAAAAATTATCAAAGATTTTTCCAAGTTTTAATGAATATGGATGATCCCAAACCTAGAAATATTGAAAAGGATATAAAAGTTTTCAAATGGTCGGATTTATTTAAGGCTTTGAATAAAGTTATACTGAAGTATACGTCCAATGATAATGCTATTTTGAAAATTGAGAATCAAGTGAAAACCAATCAACTGAATCAAGTGGGTGGGTTTAATCCTGGTGGAGAATCAGTTAATATACCGGTAAATTCAAGTCCTGAAGTTATAAATAAGATATTACATGATAATCCAATACTACCTCAATTTGAACAAAATTATCCTCAACCACAAAGTTATCCACTTCAAAATTCACAATCCCAAAATTTTCAAAATCCACAGTTCCAGAGTCAATTTGTCCCATATGAATCAATTCAAACGAATAATCAATTGAATCAACCACAAATTAATAATCAACCACAAATTAATCAACCAATAATGAATCAAGCACAAGTGAGTAAAATGCCTCATTTTAAGAATAAAATTTACCAAAATGGAATAACTCCCCAAGAACCAAGATTATTATCGGATACTAAATCAGTTGAAGGAACTTCTGGTTCCAATGGTAATTCATCCAATTCCAACTCAAATTCATCTGGTTCAAATTCAGGTTCTTCTGTTTCAGATAAAGATACTATGGAAATAGATAGCTCTGATTCAGCCGGAACAGAAGATTCATCTTCAACCTACGAAGTCACATCAAGTGATGACCAAAATGATTATAGCAAATTAAATAATAATTCTAGTGGAGAAGCAGAGGGATCATCTGGTGAAAATGGATCAAGTTCTGGTGAAATTGGTTCATCATCTGGTGAAATTGGTTCATCATCTGGTGAAATTGGTTCAAGTTCTGGTGAGATAGGTTCAAGTTCTGGGTCAAGAGAAGAGTCAGGTGAAATAGAATTGCATAAACCACCAATCTCCAGATCAAAATTACACCACAACCGTGACAATCACACACACAATCACCATCACCATCATAAAACTCATCAACTTAGTCATGGTAGTTCAGGTGATAGTTCAAGTTTAGGATCAAGATCCGGATTATTTAGTAAACCTTTAAGTTCAAATAATACTGGGTTCACTAGTATTGATAATGTTGATAGTATTGACGGTAAGAAAAAGCATAAACATAAACACAAGAAATTAAATTCTTCAATGGAATCTAATGGTTCTATTTCTAATTCAAATTCAAATTCCGGTTCTAATGGTAAAGTGAGTGGTGATTCAAATGGTAATGAGGGTAATGGAGTAGGAAATGGAGATTTAAATTCATCAAATTTAAGTTCTAACCAACTGGGGAAATTTGGTAATAATATTAATGATTTCACTAGTGATCAAAGTAATAGAATGTTTGGATCAATAAATAATCAACAAAGTACAATAAATCAAATTACCCCTGCCACGGCTACAGCTGCCATCAACCCAACAACCAATAATACCAATCCCAGTAATAACATGAATGGGAATGTCAACAGTAATGGTACAGGAGATTACGACAAATCATATTATAACTACCCTGATTCATCACAATTAAAGTACTTCCACAACAATATAAAATTACCTTCTTTAGAACAATATTTTCACAGTAGTAGTAATGGTGGTGGTACGAAGGGTAGTACGAAAGTTAAAGATGATAGTGATGTTAGATTGCCTCCTATAATAAGTAAGCAAATTAGAAATAATAGTTTAGATATGGGTCAGGATTAAGATTAATTAAGAGATATAGATTAAGAGATGAGATAATAGTATAGTACAGTATAGGATATGATATAATATGAATGAGATGACTTTTTTATTGATTGTTTCTTCTCTAAAACAAATTTCTTGGTGTAGAGGTAGAGATTCAGGCATTTTTATGATTTTGCGGAAACTTATGTTTGTGGCTAATTTTTGTAATTGTGCAATTCTTACATTGTTTGACTTTAATTTGACTTGGACCAAACTTCACCTAAATAAATACCTTACACTTAGTCAACCTCTCAGGATGAAGTGTTCTTAATTTTAAAATGTAGTTTCGTCTTAACTTTCTTTAAAGTCAACGTACAATTAACTTACACTTGAAGAAATTAGTTAAATTGAAGTAGAAGTCTTGAATTATGGATAATTGTAAGAAGTCTTACAGCTGGTGAACCTTAGTTGTGTGTTGAACTAATCACTCAACTTAAATTTCATTTTCATTTTTTGTTTAATTTAAACATGAAGCTGACAAGATAAAGTGGAAGTAGTCTTGAATCATTAAGATAATTAGTAGACGAGTTACAATGTGATCTGTTCTATTATTGAGTTTCTTAAACTTAGAATTAGAGTGAAGAGATTTAAATACTATAATATTCTATTTACTCTAAATTTTCAGTTCTTTCGATTCTTGTTCAATTTCCTTTTTATTTTCAATTGCCTTTTTTTCAGGATTAATAGTAACAATATTAAAATAATCATTAACTCTTTTATCAAATTTTTTTAAATTTTTTGAAATTGAATCAATTGGTAAATCAGGCAAAATAAAATTATTTTCACTTTGAATAAGTAAATTTCTTGGTCCGGTAATTTTAATAAATTTTGAATTACCAATTATATAATTTTTAGATTTACTTTTGACTAGGCCTAATTTTTGCCAAATCCACAGCATGATCCCTTCTTGTTTCTTCCCAGTGGACTTGATTTCCGACCCAATTGGCTCTATTGGCTCTGAATCTGTTGGTTCATATTTTATTAAACAATTAGTTAAATCTTGTGGCCCATTAATTGAAATAGCTAATAAATTATCTTTATTAATTAAGATTTCTTCATCTTCAATTAAATTAATATTGTAAATTGATCCTTTACCAATTATACCAATTTGTCCTCTACCACTAATTAATTTAAAATTTTTATTAAATGGCCAAATCCAATCCATGAAAAATTTTGATCTTAATCCTGTCAACCTAGATCCTGTCCCAGTCACAAAACCAGAACTGTCCCTCTGAGATGCTAGTTTTTTTTGAAATTTTTTGGAGATATATTTTGGTTTTAAGTAATTTTTCAAAATTAATGAATTACCAATTTTAAATTGTAAGATTTGTTGATTTAATAATGCCCAATCACTAGTTCCATCTAAACTAATAATCGATAATGAATTGGTATTCGTGCGTTTACTCAACCAGTTAAACCTCCCCAAATTAGAAGACACGATAATAGATATTTTACTAATTGAAATTAACCTCGAGTACACCAAATTGAAAAAATTTCCATAAATTAAATCAGCGAAATTAATTTCTAAATCATTGGTGATTCTCAGTGGATTGAAATTGATATTCCCATCCCCGGTTCCAAATATTGAAATTATAGAATTCTTCTTAATTGATATTGGTATTGATGGTGGTAAATTAATAATTAAATTTGAATCATTAATCTTTTTAATTTCAATTTCATTTGATGAAGTGAGTCCTTCATCCACACCTCCATTATCTCCATGTCTACTATTTCCACTCCAATTATTCCCAGTATCGTTTAAGTGTATGACATTGTTGATGTTCCTAGCATCAGTACTGGTCTTATTTATACTTTTCACAATGTTATTACTGGAAATACTTATACTTCTAAAATGTATTCTTTTCATTTGCTGAACCAAGATTTCGCATTTCTCAATTTTTAGAGCTATCACCAGAATCACCACAATCACCAGAACCATTCACGTCAATTGATACTGGAAACCAAGTGACTTGTAGTGGGTTCGAATACAATGCCCCAAGTAGAAGTAGTTGGCACCAATGACGGTACCAATGACTTCATACCACTAGTTTTCTCCACAGATTTTGAGCTTACATCCACTAATATTCACATTTCGATTTTTTTGCAACCCACACTTTTTGCAACCAATCACCAATTTTCAGAACCCTTGAAAATGCCATTAAACCCTCATAGTTTAAATAATCATATACCCAACACTCTATACATTTTATAAATGTTTCCAAAATTTCAAAAAAACAATTACAATCACCTTAAATCACTGACTATGCAAAGGACCGGCCGCAGGTGTACCAAATTGCCGTTTTTTTGATTCTAGCAGATGCTCTAGTGGCGCAGAGGTTAGCGCTTCGTGCTTATAGCCGTTTGACTGACGAACAGGTTATACCTAAAGTCACGGTCGTGTGAGGAACGCGACGGTCGTGGGTTCAAACCCCTCCTAGAGCATTTGTCCTTTTTTTTAAATTATGAAATATAATAACCATGAATCTAAGAGTTTTTTTTTACATAATAGTTGGTTTATCCATTTACTTTTTAGAAGATTATCAAAATTCGAGAGTCTAAAATGATATATATATATAAATAATATCTATGCAAACTTTTTGAATATTTAATGTGGTGTTTTTCAACTTTTATGTGAAAACTATTTATTGATTCATTAATTAATTATTAATTTTAAAAATAATATTAATCTAATGATTATAATACAAATCCCTATGCCAATGAGTGAAGTAAATAAATGTATAAATGTATAAGTGAAGTGAAATGGAAATGTGTGAATACCGTAAATAAACATTAGAAATATGGAAATAGGTAAAGTTAATCAATTTTCTTTTTAAAATTACTTGTACTCAGTTTAATAAATTTTAAAAATCTATCACCATATTCAACTGATGGTATTGCAGAAATTGTTTCTCTTTTATGACTTAATGATCTCCAAAAAGTTTCAAGTTTTTTCTTAATTGAATAATTTGTTAAAAAATCAATTATACCAAGATAATAAATTTCTGATAATGGTTCATTATTTTCATTTGTTGATCTAATACCACCATCATGACCATAAAAAATAAATTTTGATCTACCTGGATAAACATCATTTGGTAAATCATTTTTATTAATATCTCTTGGATTTGTTTTAATTAATTCTTTCTTTTCATTAGATTTTGGATCAAAAATTGATAATTTATTTGAATTAATACTTAATTTATTTTTATTTTTAACATCATGAATTCCTAATAATAATGAATAATCCATTACATTAATTTCTTTTAAAAAATTAACATCTTTAGTTAATTGATTAAAAAATTCTTTTCTTTTTAATGGTCCAAAATTAATTTTTTTATTAGAATTTATCCAATTTAAATCTTTTAATGGTTTACTTGAATCTTTACAATCTTCATCATTAGTATTAGTAATATTATCATTAGTGGTTATACTAGTACTGGTAGTAGTTTTATGTTCATCAGTAAATCTACCCCAAGTTGAACCTTTTAAATCATATTTTAAATGAATATCTCTATGAGGTGGGAATAAATTATTCATTACAATAAAATGAACTTTCCTTTTTTGTCCATTTTTAAATGACATTTTAACTCTATGTAATCCATAAATTTGACTAATTAAAGTATTTGGATTTGATTTAATATGATTATAATATTTTTTTAAAATTTTTCTTAATTGCTTATGTTCTGAATGATGAATTGTTTTAATTATATATCTAAAATCTCTTGAATAATAAAAAAAAGAACCACTTTTACCTGGTGATCCTAATTCTGATAAAATATATTTACCGGTAATACTAATTAAATAATCTGCTGGATCTAATCCAAAAATTTTTCTTAAATCTCTAAAAACTTCAGGACAATAATCTTTAAATTTAAAATCATATTTTGATGATGGTGTTAATTCACTACCATCAATATTAAATGTTAATTTTTTATAACTATTAAAATCATCATCTGTTAATTTTTTCATAACTCCACTACATCTTGATACTGCAACTCTAATACCTGTTAACATATTATAAGCCATAACAAAATTTTCATGACCTTCACTAATTTTATTACCAATTAATACTTTATCATCATCATAAAATTCTTTACGTTTTTTCTTTAAATTATTTCTTTTCAAAATAACACTATTCCTCATCTTTTTAATTTCATTATTTGTTGAATCATTTGAATTTAATTTTTTGGTTAATTGTAAAGGGGATGAATTTTGACTTTGAATTTGATGTTGAATCAGTTGTGATGTTGATGATTGTTGTTGTTGATCAAGACTTAATCTTTTAATTGGTAATAAAAATTTACTTGTAGAAGAATTTAAACTACTTTGATCAAATGGTTTTTTCAATTTATAATTATGTAAATCATTTGTGGTGTGTCTTCTAGTAAATTTATAAATTGACGAGTAATCTTTATCTTCAATATTACTACTATCAATACTGGCTAAACTACCATTTTTCCCTCTTATTTTCTTACCATTTAAATTACCCATATCATTATCATTTTTTATAATGTTATCATTAACTGTATCATCTTTTATGTTATCATTACCTGTATCATCTTTTATGTTATCATTATTATTTTTTATGTTATCGGGAGTATCAATTGTATCAAAATTAAAATTATTATGAATATCATTTTTACCAGCTTTTGTTGGGGTATGCAATAAAAAGTCATCATGACCAACTTTGGATAATGGATCAATTTCATAATTTTGAATTATAGTTGAATTACTATTGATTTTATTTAAATTATTTTTAATTTCATTAGTTGATGATGATGGTGAAGTATCATTACTTATAGTTTCTAAATTTTTCAAAGAATTAGGACTTGAAGATTTGAAGTTATTTTCCGATATTGATGAAACACTATTTCTTTTAATTATCATTTTTTCCACCATTTCTATATTATCGTCTATACCCACTTGTTCTACCGTACAACCTTGTTCTTCTGGGTTTTCTTCTAATTCTATATTCTTTTCTATTGATCCGTTTGCTCTGGTTGTTTCTCGTGTCTGTTGGCTGTAACTCTCTTGCTTGTTGTGGGGCTTATAAGTTATTGGGACAGTGTCGATTGATAATTCATGTAAGTTATTCAAATTCTGATATTTTATCATTACTTTTGTCCCCTGTTTCACAATCCAAATTTTTCTACTCGAGAAAAATGCGAACTTCGCTGCCCTTGGTGAGATTTTTCACTATGGAATTTCAACCATGGACTGAGTTGAAGAGTTGAAGAGTTGAAGACATTACTTTCCATTGATTACTTCTGTTGGCTACTTCCATTGACTACTCTGTTGACTACTCTATTGACTACTTCTTGGGTTTCTCGCTTTTTCCAGCTTTTTGGTGTAAAATTGATGGTTTTCCACTTGATCGCATCAACTTATGTCAAACTTTAACCTACCAGCCGTTACTTCTAGTCTTACTTATTAAAGTCATAGAAATTCACCATTTGTATATTTAGTTATCTATTTAGTTAGTTAGTTAGTTAGTTATAGTTACTTTCTACGTTTAACTTTATCCCAGGCACTTCCTGATTTCCTTTTCCTACTGGTACTTTCATTAATATCTCTATTATTATTAAACATGGAAAAATCTTCTCCGGCAAACGTATTATTTAATTCTTTACGTTTTTGATATTTATCCTTTTTAGTCATGGTGGTTGGTAATCTAGTAAAATTTTCTTCTTCATAATTTTGAACTCTTAATTCATTTTCTCTATCTTTATTAGTTTTAACTCCTCCTCTACCATGATTAACAATATTAACACCAATTGATTTTTCTTCCATTGGTATTTCACTATTTTCTTTAAGATATTCTTCCATACTTTGTAATTTCTTAGTGTTTTTACTATTATCTTTACCATTATTGGCAAGTGACGAGGGTGGGGCCATAGCTGAAATTTTGGGTGGTTTATATGTTTCATCTTTATTTGATGACTTGGAATCTTTCATTTGTTTTTTCATTAATCCAGATGCATCTGGTTTATATGCTAATTCATCTTCACTTTCACTATCATCACTATCATCTTCATCTTTATCTTCATCATCATCTTTTCTTTCTTTAACTTCTTTAACATCTTTCTCTTGTTTGTGATAATCTTCTTCCATTTTATTATAACTTCTAATCATTTTTTCTAATTGATAATTTAATTTCTTTTCTAGTGGTTTAATACCTCTTTCTAAACAAACTCTTTGTATTATACTATTTTCAATTGATTTATTTCTTAAATTTTCAATCTCATCATCTTGTTCTGACTGGTTCATTCTTTCAATACTAGTTAATATAATTATAATTAAATGATTTAAATAAGATACCATCAGGTTATTCTTTAAATCTAATAACGAAACTCCTTCTAATTTATTCCCTTCATTAATTAATTTTTCAATTATTTCACTTTCTTTATTATCGTTAATTAATTTATTTAATTCTATAATTCCTTCATTAGTAGTATCTAAGGACTGTTTCATATTAGTTAACACTTCATCAACAGTAGTTCCTTCTCTCTTCTTATCTTCTTTCTGTTTATCGTCTACTTTCTTAACGTCTTTCTTCATCACTTTAACTTCGTTCTTCATTCTGATCAAAAAAAATGCGATGAGGCAGATGAGGTATACCAATTTTTCAATCTCACTAACAATTTTAAAGTAAGTGATACAGGTGCTGTATTGCTCACCAACATGCTAGCATAGTTAGCTCCATTACTTTGAACCGTCGTCAAAGTAGTACACAGTGTCTGTTATATTTCTATACCTCCCGTGTGTTTTTGTAACCACTCTCTTTCTCCTTCTCTTTCTCCTTCTCTTTGTCCTTCTCCTTGTCCTTCTCTTTGTCCTTCTCTTTGTTCTTCTTTTGGTACGGTTCTCTTGGTACCGTTCTCTTGGTACCGTTCTCTTGGTACCGTTCTCCTGGTACCGTTCTCCTGGTACTGTTCTCTTAGTACTATTCTTTCTGTAACATTTGTTATGGCAACATCAAAAGGATAGAGTGATCTTATGTATTACTATGGATTTAGGTCAACTTTAAGAATCGATTCTTGAATTGGTGGTTTCATCTCTTCTAAACTTAACTATCGTTAACATTATCTACCCAATTTTTACCAGGTAATTTTCAAAGTATTTAACTCCCTATAATGGTTCATTATCACTGCTAATCTTCATTTCATTTCTTCATTTCTTCATTTCAAATCTTCATTTCAAATCTTTGCCATTTTATCGCTGGTAACTAAAGAGGTTCAAAAGAAAGATAAACAGGATTATTTGTTTCTGTCCGAAATTTCAAATAATTAATCAGTTGGCATCAACAAACTAATTCTCTTATAAGTTTGGAAATGTAACAATTTTAATATATCCAAAAACATGATCTCATAACAGAACTTCTTTCAAAGTACTAGTATATTTTGATTGAGTGTTAATAAAGTATAGAGAAGACAAAAGGACATTGGTGACTCTTATTGTTAGTCTTACTAATATGTGAATTCTTATGGTGGAATTCTATTGTAGAGATCGCTTGCTTATTTTTGATTGATCTGATAAGCCTAATCAAGACTTGCAGCGTCGGATCCGTGTCCCGTGTTCGTTCCGATGCAGAAATTATAAAAAGAAGAGAATTTCCTGCTTTTGAAATTCACTTCAGCATCTTTGACTAACTGGCAGTAAATACCGTGTGGTTAACATCTTTAGGTTCATCGGTGTCATCATCATCTTCTAGTTTGGTTCAGTGATATTTGGTGATAGCTCTAGTGAGACAGTGAGAAAAGTGAAAAATTCTGAGTTGCAAATAGAAGAGGTACAAAATCAGGCCAGCAGATACAGACAGAGTACAGACAGAGTAGATATAGACAGAGTAGCTTATAGAGATATACTTATAGAGATATAGTTATAGAGAGTTAGGTAACATGGGTCTTCTTTCAATACTAAAAAGTGATAATGATGAAAGTATTCAAAAAGATATCAAACAAAAAGGTTTCGGGATAAGTAATTGTTCATTTGAATGTGATTCATGTCATTATAAATATCCTTCATCATTAAAGATAGAAACTACCGATAAATTATATAATTCAACCAAACCATTTGGTTTACATATAATTATACCAACTAATAAATCAGATTGGGAACATGATGCAATTAATGAATCAAAATCTTTTAGTAAAAAAATTTCAAATTGGTTTGATAAACAAAAATTTGATAATTTAGTTAATGAAAATATTAAGATTAATGTTAGTTCTGATACTACCAAAGGATTTGAAAATTTTGATAATGAAGTTTTAAATGGTGAAAAGGGTGATTTATTAATTTTACCTCAATTTATATGGATTAATAATTTACATGAAAAGGATTTAAATAATGATTTTAAAAATATCATTCAATTAATAATCAATAATGTTCCAATGCAACAATTAATCAATAATGTTAATGGTAATGATTTTGAAATTAAAGAAGATTTAAATCAAAGTTATATGTTTTTATGTTCTCATAGAACAAGAGATAAAAGATGTGGTATAACAGCACCAATAATGAAAAAGGAAATTGATTTATATTCAAGAGATTTAGGATTTTATAGAGATTATGGTGATGATAGACCAAGTGGCATTAAAGTTAGTTTTATAAATCATTTAGGAGGTCATAAATATTCTGCTAATTTAATTATTTATAATAAATCACAAAAGAAAATGATTTGGTTAGCTAGATGTTCACCAATTAATGCTAAATCAATTATTGATGAATGTGTTTTGAATTGTAATGTTTTCCCTGAAAATACAAGATTAGTTCAAAATTTTAATACCGAGTTATACTAGTGTAATACTGTAATAATACTGTAATTAATACTGTAATTAATACTGTAAGTGATACCATAATTAATACCATATGTATATATTTAATTTATTCTATTTAAAGGCTTTCTAAATTCTAAACGATCTTTTTAAATTCTTTTAAAATATTTAATCTAATGTCTATCCAATCAATATCTTTATTATTTAAATTACTAAAATTATTCCCAATCATTTTTTCTAATCTATTTATTTCTTTATCGAAAAATTTACCATCATTAAATTTACCAATTAATTTAATATAATATTCTTTTACATTATCATCAATTTTATCTAATTTACTTATTTTTTCTAATAATTTAAGACCAAAATCAACATCAATTTCTCCATCTTCTTTAATATTACTTTTAACATCTTTTAAAATATTATTTTCAATTATTCCTGCATTATTATCTAATCTACCATTTTCTAATCTATTAAAACCAAATTCATTAACCCATTTTAAAATATCTTTAACATTACGTCTACCACCATAAATATCTTGTTTTTTAGTCAAGGGATTAAAAATTGAAATACTTGGAATTTCATCTTTAACAAATTGATTTCTAATCTTAGCAGTAGAACCATTATCAGGATCTAACATTACTAAAACAACTTGAAAATTATCTTGATTCATAAATATTTTATTTATAATTTCAATTTTGGGTAATAATAATTTACAATGTCTACACCATTCACCACCAACCATCATTAATGTAATTTTATCATTATTTAGAACAACCGATTCAATATTATAATCATTAACATTAATGATTTTCTTACCAATATTAATTTGATGATTAATATCATTTTCATAAACTGGTATAATTTCAGGATTTTTAACATCTTCATTACCAGTGGCTAATTTTAAAAAATTATTAATTGAAGTAAAATCTCTTGAACCTTCATAAGCTATTGGTTTATCATCACCATGAAATAACATCATCATGGGGAACCCATCGATTTCATATTTTTTAACCATTTTCTTACCACTTCTATCACCTCCATTAAATTTAACCACTTGAACTCCGGGAATATTGGTATATTCATTTGATAATTTTTCAATCGTTGGCATTAATTGTTGACAATGTCTACACCAATCAGCATAAAAATCAACAAACACATAATCTCCTGATTTCTTCACTATCTTATCGAACGTATAATCGTTAACTTTTTCAATACAAAGGATCAATGGTAATAAGCAGAATAAGAATAATTTCATTACTAATTGCAGCTCAATCTCAATCTCAATCTCAAAAAGACTTCTGATCTCAGACTTTTGATCTCAACTTCTGATCTCACAGTTCTTAGAGGTTGGTGATACTGTTCTAAAACATCTATTTCTATAAACTACACTGTTTCCGACGAAACAGTAATTCTATTAACTGTTCAGCATTCTTAATGAATGGTGAATAATAAAGGGTTGACTGGGTAGGAGGTGGTAATTGAAGGTGAAAATTGACGGTGCAAAATAATGGTGAAAAATGATGGTGAATATTAATGAGGTAAAGGTATAACAGTTGGAACAATATAAGAATTAGTTCTATTGGCAGCCCCAACGAATGCATTATACCAACCAATACACGCACAAATAACCCCAACAACCCCACCAGCTTTAATCACATTATTATTACCCGTCATATTCCCAATAGCTAATAATATAAAAGTAATACATAACAGTGAAAATAATGAAAAGAATGCAACAGTTGATTTCATTGTACATAAAACCAACATAAAAGTAAACATCGCCCACCCTAATAAGTAAAACCCAACAGCGTTACCTAATTGATCAGTACCTTCATAAGCTTTCAAAATACCAAAATCTTCAATATAAATTGCTGCAAATGATAACCAAAATCCTCCATATGAACTTAAAGCTGTACCACCAAAAGTATTACCTAAAATTATATCCCAAATTCCTGCAAATAATTGAATTACACCACCATAAAAACATGCTGAACCAACTACTACATTTGGGGTATGAATATGTTTAGCATTAGCATTAAACATTGATAATATAAATGTAGTTAATGAAAATGCACTTAAACCTAATGGTACTGGATTTGCAAAATTATATGATGATGGTGGTGATAATCCAGGATTTAAAGTACCTCCAAAAGCTGTCATTAATTCATTTTTATAATATTTTTTACGTCCTAAGATAATAAATTCATTACTTTCACCAGTTAAATGAACTTTACTAATTGGTATATCAACACTACTACCTTGAAATTTATCACTATTAATTGATTCCATCTTTAAATCTTTCTTTTCAATTTTTTGCTCTTTCCTTCCTTCAATCTTTTACTCTTTCTTTGGAACTTTCCAATTTTTCACTGTTCCAATCTTTGTTTGTTTCACTTTTGTTATGAGATTTTCCGTACGGATTATCTTATTACTGGTTAAATTTAAAACTAAAAAACTCTCAGTAAAGAAACTCACAGAAACAATACCAACTTAAACCTACTTGAATCACTAGTACTTGAATTCAATTCTTCTTAATCCACTTTGTAAAACTTTGCAATTCAATTGGGTCACAATTTGAAAAACTTTCTTAAAACTTAGATGGTCAATTTAAAATTCGCAGCTAACTTCCTAGTTTATAAACCCCCGTGAGTACCCATACAGAATTCTTAAAACTTGGAGATTTACTTAGAGATTTCCTTCGAGATATTTTCTAAATGGGTCGAATGGATAGTATGAGAATGGTTAATCGTTTAAAAAGTGGGAATTACTGACCCGTTTTATTAGTTTTCTTTACAGTGTTTTTCTTTAACTGGGGGTCATCGGACGATACTCCGAGATGAGACCTAATAGTCCGAGATGACTTAACGATATTTTAGTTTCTGTTAATCTGAAAAAAATGAAGTAATGGATTAAAAGACGTGAATCTGGGGTCATAGAGTTAGTTGATAGTATGTGACCCCAGATTAACGTCATTTAAAATTCTGTTTGTACTTTTGATACTATTACCCTGATCTTCTTCCCCGTTACCCTGATATTTTACAACCGATAGAGAATATAACACTCTGCAAATTTACTTACCAATTATTCTTATTCAAAAACCTATAATCAAGGACTTATATAACAAACCATAGACTTATAAAAACTTGTTCAAACAATTGAATGAAATCCAAAATTAAGTTTAAGAATATTCATTTATCTAAGTAAGTGCTAACTTACTGCTAACTTTAAATAGTTACAATGGCATAAATAAATTAACGTGTTTTTTTGATACTTTATCAATTATGTAAATCTATAGATTTAAACACTACTATGATAATAAAGTATTCCAAGTTGGAACGAATTAACTGAAGTAGGTGAATTAATTGAATTTTTCAGTAAATGCAAATAAATCAATTCCTTTATCTATGAAGCCATAAATACAAAAATAAATTTACCTATAGATCTATATCCAAATCTTTCCAAGTACCCAAATTTTCAAACAGTAAACTAATATTATAATATAATTTTGGAAACCAATTCTTAAACTATATAATATCGATATTGGAATATTGTTCTGAATTATATAAAAATAATGTTTGCCAAAAGTTATTTCATATGTTTCTTTTTATAAACCATCTACAGCATTTAAATCATTAACATAAGATTGCAACTTTTCCCCACCAATCGGATTTATACCATTTGCAACCATATCATTATTATCATCATCATCATCATCATCGTTCCATCCAGTAAAATAACTTAAAACTGATAAATTAATCCATGCGGTTACACTAGCAAGTCCTACGGCCTTAGTACATTGTAAACTATTGTGATTAACCCAACACAGATTATAAAGTTGTTCAACGATAACTGGACCCCAAAGACCAACACCAGCAGTAACAATCATCACACCTTGAGTTGGAGTCATCAGATTTGGAATATATTGGTATATATCGATATTTATACCATTGACTGTGGAAATTATGGAGAAGAAGCTGAGAAGGTATAGTAATTGGAGGTTCATAGGTGTTATGTGCTCCTAAGAAAATGAAAGATGGTAAATATTTTCGCACTAATTTTAGGTCCATCTGGTGCAATTGTCACCGCCCATTTGGTACTGTATTCCACGAAGTACTCTTCCCACTCACATCACGAAATTTGTAGTACAAATTTGTAGTACAAGTCATCATACCAAATCGTAATACAAAATCATCGTCATATTGATTTTAAATTATCTAACAATAAAATAGATGTCATAAATATTATGATAGGATGAGGTATGTAACATAATTTTTTGTTTGGATCAAAAATGGACAGGTGCTAGAAGTTCTATGAAACTCTATACTTGAAATTTCTGATACTTTTCAACTCTGTCTATTCAATTCCTTTTTTAATAAGAGAATATAATAGAGAGATAACTTCAGTAAACCATTATTATTTTATCAACATAAATAAATATATAATCCAAAAGATTAAAGAATTGAAATGACATTATTACATGTAAATAATATAAATATTAACTAGATGAGTAGTCAATTTAACTACTTATTCTATATTCTTATTCCTCTTTTGGATAATCCCATTTTGGTAAAGGTATACCTGTTGGTACAAAATAAGAATTAGTCTTAGTAGTCATACCTTCTAAAGCATTATACCAACCTAAAAATGCACAAACTGTACCAACTACACCACCAGCTCTAACTACATTATTATTACCAGTAAAATTTCCAATAGCTAAAAGAACAAAACTTGAAAATAATGTTAAAAATAATGAAAAGAAAGCAACAGTAGATTTTAAAGTACAAATCATCAACATAAATGTAAATATAGCCCAAGCTGTTAAAAGTATTCCAACAGCATTACCTAATTGATCAGTACCTTCATAAGCTTTTAAAATACCAAAACCATCAATATAAATTACACCAAAAGAAACCCAAAATCCTCCATATGAACTTAATACTGTACCACCGAAAAGATTACCACAAATTAAATCCCAAAAACCTGCTAAAATTTGAACAATTCCACCATAGAAAACACATAATCCAACAACAACATTTGGAGTGTGAACCCCTTGAGCATTAGCATTATACAAAGATAATACAAACATACTTAAACCAAATCCACATAAACCAACTGGTACAGCATTTGCAAAATTTCTAGTTGGTAATGGTGATAAACCAGGATTTAAAGTACCACCAAAAGCTTCTCTTAATTCATCTTTATAATATTTTTTACAACCTAATATAATAAATTCATTACTGTGACCTGATAATTGAACTTTACCTATTGGCATTTGAATATGATCAAAATGGCTTAAAGCTGAATCACTATTAACTGAATCCATATCTTCTTTCATCTTTCTTTGTCTTCTTTGTATATACTATTTTTATGTTTTTATAATGTTTTTATAATGTTTTTATAATGTTTTTTTAGAATGCGGCGTGGTTTACTTTTCCTGAAAGCTTTTTTACTTTTGTGTTTCTGCAACAAAAACTAGGTAGTTTTTTTTTTTAGAGATAATTATGGAATTATATATAAATTTCTGTTCGGTGCTTAGAAAATTGGTATTTTCAATAGTTTATTAGGTTTATTTTATGTGTGAAAATAGTGAAACGAATTTCCCACTACATTGTGGGACTTAAGGGACTGAAAATTTGAAAAGGTCCCGCTCTTTGAACCACCTGATTAATGGAGTTAAGTTTTAAAGTTTTTAGGGATTTTCCATCTCATGATTAAACGATCTTGAATAGCTTAGAAAGGGTTGAACCACGTTACCTAACGTAGTCTATTTTGTAGTAATAGTGATTCAACGGGAAATGTAAAGTATAATTAGAGTATTTCAAGGGAATCTCCAATTGACATCGAAATTGAGAATACATTGAATGTTGTAGTTTTACCATACTCTGTTTCCGGAAATGTACTCCGTATATTATGGATTTTCAGCAAGATTAAAAAAGTCTAAAAAGCCTGGAGAAAAGAAAGACTGTAAACGAATTTAAAGAAATTTTAAACAGGTTAAAGAGGAGTGAATTTTTGAGATGTGTTTAAACTCCATGAAAAGTTACTTAAACACCATCAACAACAACAAAGAAAGTTAAACAACAACAACAGCAAAGAAAGTTAGTTACAACAAAGAAAGTTACTTAAACCAGTAATAGTTAAATTGGAACCATGTTTAAATCACTGCCTTTACCTTGAAATTTATTTCTTTTTCCACTCCATTTCTAAACTCCTTCATCTAAACTCCTGGGTTTTCTAAACTCCCAAAGCTGTCAAAAAACTCGAGGTTGATCAATTGTAAGTGAGTTATAGAAAAGAAGTAGTATAGTATATATTTATAGTACCGCTATTCATGGTAATAGAAGTAGCAGATAAGTAGAAATAGCTGTGATGATAGTAATAACAACTAATGATAGTCATAAATTCATTTTGTCTCACTCTCACAAATACAATTTTTGCAAGTTTTGCAAGACAAATTCACATCACTTTAAATCAAAATAAAATAAAAAAAATAAACCCCAAAAAAAATGGGAAACTTTTAAAGTGCTTAATAGGAACAATTCATTCGAAAATCCCTTGATTTTAAGGAGATTATTTAAAAGTTGGTTAATATTTTTGGTTGAAATTCTAAATTTAACTATGTCTCGGTCTAAAGAATCAATCAGTTTTTCAATCCTATCTTGTAAATGCTCTTTCTCTCCGAACTCCGAACTCCTATTTATAGACTCAAACTCTGGGGTTAAAGAGGCGTAGATAAAAATTGGGAAATTGGAATGGCTAAAAAAAATTCAAAATTATTCCGTTTGCGGCTCTTGTAGAAGATATTTCAAACTTTCAAACTATTTCATAAAGTATTACTTTGGCTAAGAATAAGAAAGTTAATATATTTAGTTATTAAAAGTTATAATTGACTCAGAAGAATGCTCATAGTAACTTTTGGCTTGTAGTTATAAAATTTTATATTATGTTAATGATTATAAGTTGTTATAAGGTATAAGTTATAAAATTGTCCAAGCCTTCTTAGGTGTTGTAAATCGTTAAAAATGGTTTTTTATTTGGTTATGTTTTTAAGCTACATGAATATCAAAAAGAAGTTATCAAAAAGAAGTTATCAAAAATGACACATTTTACACTTTGTCAGAACTTTTCAGAACTGTCTCTTTATTCATGAATTTTATGTTGATTTCAGTAACTGATGTGCCGGTACTTCATGTTAATGTCGGTGAAGGTAAAGTAGAAGTTTTCAAAAATCTAAAAGATGGTAGAAGAGGTATTGTTGATTATAGAGATGGGATAATTAAATTTATGCATTATTTTTATAAAGATAAATTGGTTGATGCTTTTAAAACTATTGATAAAGAATCGGTAGAAACTAACGCTGACTAGATTATACTAGATCTTAATTTTCCCTTTAATTTTCACTTTAATTTTCACTTTGATCTTCACTTTGATCTTCACTTTGATTTTCACTTTGATTTTGATGTTGCTTGAGATGGATGTGGTGATTGCTTATGTTTCTGCTTTTCTTGTTGCTATCTTGTATATGCACTTTGAACTAATTCACTTGTTTCTTTCTTTTCTTTGTACTTACATTCCCAAGATTTAATTAAATCTTTTAAAATATGAATATTCAGATTACTCTTATCATTATTAAATAATGCATTTTTGAATATTTATCAGTTTACAATAACTGATTTTTCCATTTTGAACATTTAAGGTTTTAATTGAAGTATATAAATTTAATAATTCTAATTTAATTTGTTTAAACTTTGATTTGAGTTCATTTTCCATAATTAATTTAAGATCTTGATTACCATTAGCATAACATTAGCATTTACATTACCACTTTATTTCTCCTTTGTTTCTCCTTCTATTCTCCGTGTCCTCATTGATTCAAACTTACAATCTGTCAAATCTGTCATATGCAATTGCTGCAAAATCTCAACTTCTCACAAATCCTCAAAATTTCTCAAAGCCCACAAGAGTCGTTGGAGAATTTAGACCAATTGAAACCCCACTTATAGTTTGATTAAAGTACAGAATAAAAAGATATAGATAGACAGAGAAATAGTAACGGAAAAATGTCTAAAGGTTTAGCAGTTATAACTGGTTGTTCATCAGGAATTGGACATGGAGTCGCAATTGAATTTCATAAAAGAGGTTATAAAGTTATCGCTTGTGCTAGAAGACTTGAACCAATGAAAGATTTGGAAAAATTAGGAATTGAAATAATTAGTGTTGATGTTACTAAAAATGAAGATATTAAAAAACTTGTTAAACTTATTAAAGAAAAATATAATAGTAAATTAAAATATTTATTTAATAATGCTGGTCAACCATGTACATTTCCGGCAATTGATGTTAAAGATGAAGATTTTAAAAAATGTTATGAAGTAAATGTTTTTGGATGTATTAGTATGACAAGAGAATTAATTGATTTTTTAATTAATGATCAAGGTACGGTTGGTTTTACTGGTAGTGTATCCGGATTATTACCATTCCCATTTTCTTCAATTTATTCATCAACAAAAGCTGCAATTCATTCTTATGCAAATGGTTTAGCTTTTGAATTAGAACCTTTTAATGTTAAAGTAATTAATATTATTACTGGCGGAGTTAAAACTAATATTGCTGATATTAGACCACTTTATCCAGATTCTCATTTTCAATTAAATGGTATTGAAGAAGTTTTAGATAAAAGAAGACAAATGGCAGTAAGAAATAATCCAATGTCAGTTGAAACTTATAGTATTAAAGTTGTAAATGATTTTGAAAATCTGAAATTAGGTAAAGTTGATATTTATAGAGGTAGTAAATCAACTTTTTTATCTTTTTTTCAATATTTTCCAAGATTTTTGATTATTTCAATTTTTAAGAAAATATTTTCTTTAACTACCATTTTTAATTCAATTAAAGAAAAATATTCAAAATTGAAAAGTGATTAATACTTCCTTCTTAGTCATTCGTAGTCCTTTTTGGTCCCTTTTGAAACTTAAATTGTGTTACATTGAAAGTTTTTTATATATACCGGTTATATTACTCTACTCTGTGATCCTCTTATAATTTAAAAAATATAAAGAGTAACGTAAAACATATATTTAATATTCATTATTTAAATCTTGAAATATCTCAATCAAGTGTTCCAAGTCATGTTGTTTAGAATTTTCCATTTTACGTTTAGCATAATCATCTAATTCAGTAATATCTTTCAAATATCCCCTTTCAATATAGAAGTCTAACTCCTCTAGACAATAATCATAGTATAATTCATAGTTCATAGACCTGTCATTATTTATGATATAACATTCACCACCAGAATAAAGTAAATTTTTCAAAGTAAGTGATCTATGAACGAAACCGGCATTATGAATAATTTCTAATTGTTGCTTAAATAATGGGTATAAATTAGGGGTAATTGGATCTGGTTTTAAATATTGGGAAATAATGACATTGCCTCTGATTAAATGGTGATCTTCATCCTCTTGAAAGAACAATTCACCTGTTGGTTGACTGTTAAAATAAATAGAATTAAAATTAGGTACTTTATTCAATCCTTCCAAACTAGTTTTCTGATTTTTATAAGAACCTGCAACATATTTAGGACAATGTTTTTCCAAATCATCATCAAAATAATATTCAGTATCGTAAATTTTGAAGACTATTTTGGAATCATC